>CM068585.1:33678319-34256257 GCA_035048485.1 Pteria penguin | reverse complement strand
ATCTATATTTAGAACTTTCTTTCTTTTCTTATCATTAAACCTACTGTCCGCGCAGCTCACTTCGGAAATCGGAAAATCGCGATTTTTTCTATTGTAGCATTAAAATTGATGAAAATGAATATGACCCTTCAATTAATTGAGTATTCTCGTAACTAAATATACAAGTCAAACATTTCAAAGTGCAACCATTTCCCTACCGTTAGCTAAAATCACTTTTTGATAGGGGATTCTCCATGTATTTTATGTCGTCCGCTAATGGTGGATTACCTCACGTGTTTACCTGTGACGTCATTCTTGGACGAGTCTAATATTGGAAAAGGTAAAGTTAGTATATTTTCAGTTGGAAGGAATCTCCATGAACATAATGTTCAGTCAATAGATAAAAGGGCTTTCCGATATGATGCAAAACAAGGTATCGATATTTAAAAAATTTATTACAAGATTCATATAAAGAGAGTAAACAACAATTTCTGCAATTTTGTTATCATATCATAATTCAGATACTTGAATGAAACCAAGGAAAGTTGTCGAGAATTACGGTTTGCGGATGCCGGGAATTCAGTCAGGAAAATGCATAAGAATAAGGGGTAACTCAGACGGTGGAACACTCGGCACGTGATATTCCTGTACAGTGCCACTAGGCCCGTAAACATAGGGTAGCTCGGCTCCTGTATATTTATTTACTCAAGATTAATTATGTGTATACACAGACCATGAGTTATAATTAAAGTAATTTCAAATATCTTAAACATATATATCAGTGGGGATTTAGAGTGGGAGGCCCTTGGCCACATATTTACTAGTAAAAATCCAGATATATTGCACCAAATATGGCTGAGTAGTTTGGCTAATACACATGTGGGCGATCTGCCCCTTTCGGGACAGAAAAAAAAACTACATAAATAGAAATATGAGAAAAAAAAAAGAGAAAGCTAGAAAGTATATACAAAGCACTAGTCTAATTATACGATGATATCGGACGTTGTCTAAATGTAGACAGCAACTACAAACACGAAAAATGTAGCTGGCGTCCGATATCATCGTATAATTAGACTACACATTTAGACAACGAACTACAAACACGCAAAATGTAGCTGGCGTCCGATATTATCGTATAATTAGACTAGTGCGTTGTATATAGCTTTCTTTTCTCATATTTCTGTTTATGTAGTTTTTTTGGTTTCTTTTTTTAGCTCACCTGAGCGTAGCTCAAGTGAGCTATTGTCATAGTCCGTCGTCCGTCGTTAACTTTTCTACATTTTCGACTTCTCCTCCAGAACTGCTGCACAGAATTTCACCAAACTCCATAGGAAGTAAGTACTCAAGGTCCTCTACAAAGTTTGTGTTTTGTATGCCGATCTGTGATCCAAGATGGCCGCCATTGGCTCTGATTGGTTGACACATTTTCATCTTCATCTCCAGAACTGCTGCACAGAATTTCACCAAACTTCATACGAAGTAAGTACTCAAAGAAGCAAGAGTCGCCGGACGTTCATCACAAGAATGATGGTAAGACGGGATGATTCAATAACTTTTTTTTTACTTGTTGTACACAGTAAATGTGATATAAACACTAAATTGTTTTCGAAAAAACCAAACATGTGAGTAACAACAACGGTGCTGTACAAACTACGGACAAAGATCAATTATACTTTTTATACGATCGTTTTCCAAGGTCCCGAATAGACTATTTCCGTGTTTTCGATTACGCTTTGAACTTCTTAAATATTACCATAAAAGCACGTGACTACGGACATATATTCATGTTTAATTCAGTCATCGAATTTAATTTATTATAATTCGATGTGCTAATTTTTTTAAAGAATTGATTAGATATCACTGTTTCCCTTTGGTTTGTTCACTTGTAATCCTTTTGCTTTAACTATTCTTAAAAAATGTTGTTTAACGAGACCGTTCTGGGTAAAAATATCTCAAAAACTACAATAGGAAATTTATCATTATTTCGCCAGTGATGAAATGCCAAATAAAATTAGTTTTCGGAGAATTGTAAAAAAATTCAACGCTTGGTTCAATTTTGGGGGGAAATAAAAAAAAAACACTATTTTTAACGCTTTGAAATGTCGTAATCAGATATTATGGGAATTAATTTCGATATACTAATGTTGGGTAGATACATTTCGGTTAAACTATACTGATTTTATAAGTTGTTGATAATTTTTTAAATATTATTCATGTTTTTAAGACGCCGGCTATTTTAACGATTACAATCGATCGGCATGCGCTAAAACTTGCGCAGTGCATTAAAACTCGTACCGAGAACGGACTCGTTAATTAACGCGCCTACAGACAAACAATTCCACTTGAATTTAAGATTTCATAACTAAAGATACGAAACTCGGAAATGGCCTTATAATTTCTTATTAGAAATTTTGTTATTATTTATTTATTTATTTATTTATTTATTTATTTATTTATTTATTTATTTATTTATTTATTTATTTATTTACTATTATTATTATCATCATCATCAATATTATTATTATTATTATTATTATTATTATTATTATTATTATTATTATTATTATTTAAAAAGACCGTTGAATGAAACTCTAACAATCAAATGTCGACTTTTTTCTAGCTACTTATAAAAGAGTAAAGGTATGGTACTATCGGTACAATAAGTCATTTGACAGAGGTTTCTTAGTCGGAACTGATTAATAAATTTTTCTAATATATTTTTTTTATTATTATTTACTTAAATTTTACAGAGATTTAATCATGAAATCTTCTCTATATTTTCATAAAAGATATGACAGAAAACGGAGATTCCATTTAAAATAATAGGTTTCCATCAAAATGTTTTTACGACTTAGGAATTTTAACACCCCCCCACTGTCCCCCCCCCCCCCCCCCTTCTTTTTTTTTTTTTAGAAGGGATGAATTATGTGCCGAAGAAATAAATAAATGTGATAAAGTGAATATAAAAGAGAAAACAAACATCTGACAAAGCTGTATGACACAAATCACCGAGGACATGCACACCAAAAAATGATAATAGTAGAATATACAAGGAAAAATGACATTACAAAAATATTTGATTGTGCTGCGGTTACGATACCGACTAAGGACGGTCGATTGAGTACGGTTTACGGGCGCCCACTTTCCTACTCACCACAAAACCAGCACAATCAAAGGACACACATTAAAAAATTTATAAATAATAACCCATATAGAGAACAAGGATCAAAAGGTTTCTCAAGAAGAAAGGTCATAAAAATTTTATTACACACGAAACGTTTACAGAATAATATGTTGTTACCAAAAATATGTAAGGCGACATCAACATAAGTAAACCATGGTGTTCCCGTCTGTAAGCGAGCTCAGATCCTTGATCAATAGGAGTCCCGACTAATAGTCAGAGGGGACGAGGATAATAATAATTACCGTAAAGTCAATTATTTGTGATTTAACATGACCATTTCAATCTTTCAAATACGTACTTAACCCTTAAATCCGAAAACACCCCTATTACAATATCAAGATGGAATCCTCCAAATGCGACGTCATATGCATCATGATAAAATTAACATGGAGAATCCCCAATCAAAAGTGATATGAGTTGACAGTAGGCAAATGGTTGCACTTGAGTACGTTTGTCTTATGAACTTAGTTACGAGAATACTCAAATAATTGAATGGTAGTATTCATTTTTATCAATTTCAATGCTACAATAGAAAAAATCGCGATTTTCCGATTTCCGAAGTGAGCTGCGCAGACAGTAGAGTTTAAATTTTTAATCGTAGTTAGCTCAAAGTTAGGCAAGTTTACCGATAATGCATTCGATTTCCGCTATTTTCTCGTATTTTTATTTAAAAATAATTTGTGCAATTAAAAAACTCCCAAGTGATACTTGAATCAACACTTAGCGGCGGCCATTTTTTTTCCTCTTGAACGTAAGTGGCCTTCGGTTAAAAATCGGTTAAAACAACATGGCGGCAAATACAAAAACGCAAAAAGTGAGTTTGATTTTGAGCGACGTTCACGGCAAATAGAAAGTGTTTTATCACAAACAGTGAATGAAATTTACTTCCGATGCATTACCTTTACATGATCTCGTTCTTATGCGTGCAATATTAACACATGAATCATTGTTATTAGTACTAAAATAAACAAGTGGCAAAAGGGGGCGTGTCCAATATATCTTAACGGATACATATATTAATGTATATCAAGTGTCTTACCCGGCATTATTGTCAATAAACTTGTGAAATGTATAGACCTCAGATAAATGACTGACCGTACAGAATGTACAAAGTCCATGATATGCAGAGTAAAACCAGTGGGGTGGGGTGGGGGGGGGGGGGGTTATTTACCCTATCCATTCCTGCGTTTATTTTGAAACTTTTTGTTACCAGTTTACTTTATACCGGTAGTTGATATGATATTGTGTCCTAATCCATTCTCACAGGTCAACATAGAATTATGTGTATAATGTACATGTATATACACTCTAGTATAGAGATAGTAAAATTATTAACTCCATCAGTCTCGAAGGCAATTAACACTTTACTGAATCCACGACGTAGATTTGTGGTCGTTCAAAGCACCTGTATCCAAATTCTGCTTATATGGCTAAATTGTGAGGTCACTAAAGAGATAATCACCTTTATGTACATGCAGTTGATCCTCACAATGACTTATAGATCTATATAGTGAAGGTACATGTAAATGTGACTTAATTGAACAAACTTGGTCTACCGCTGTGGATTCAATACAGCGATTTATCAACACTCGATGTTCAGAGATCTAGTACCTTTACATATCAAAATTTCAAGTCATTGCTAAAATGTATTGCCTTTGTATTATTGTGCCACCTGTGTTTATTGTTGATGAAGTTTTCTCAAGATTTAATTAACTGCACTGCAAGTGTTTCTGTCACAGAATGTGTCCATAGTAGGCCCCTACCCCTTTCAAATACAAAACCAGAGTGTTCATCGCACGGATGTCGCCTGAGGTAGCTTTGATAGTAAAATGTGACTACATGTCCCAAAGTGTGATTACCGGACAGACAGACAGACAGATGCTGGACAAAGTGATCCCTACAAGTCACTCTGCTAAGCGCAGCTAGGTGACATAAAAAGGTATATTAAAATTGAACATCTAGCCAACCTTTTCTTTATGTACATGTAATACTATTATTAGCTAAACTGCCACAGAAACACTAGCTTACACGGTTGATTTTTACCTACATTTCCTTCAGTGACAGATCCAGAAGATTGTGAATTATATATAGTCCCTTCTCCATATAACACTCATTGCTAACTTTGATATTCTTTAGTCGAAATGAAACACTAGCTGTAGTGTTCCAAGTGCATCATCTTTGGTAGCATTAAATAATATAGTAAGTTTGACACACAGACGAAATGAAAACTTTACTATGCACCACAGGTGATAAAAAAACTCATACCCCACCCCAATTGTACCAGGCAGCCGCAATGGATGCACTCACAGTATCTGTCACTGATATTAGTAATAATTATTTGTTTGTTTACCAAGCCATCTAAGGGTGCACAATAAACAATTTCAATGCATTTTGCTATATTAAATTGTTTGAATTTGCTATCTATACTGGGATTTGTATATACTTGAGCTGCATGCATGCATGTTATTGATTACTGCTTCAAATCTAGATTATACTAATTTGGTGACTGTTGAATGCATTTCAGTGGATAAGGTTGCTGTAGTGGGTAAATTACGGTATACCGATTTCTTGACTCTTTAAGCATGATTTGAACAAGCATGTCCAACCGAGTTTGTGCAATTGCTACTTGTAAAAACAACGGTTACAAATTGAAAAAATTTGAAAAATCATTTTGTGAACAACATCAATGTGAAAAGAAGAAATGTAGCTGTCCCAGACCTTTTCAGCTGTTTACATTTCCAACTGGAAAAAAAGACCCTGCAGGTCGCTTAAAGTGGACAAGCTTAGTACAACGTAAAACTGGTTCATATATGTTTGCCTACCTGAAACTTGTGTTTATAACTTTCAAACATACATACTTATGATATGAAAAAACATGTGAAATTCTACTAAGAATGTACATTTTATACTTCTGCACAGGAATAGAGACATTATATAAGACAATTATAGACTACCAGTAACAAGTATAAGTAATTGAACAGTATGTTTGCATATGCATGAACTGCATATATGAATCTTTTGTATAAGTCCATGCTACAAACAGTTATGGTATTGGACAAGGCACTGAAGCTGGCAAATCTAGCTTAAGTGGCTGTGTAATCAGTATTTAAATATTTATGAAACACATTCTAATATTAATATTTATATTTACATATTTTCAAAGATAATTGTTATGCCCTGATCTGAACTATAGCATTTGGATCACCTGTTCGTCTGTCTGCCAGTCTATAATTCTGTTGAGCTTTTAAACTGCCATAAATTTTGAAGTATAAGACTATATAGACTTCATACTTGGCATGCATGCATACTCCACTAATGAAGTTTTTTCAAATGAAACCAAGATTTGTGACCTTGACCATGACCTTGGACTTTGCTGCCATTTGGGGCATTCATGTTTCACAAACACATTTTGTTCATTTTCTGATGCTTTGAATTAAAGCATTTTCATATTTCCAAATATAATCTACAAGTTTGTGAAACAAACAGATGAGCACAAGCTGTGGTGTGAAATAGTTTCAAATCTAAAATAGTGCATTCTGATCAAAAGTAGTGCAAGATGCAGAATTGTAGCTTGTTTCAAAATTCAAGCAAGTTTTCTTGATCAAGTTATTTAATTGTTGTCATAGAATCATCATATCTTTACAATCTGTGTGCATTCAACCTTGTATCTGCAACAGGTAAATCGTAATATGGCGTCTCAATATCACACACAGACATGAACAGTCACCTGTCAAAGTTACATGTACCAAATTAATATGAATAATCTTGTCTGCATGTGACATGGAGCTGCCAGATTACTCTTTACAGTAAAGTTTACTTGATGTGGTTACAAGGCTAAACAAACACAAGCTGTGATGATTCTGTCACAACAATTAAATGACTCAATCAAGGAAACTTGCTCGAATTTTTAAACAATTTCTATGAAAGAATAGTTTAATATGTCATTAATGCAAAGACAACAAAAGTAATAAACATTTTCACTATGTTAATAATAACATCATGGACTCATACATTAATCATTTCCATATTTTGCATGAAATATGTTCAATATCTTTTTTATTATACATGTATATATGTATGTACAGTGTTCATAGTTTAAAATTTGAATTACAAACCATGTGAAATGGCTGACTGAGAGTAAGGTACGACAGAATTTGACATGTACAGAATAAAGTACACTTGTCACATTTCCCTATCAATGGGCATTTTACTTCCAACAAACCAAGCCCACAGCATGAACAAGAAACTAGTTAATCGGGTGATGCTGACAAAAATGGGTACGTTTTGTCTACAAAAAGGCCACACTCTGAATGGAAAACACTAACATGCCTTTTACAGTACTGATCCAAGTACACTTTCTGTGCTTCAGGTTCAGTCTCTAACCCATGTTTAGTAGCTCTGACATGGACTGGCTTTGAGTAACCCATTAAATATGACAATATTTGGAGGGGGTCTTTTATTTGTTTACCATCTATTTTGAGAAGATTTTGATAGTCACATTTGTTTTGCTCGGAAATTTGCTTGGCTGACAACACTTTATCAATTTTAAGCTGCTGTGCTGCAAAGCATAGGGCTGCAAGTTCAGATTTAGTGCCTTTGGTTGCCATTCCCCTTTCAGATAAAAATTCTCGCATTGCCTCGATATTCCAAGTAGAAACTGAATCTAAAGTTATATTATGATCACCAGGATCCATTGTAAAAATGTCTTAAGTTATCAAAAGTGTAAATAAAAGTATCGAAATGTGTTCACAGCTCAAAGTCATTAACAAATCATGCAGAAAAGTCGCTCTTGTATCCTCCGCCTGTGTTGTTTATGCGGTAACTAAGGCGCGTTTTAACCGGAAACGAAAATGACGTCATTTATAAAAAAAAAAAACTGACGTAAAGCGTTAATTTTTTAACGTAAAGTAGACAGACAGATGCCCCCGGACCTATTAGGCCGTGCCATTAAAATAAAATAAAGTAAAGATAACAATTCCTTGAAATAGGCCAATGTAAAAACGATGTTTTACAAGTATTTACCTGCCTCTTTATTTCTCCAATTATTTCTAGTAAGTATTTTTGGTTACCTTTCCTTACAACTTTTTAACCCCTACCCCCTCCCCCCACCCCCACTTGCGACCACGATATTCGTGTACTAACGTGAGATTCGTGTCTTTATCAATATCAAAATCATACAAGTTTGCGAAAACAGATACACCCTAAGGTCGTTAACTTGTTCCAAGTCCCATTGAACAATAAAAGGGTCCGGTCTTTAGAGATAATGACTATATTTCTACGAATAGTCCAATTCCTATGCTTGACCAGGAACGTTTAAGAACCCTGCATGTCCATGGCTAGGGCGTCGGACAGGAAACTAAACGTACGAGGGTTACTTGGAATGAATTTGGGTACAGACTAATGGCTTAAGTCGTTAGCACTCTACCAATTCATATTCTGGGCGAAGAAGGGGACATGTTGAAAAGCATACCCAGTCATATACATGTATAGATATTTTACTCGCATCTATAGACTCCTATGTGTGTCGTCAAAGCCTTGCTCATTTTGAACACCTAAATTTGCTGTGCGAAATATGCAGTACAATGTAATTACATTTATCAATATAAACTGTCGAAATCTAATATTTCTTCTCCTTTCACCTCCGCATACATGACACAGTTATGTTTAACCTTTTCATATTTTCTTTTATTGAGTTAATACACATACATGTATGTATTTTGATAGAAAATGACACCCATTTATACCTTTGACTTAAACGTATACCCCACTCCAGCAGCGCGTCTGTATATATTTATAAAAGAAGTTTACCCCTCTATCCCCGTGCTCAAACGCGGCGATTACCTCATGCAATGTATCAATGTGCCGTCACACATGACTGGAATATCATCCAACGTCATGTAAAGCAACAGTAGAACAAAAGGAACAATGATTTCAAATGCTTCAACGTTTTTGTTCGATATATAAAAGATTGTTGTAACAGGTGTGAGTAAAAAATGGTACGTAATTTTTCGGGATTTACCGTGTATCTTTACTTTTAGCAGCAGGAAACACGGGGAATAACGATCCACCATTTTCAGTTCACAGTTAAAAATTTAATTATGCTTCATACCACTGTTAAATTATGGGTATTTAACCATGAACTTAACTATGGGATAACTCCAAGTTAAATTTAACAACGCATTGTGCAACCGAGTCCAGGGTCCGGCGCCATAAACTGAGAATATACTTAAGTCAAAATTTCATATTCTTCTGTTCATCAGTTAATTAATAACTGGGATTTGGATTGTATTTAGTTTTATTCTGTTGATAAATAGAATTAAATCACTCTGCATGAGAATTTATTTGAACGTTTGACAATGGAATAAATTAAAATGAAATATTTGACTTAAGTATATTCTCAGTTTATGGCGCCGGACTCAGATCCGAAAGAGATTCCGAATGTATGTGATGTGTTATGACTTATGGATTTGGCTCTTTCGTAAGCGATATTGCAAATTTTCGATCCTATATTACTAATATTATTGTAAATATATCAATATCAGCATTTGAATTCACTGGAGGAGCGTACACAGATGAAATATTCTTAATTATTTTCTCGCTTATAGCAATAGTCATCGTATAACAAAAAATCGAAAAATGAAATTTTACTTAAAACCTGAATATAAATCCCAAAGGGTTTTCTTGAATATCTCAGTGGGTTTTTTTTTTTAAATTTAAACTTTATTTATTTTACAACGATTAAGGAACAAGTTAACAACTTATATAAATCTTGCTCTTTGGCACGGATCTTGGATATGAATGTGCATTAAGCTGAGCGGCCCCATTTCTCATGTTACTTTTATTATTATGTTCGATGTTCCGTGAAAGAGGGATCCGTTATAGATTTCTTAAATATATGATATAATAACATGTCCGGTAGCTGAAAAGTTTCATAGGGACGAGTTGATGATTATATTTTACGTGAATATGTGTAGAAATCGGATGACTCCTTTTAGATTTTGGAGAAACATCTCTTTCCACCACATCACAGATATGTAGGATTATTTCTCTTGAAAATGATACCTCTGTGTAAGTTCCTCCTCACATCGTACGGTCTCGAGAAACGTTTCCTTTACTTATATTTGAAAAATTTTCATAAACGAAGGTGAATAACGCAGCGATTTGTAGCTCTTGGATAGAAATGAGTATCGGATACTTTAAGAATTCCTTGACTTACGAAAATCTTACTGTCCGCGCCACTCACTCTAGAAACTGGAAAATCTGGATTTTCAGTTATTCAGTTTCAGAATAATTTCAAAAAGGTAAAACCATTTGATAGATCTTGTTCAGTCGTAACTTTTGGTGTATGCTGTATGTTTGTATGAAGAAGCGTTCATATTTTATAGAAAAAAAATCAATTTTAGATAGGGCGATTTCCATGTTAAATTTTGACGTGACGTCACCAAGTTTCCCATAGACTCAATGTTAAACATCGGCGACGTCACGTCAAAATTAACATAGAATACGCCCTATCTAAAATGATTTTTTCCCTATAAAATACGAATACTTCTTTGTAGAAACATATGACATTTATCAAAAGTTACGACTAAACAAGATCTGTCGATTGATATTAATTTTGTAAATCTATTTTAAAGATAAATAAGTGAAAATCCAGATTTTTCGGTTTACAAAAGGAGTGGCGCGGACAGTAAGTTACGACAAGTTACGAAAGAATTTGTTCGTAACTTAGGAACTTTTTTGTTTAGTAAGACGCATTTTCTTCGCATCTCAAGATAAGAATGACTTACGAACAATTTCTTAACTTACGAAGTTTAGTAAAACGGACTCCAGATCCTTACACTAAAAAATCAACTTTACTCGAAGAGATTTGTGACCTTATCATTTTCTGTTGTATATCATAAAAATGGACTCTACGTCTACAATGAGGCGACAGACACGTCACAAAAAGGGTGTGGGTGTGGGGTTAGTATTCGCCCTCTCCCCTCCCTTACGTCTCTTCCCCAACCCTTTTTTCTCCATCTTTAATAAATGGCGTGCGTTTCACACCAACAATTTATCCTCCGGAGAAGTCGAGTAGGTTCAAGCCTAATAGTAAGATAATCCGACAGCCCCGATAGTCCGACAACCCCGATAGTCCGACAGTCGACAGTGATAGACGGTAATGCACTAAAACACGTAAAAACTTGTCTTTTGACAATTCTAGGTGAATGGGCAAATACCACAATCGTGGGATTAAGAGGGGAACGGGGTTAGCGCGCCCCCTCCAATTTTGTCAGAAAAGGGTACCAAGATAGGTACTTGTAGGCCAATTTTGGGCTGTGACCCGCTCCCCTTCCATGACTAAATTGTATCTGTCTTTAACGTTATTGGTCAGACAGAGAACATGTTCAGAAGTAAAGTGATTAAAATCTGTTATCGGTTTATTTGCTCCCCATCCGACTGTCAGCCCTCCCTACCAGTTTTCCCACACTTTTCGTCAACACAATTGTCTTCGGGTTTTTTTTTTTTTTTTTTGAATGAAAATGAATGTTTCACCCGTCTCACTATGTCGAGACTTGAGTCGTATTCGATATCACAGATTACCAACGTTGTCCTGTGCGAAAGTCTGTATGAACCTTCGGAGTACGTTTTTTGAAGCAAAAAGTTGAATAGATAAGACAATATGCACACTTATAGGTCATGAATAAGTTTAATTGCCAATGTAAACTCTGTTGACATCTATGTCGATTGCATGAAACGGAAGAATCGGTATGGACGCATGCGCAGTAACATCCTGTGTAAATAATCCCAAACAGCTGATTTAATTTGTTTCACTCCACTGCCTCTATAGTATGCAATCACTGCTTACGGAATCACTACTAATATTTTCAAGTTAAACGTCACTGCCGATATATGATATCATCACAGATCTATCCTGATCATTGGAACAATGAACATACACTAGGCTACTGTATGTCGATGCATATGTAATGGGTTAAGTAATGGTAATAAAGACAACGCCAGATTTGAATATATTTCGTCAGTCAGATTTAATGACGTTTGTTGATTAGACACTGAAAAATATGTAAACAACATAAGTATATGGATATAACAATTATCACAATTTGTAAATACATGTATAATCTTTAGGCTTGCTCTAACACGGTATTACAGATATGAATGCACGAGTTATCTCCCGTTAAATACTTTACAAATCTATAAATGCGTGTTTCAAAATAACAATTACCAATGGGTTACCAATAGATAAATAAGGTAAATATTACACTGAATTACTAAGAATATCTCAGACAATTTGTAATAATAATAATAATATAAGCACACCTGTATCTGGTACAGAGTCCGGGTCAACTGAATCATCAGATCTCTATGGCATAATGTAAATTACCTACATAAATGTAATACATACTTTAATATAAAATATACAGTATTGTATATTACCATTCATACCAGAACACATTATCTACCATTCTAGTAATAATAACATCACTCGTTTGAATTATTCATAGCACATTTTAAATTGATATTTACACAATAATTTTAACAATGTAAAGAAACCAATTGAATACGACACACATACGTTTCATTTCAAGCACTTTCTCACACCATACACACTAGTAGTTAAAATGATTAGTTATTGGGAAATTAGTCAATTTACCAATTATTAAGAATGTATTTGTTAATAAATAGATAGTACTTACAGTCAATAAATATGTCTAGGAGTCGCAAGTTGTTAATCAATATAATATTTAGGAAGACCAAATGTATTGTAAGATGGCTGCAAAATCATCAGCTCTAATCTACGTTTTCTTGTAAAACTAAACAAAGAAATATGTGCGGGAAATCATGATCGCCAATGAAAGTGTAGGTTGTATTATGTATGTATTTTGTGTCCAATGAGATGTGGTGTTTTAACTTATGAACTGGACAATGACCCATGATGACCTATGTGGTCACTCAGGTATAACTAGATAATAGGCTACAATGGTTATGTATGATTTCATCATACATAACGTTAAAATAAATAAATAAATAAAATTTAAAGAGTATTATTTCTTTATTTCATCACAACAGATAATACATCGATGCAATTTAACATATATATGAACCTATCACAAATTTCCCTGCTTTGCAAAATGGCGTCCTCGACATTTTATTAACTAAAAACAATTTATGCAAATTACATTTGATAAATTTGTATCATGAATAGCATAAACACACAATAAAATAAGTTATGTACAAATACAATGTATAAATTCATTCAGAAATATTTGATCATAATGTCCTCTGAAACTCAAATTAAGGGACACTAGAACTGCTCGTAACAATGTTAAGTAGTGCTCTAGAAATTTCTGAACTATTTATACCATTTAGAGCATTAGATGTTGCTAGTGACTGTAAATAATTAGCTCTAATTTTCCAGTCAGGTTGATTAACTTGTTGATTTACAACATACTCTCCTCCCGTCATCCAAGCTGGCTTACGTCGCTCCCTGTGGGAGGTTCTCTGAGGTAATGACTCTGTATCATTTGAAATGCTCTGAGGCATATCAGTATCTGTCACTACTGGTTCATCATCTCTGTCATCTTCATCTATTATCGTCACTGATGAACTTGTATCCGGCTGGACTTCAAGTAAAGAGGTGTCCCTCTGTACATCAGTTTCTTCATCTTGCATTGACGTCAATGTCTTGTTTGGAGAAAGTGGCGTATCACTGTGATGTACAGTAACATCTACTTCTCGTAGCTCCACCTCATCTCCACTACTATCATCTTCACTATCAACAGCTTGGTGATGACTTACTTTATCCCTGTTCTTCTTGTTTCTATTGACAAGGTTTCTGATGTTTCTGGGTGCTGGAGTTGGTTTACTTATTGTATCTTGTTCTATCTCAGAAAAACCCAATAGGAAGTAAATTATTTCTGTGTAATGTGCGACGACATTTGTTGTTATTTCCTTTTCTTATGATATATAAGGGAATTTCTTTATTGGGCTGGCTTTCTACGATGTATGGTTCTTCCTCCCACTTGTCTGATAATTTATGTTTTCCTTCAAATGCCAGAATCTTTGCTAATACCCTGTCTCCTGGTTTTATCACAGCCCCTCTTACTCTTAAATCATAATTTCTTTTCTGCCTAATCTGTGATTTCTTTATGTTTTCTTGAACTATGTTGTAGGAATACTGAAGTTTAGATTTCAATGACTCTATATATTGCCTTGTTGAACGATTTCCGGTTTGAGATTCTGTTTGAAATATAATATCGACTGGTAGTCTAGGTTCTCGTCCAAACATAAGGGAAAAAGGTGAATATCCTGTTGAATCATGTTTCATAGAATTATAAGCGTGAACTAAAGGTGCAATGTATGATTTCCAGTCATGTTTTTGTGAGTTTTCCAATGTTCCAAGCATTTTAAGTAAACTTCTGTTAAATCTTTCAGTTATTCCGTTTCACTAGGATGATAAGGAGATGTTCTTGATTTACTGATGTCCATGATAGTACATAGTTCTTTGATAATGTTTGACTCAAATTGAGCTCCCTGGTCGCTGTGAATTTTAAGTGGTATGCCATAATGAACAATAAAATGATTGAATAGTATGTCTGCGGTTGTCTTTGCAGTTTGATTTCGTGTTGGTATTGCTTGGGCATATTTGGTGAAGTGGTCTGTTATGACTAAGATATTTTGATATCCTCCTTTTGATGTTTCCAAGGTTAAATAATTCCATTGGTTGCGATGTTGTTATGTTTATAAGGGGTGCTCTTTCTGTAGTTGGCGTTTTCCTTAGTAAACAACGTTTACATTTAGTGATGAAATTCTCTATATCTGTTGTCATCCCATACCAGTAAAATCTGTCTCGCACTAAACTGATGGTTTTGTCTCTCCCAGGATGTCCCATGTCGGTGTGCAGGTAGTGTAATACATTGTCAACACATGATCTAGGTAAAACTATCTGCGAGTTCTTTTCTCCATTAACTATTGTATCTTTCATCAAAATTCCTTTTCTTAGATAAAATCTGTTAAAGTTCTTGTGTATCATGTTGTGAAATTTTCCATTGTTGTAAGGTAAGTAATCTTTATGTGGTTTTGCTCCTTGACGAACATATGGAATCCAAAATCTCAGTACAGGATCATTAGCCTGATGTCTCTTAAGGTCAATCTCTGCATGATCAGGTAAGTATGGTAAGTTATCAATAGAGCTAGTAGACATGGAAAGGCATTGTACATAAGGTATGTATGTGGTATTGCAAATGGTTTTGATGGAATCACTGGTGATAGTAGTTGGTAATCTCGATAGCCCATCCGCGTCTGAGTTTTGATGTCCAGGTCTGTATCTAATATCAAAATTAAATGTAGCAAGCTCAGCAACCCATCGTTGGCTTGTAGCATCTAGTTTAGCTGATGAAAGAACATATGTGAGAGGGTTGTTGTCTGTAATTGCTATAAACGTATTTCCATATAAGTAGTCTCTGAATTTTTCACAGACGGCCCATTTCAAAGCTAAAAACTCTAATTTATGAACAGGATAACGTTTTTCAGATTTGGATAAACTTCTGCTTGCATAAGCGATGACTCTTTTATAGTTGTCTTGTTCTTGATAAAGTACAGCTCCCAAAGATGACGAAGACGCATCTGTATGTAATTCAAATGGTAAAGCATAATCAGCAAATCCTAAAATTGGATAAGATGTTAATTTCCTTTTTAAATTGTCAAATGCATTTTGCTGTTCAGCTCCCCATTCCCAGTAGATAGGTGATGATTTAGATTGATATTCTTTCCTTTTCCTTGATTTCTTCTTTGTATCAGGTAATAGGTCATTCAAAGGTCTGGCGATGTTAGAAAATCCTTCTATAAAACGTCTATAATAGCCCACAAAACCTAAGAATTGTCTCACTTGATCTGGATTAGATGGTATAGGCCAGTTCTGGACTTTATCAATCTTGGCTGGATCCGGTTCTATTCCATTCTCTGAAACGATGTTACCAACGTATTTAACCTTCTTCTTAAAAAATTCGCATTTCTTTGGTGACAATTTCAAGTTGACTTCTCTCAATCGCTTAAAAACTTTCTCTAATCTCTCCAGATGTTCTTGGTATGTGCGAGAGTAGATAATTATATCGTCCAGATAAATGTAGCATATATCTAAATGTAAACTTTCAAAACATTCCTCCATTAGGCGTTGGTATGTTGCTGGTGCGTTCACTAGTCCGAATGGCATACGATGATATTCGTAAAATCCTAAAGGGCCAACGGTAAATGCAGTGCGTTCCTTGTGTTTCTCTTCAATATCTATTTGGTGGTACCCACTTTTCATATCTAATACTGTAAAGTATCTATTTCCAGCTAGTGCATCCAATATCTCTTCAATTCTTGGCAGTGCATATGAATCCTTTTTCGTTCTTAAGTTCAGTTGTCTATAGTCTACACACATTCTCAATTCATTGTTTTTCTTTCTACAAAGTACAACATTGCTTGACCATGGGGACATAGATTTTCGAATTATCCCAGCATCTAAAAGTTGTTTGAGATGTTGCTTTACTTCATTAAACATTGCAGGCGGTATTCTCCTTGATCGTTGTTTGAATGGTGTGTCATCATGTAGATCTATCCTATGTTTTACTGTGTTTGAATGTCCTATGTCAGTGTCTGAGTGTGAGAAAACATCATCATATTTGATTAAGAGTTCATTCCCTTGCTGTATTTCATCCTTGGTCAATGTTTCTTTCTCTATTTTCACTAAATCCAATATACATTCCTTGTCAGGTGATTTATCATTAGCAGTAGATGTATGTTTATCCTCGATGTCCACTGGCTGCAACTCACATAAAATAGCTTTAGGCTGAATAGAGACTGTTCTGGTTGTAATATTGTCTATATCTACAGTGATGTAATTGTCTGCTGGATAAGAATAATTCACTACTGATGGAACAGTATCAAGATCTTCTGGTACTGATGACATAGATGTGGCTAGTAGCATTGCTGGAGTAACATGGTATGACACAGCCTTATCAATATATCCAGTGATTGAAACACTCTTGTTCGGTGGTATAATAATACAATTGATCTCAGCTGATTTCACTAAACCAAGTCGATATTGATTTCGGGTCAGTTCTTTTTCTGCCAATATCATTCCTCGAAATGCAAGATACCAAGGTGTAAAAAGTTTTGCATCTTGTAGAAAACGGTCTCCATATTCATTCTTCACATCATTCATTATGTTTTGAAGTACATTCGTCCCTAAAAGTACTGGAACAGATTCATTGTAATTACTGTCCGGGACTACTAAGAGTGGATAAGATCCCTTGGATGGAATAAATTCTGTAGTGATACAAACTTCAATAAATCCATAATAAGGTAGCATTTTTCCATCTGCGCATTCTATACTTATGATTTCTGAAAGTGGATGTAATGTAAGATGAGATAGATGTTGTTTGAAAAATTGTTCACTAATTGTAGAAACTGTAGACCCAGTATCTATTAATGATGTTACTTCAATGCCTTCAATGTTAATGGTAACTTCAGAGGAATTTCCGATTAATTCATTTCCTTTCGTACTCTTCTTATAGGGGCGTTTCCCATGTTGACCTATCGTTTGCCCCTCGACGATGGTCTGTTCGAGTTTAAACCCCGCCTTGAGTGATCAAGTATGACCCTGCATCCCCTTGCTAAATGTCCAGGCTGTCTACATCTATAGCAGATAGGTTCTCCATCCTCTGTTTGGGTTGGTGCTTGTTCTTCAGTTGGAAATGCTAATTCACCATTACTTGGTTGTGTGTAATAATTTTTATGTTTATTCTGACCATGGTAATTTGACCTATATGAATTTCTTCCCCTTCCACCGTATGTCTGTCGTGATCGTTGGTTGTGATTTCCTCCTCTTTGATCGGATGTCTTCCTTTGTTTATTTGTCTCAAGGTCATTCACTTTAGCATTAAGTTGCTGTATCATCCCTTTTAATTCTTCAAAGTCATTTGTTGTTTTCGGTTCTGTGGCTGTATCTTCATTTGCAATAGCCATGTTCACTTGAGTCTTTTTACTTTCATGTTCCTTCTCAATCAATCTAATTTCCTTCCTTAGTTCGTCAAAATCCATTACTTTGTCAAATTTATATCCAGTTATATCTCGCAACCACTGATGTAAACCGTTCCAGAATTTCGAACGCAACTTCTCATTCGCATCTGCCTTATTTGCTACACCCTTGATTACAGCTTTCCTATAAACTTCTTCCAAGCGACAACTCCAATTCATGCAATCCTCATTTTTGTTTTGTGTCGCACTATAAAATTTCTGCATTATAGTCTCTCCGCGTTCTACGGTTCCATTACACTTTCCATTTTTTCGAGAATTTGCGAAACTGTTGCATCGGGTC
Organism: Pteria penguin; assembly: GCA_035048485.1. Classification (NCBI taxonomy): domain Eukaryota; kingdom Metazoa; phylum Mollusca; class Bivalvia; order Pterioida; family Pteriidae; genus Pteria; species Pteria penguin. The sequence goes on along the minus strand of CM068585.1, from coordinate 34,237,730 downwards.
CTAAACGCATCGCAACTTTTCCTGCATCACCACGTAATGAACGGCGAATCGATTGCGCAATTGTTGCTTCACTGTATTTCTCTTTTACTAGACAATCAATCTCATATCTCCATAAATCGTATGTTGTATCTTGTTTGTTTCCATCTCCCCAGAAACAAGATACTTTCGGAATATAATGCGAAGATGTAATCGGTTTAGGAGTTTCAGTAACTGATTTCGGATGTGCGGTATTCGTTATCGGTTCTGTTTTTACAGTTGCCGCTCCCTCCTCCTTCATTTGCGAAACGAATGTTTCCATCCATTGCTTAAAATCAGCAGTAGTATCGACTTTTGGTTTAACATTCATTTCCTTAAACGCTGAAGCAATGAGTTCAAGTTCCTCCGGAGTTAAATCAGACATGATGAAATTCTAAATATTTCTAAGTTCTAACACTAAGATCTTAAAGTCTAATCTTAAGATGTAATATACTAACTAAACCTTAAGTCTGAATAAAGAATAAACTAATTATGACTAAACCTGAAATGTAAACAGAATACAATCCAAAATATTAGACAAAAGTTTGTTTATTAAGAAAGATGTTACTTAAAATATCTAAATATATTTAATAAATAAACTGTAAATGAATACTGAAAATAAATAAATTAAATCATTAGTAAGGTAACTTCTCAAGGACAGATAACTCCAACTTCAAATCAAATATAATAGCAAATATATCAAAATATGCACAGAATGAATTAATAGTAATACGGCAGTAATAAGGATGGAATGCGATTGTAAAGTAAATGACAAATAACACAAGTTTTACTGAAGCAACTCCTCGTACTGTGTGATGTCTACTCGAACACACTGATCAGTTCAAAATCGGGAATTTAAATACCGATCACAAGTCAAATTGGAATATGCACTCAAGCATGTAAACCCTGTGTTCTCAGTGCGTATACAGGTAATTGTGTCTACATGGTATGATCTGACGTAATGAATGTGTACAGCTACAATGAAATATATACTTCTGGGATTGTATAATGTGACTCTTCAAAATCAAGCAATGTGACATGAAACGTCAAAGTTCAAAGGTCAAGGTCACTAAGAGTAAAAGATGTTAGTATGGAGGGTATGATTGGCATATAGATTACGGGTAAGTATGAAGTATTCTTTACTTAATCACTCCCTCTCTCTCTGCTTCAAAATGTAAATGTCTGGAACCTTACTAAATGACAAACATTGTATGACAAACTCCTCAATACTCTGTGTACCAGGTGTGTATAACAACCAATCAAATTCAGTGTTAATATAATAATGTAATTTTACCTTACCGTGCTAGCAAGCTAGTTCCTTTTTCCACTTTACACAGAATATACACAACATACACGTAATAATTCAATATACACATAGGTATGATTGTCACTATAATAGTCAAAATCACAGATAATAATGTCACTAATTCACACCACAAGTCTCTTATTCTCACAGTTATTGGTCCATCAAACCGGTATTTGGTTCATCCATTTCAAGACCTTCCTATAATCTCTTCAGATACTTTCGTGAGTTTTAAACGTTGGGCGCCAAATTTGTAACGGGTTAAGTAATGGTAATAAAGACAACGCCAGATTTGAATCTATTTCGTCAGTCAGATTTAATGACGTTTGTTGATTAGACACTGAAAAATATGTAAACAACATAAGTATATGGATATAACAATTATCACAATTTGTAAATACATGTATAATCTTTAGGCTTGCTCTAACACGGTATTACAGATATGAATGCACGAGTTATCTCCCGTTAAATACTTTACAAATCTATAAATGCGTGTTTCAAAATAAACAATTACCAATGGGTTACCAATAGATAAATAAGGTAAAATATTACACTGAATTACTAAGAATATCTCAGACAATTTGTAATAATAATAATAATATAAGCACACCTGTATCTGGTACAGAGTCCGGGTCAACTGAATCATCAGATCTCTATGGCATAATGTAAATTACCTACATAAATGTAATACATACTTTAATATAAAATATACAGTATTGTATATTACCATTCATACCAGAACACATTATCTACCATTCTAGTAATAATAACATCACTCGTTTGAATTATTCATAGCACATTTTAAATTGATATTTACACAATAATTTTAACAATGTAAAGAAACCAATTGAATACGACACACATACGTTTCATTTCAAGCACTTTCTCACACCATACACACTAGTAGTTAAAATGATTAGTTATTGGGAAATTAGTCAATTTACCAATTATTAAGAATGTATTTGTTAATAAATAGATAGTACTTACAGTCAATAAATATGTCTAGGAGTCGCAAGTTGTTAATCAATATAATATTTAGGAAGACCAAATGTATTGTAAGATGGCTGCAAAATCATCAGCTCTAATCTACGTTTTCTTGTAAAACTAAACAAAGAAATATGTGCGGGAAATCATGATCGCCAATGAAAGTGTAGGTTGTATTATGTATGTATTTTGTGTCCAATGAGATGTGGTGTTTTAACTTATGAACTGGACAATGACCCATGATGACCTATGTGGTCACTCAGGTATAACTAGATAATAGGCTACAATGGTTATGTATGATTTCATCATACATAACGTTAAAATAAATAAATAAATAAAATTTAAAGAGTATTATTTCTTTATTTCATCACAACAGATAATACATCGATGCAATTTAACATATATATGAACTTATCACACATATTTAAAACATAATTATGCGGATCCAGAAAAGATGTCCTTCTCAAATTCTTAAAGATGATTAGTCAAAAACAAAATAAATTGATTTTACAATCGATTGTAGTCATGAACTGCCTGTCTTCTGCATATCTCTGCACTGACGTTGCAGCACGACATCGGACTCTGGCTCGAAACCCTTTGTTGACCAATTAACGTTGGGCGCCATTTTGTAACCGCTGTGGGTTTTGGTTCTGTATTTGGTTTTAAGGTTCATTGACACACCAATAAAAGATAACTCTTCTTAAACCCAAATAGAGTTATCTTTTCTTTTATAAATCACATAAACGTTTCTTTTTCAAACATAATATTGACTTAGATTGAAAAGCAGAAAACAAACTAATGCACAGATTAAAAGGGAGATTTGCAAAAAAAGGCCGATAAATACAGACTTCTCCAAAACTTTTGAAACTTGTCAGACATTCGGTCTGACAAACTGCTGGACTTCGTCAGACCGAACAAAATTTTGTCAGACCGAAGTTTTTTCACAATATTTGGAATAGGAAATGAGAAAATATGAAAATAAACACAAGCTGAATTCAATGGAATCTAATGAATCATACTCAGTTTCCATTTCATATTCTTTAACTATTTGTTCCATTGTCTGTCATTTTCATCTTCAGATCTAGATTGTTCATCATCACTTTCACTGTCATCTTCCTAGACATCACTCATACCTTCCTCTGTAGTCTGTGTCTCACTTTCATCCATATCCTTCTCTCTCATTGACTCCCTGTCAACTCCCTCTTGTATATCATCTGCAACTTCAACTCTTTCAACATCTTCAACTATTTCAACATCTTGAACTCTTTCATCATTTTGGAATGTGTTTTTGGCCCGGCTTCCCCGAAGCCACATACTTTATAGGCTAGGAGCCCGCCATTTTGATCTTCATGTGATACACAAATCTTAATAACGAAGACGCTTAAACCTGATCAGGGTATTCAGACTCCCTTAAAGCATTCATATGATCACGACGGATTGAAATGTATTAGTTCGGGTCAGTAAGGTGTAAAGAATTCGGAAATATCGTATCGGACATTTGGACCGACAAGATGATGATTTCTATCGGACTTTTGAATTTTTTATCGGCAAAACCGAAATAGACATAAAAATGAAAAAGAGTTATCCAAATAATGAAAATATAGCTGTAACTGTAGATCATTCATAGATCTCTAGCTGCGACCCGCGCTGACCCGTTTCCGACTCCGTAAACAATGAAAATGCATTTTACAATAAACAGAAAGTAACATGTAAGTTTGACGGCGCTGTGTAATTAAATTGTTATGGATCATCTGAACAAGTGAAAGCAGTGGGTTCAAATACCTTATTGGTGGATGGATACAGAATGTTTTCTCTATCGTAGTAAATTTTCTTGAGTGTAAAAGTGTAATGAAATTAAGTAAGTAACAAGAAACATTCAGTGTCTCCAAAATTTCAGTCATTTGGCCTTTATCAAATGTAAACAATTTAACAAACAAAAAACAACAACAAAACAAAATCTCTAAGTGAAATCTTTATACATGTATCAGCTGGTAAAATATGCCCAGTGCAAACTTTATGTATGTATTGTGGTGGTGGTGGTGGTTTGGGGAAAGGTTGGGGGTGTTGGTTGGTTGTATAAAAATTTTGTAGTGATCTTGGCCATACCTTTTAAGTACTTTTTAGTCTAGGTATATACTTAGTAGAGTAGAAACCCGCAATATGCATACAGATATTTGTTTTATTATTTTCAGCTAGTCAAGTAAATCTTGATGTCAACATTAAATGAAACCTTGAGACATCAGAATCCTTTGAATTGTTATTTTCATAATGAAATACTTATTAAAATTGCTTTATTTGTGTAAAATTGTTTCTTACAACAATGTGCAGGCAGTAAAATCTATAATACTGTGCATCTTTACATTATCTATGTTTTACAAATCTTAATTTGTTGTATTTACGAGGTTATTGTAGGAGAAGAAGATTAGGGGTAGTTAATGATGTTTTGTTATAACTTTGTAATCCAACAGTGTACCTTTCCCTTTTTTATTTATGATAAAGATAATAATAAGTATTAAAAAATTATATAAAATTCATCAACTTTCATGTTTCAAAAATGCACAAAATTTCTTTTTTCCTAACCCCCAAGTGTTATTTTGAATCCCATATTATGCCCCTAGTCCATATATCATCAGTCATATTTCCAAATCAGTAACATCTGATCTTTTATGAATGATATATATATCTTTGAATTAGAAATGAATTTTGTTTCAAGATAAAGTCTTCTTTTTGTATTAATATAAACTTTCTTATAAATGGATTGAGGAATAGGAATGTAAGAGTCAATATAGGGTGGTTTGTATGGAAAGCCGGTTCGTTTTCAAAATTCAGACGGTGAAATTAAATTTCTTCTTCATAAATCAACTAATTAAATGTTAAGGAAGATTATATACAAAAATAATTTACTTCTGATGTTAAGTTAAAATTCAGGTAATTTTTCATATGGTGTTTCAATGAACCTTAGGCGAACGTTTTTATTAGTTGGATTACGGATCCGCCGACCGTATATTTTTGACTTTTAGAAAAAAAATAAAATACAAATTTCAAATTTTTTTTCTCTCGCCGACAGTAATAAAAATGAGCAATAAAAAATAATAAAACTACGGTAACCAACGTGATAGATATGACTAAAATGTTGATAAAATTACTTAACTCTCGGATTGCACAAGTACTTTCGTTTTTAAATATAGATCGGGTTAGGAATGGGCCGATGCTATTTACACGACCGTCGTGTATATAGCCACTGCATAAAGAATTTCTATATACACGATGATCGTGCGAATAGCTGAAACCGCGGAAATATTCTATATACATGACGGTCTTGCGAATAACAAAACTAGAGCAAATATTAATCACACTTTAATACATTATAAAAAATGAAATAAGAATATAACCATAAGAAGTATATTATGAAGTTTCAAGTTGTTAATTCTTAAGTCCTTGGTATGATAAGAGGGATTTATAGAAGACGACAACGAAGAAGAAGAAGTTGGTATTGTAAACGTCCGAGACTTACCGAAGCTCACAAGGTGGAAAGAAGAAAAGAGAAACTTGAATGATCGAGCTAGAAGAAAGACCATACCATCCGCGTGCAACTAGCCAATATTGTCTCTATATACACGACGATCGTGTAAATAGCCAACCAAAACGTATATTATCAGGGGCGTATATTACGATATGAATTTGTGTAGGCTAAAATAAAGCCGCACGCTTCATACGAGGCGCGTAGCGCCGAAAGGGGGGGTGTAGGTGGGGCCTCGCCCGGGAAAAAAGAAACAAAATGCTGCATTTTTGAGTATACTTGAGTATTTGACATCATAATATTTCAATACAATTTGACAAATATCATGATAGTGAGAAATGGCTTAAAACAAGATATCATAGATTATAAGACTATTTTATAGGCTGCTATAAAAGATACATCAGTTACAACCGAGGGGTCTCTAAATCAAGTAAAACCCGAAGCTTTCCGAGGGTTTTGCATGATTTTGAGACCCCGAGGGTGTAACTGATGTATCTTTCATAGCAGCCTATAAAAGAGTATTTTTCTCTCAAATTTTTGGCCCAAAATTGAATTTCCAAAAAATCGGAAAATATTTAACTTTATCGAATCAGGAAAATTTTCGTTTTCAGCGTCCTCGAAAATGGTTTATTCTAATGAATAAACCTAGATCAATATTCTCTTTGCCTTAAAATGTAAAACAACGTAGAAAAAGGAGTTTTTATTTGATAAGAACAAACAAATGAACAAAAATGCAAAAAAAAAAAATCTGCAAAATTTTGTGTAGGCTCGAGCCTTTTAGCCTATATGTAATATACGCCACTGATTAGTCTATATACACGACGATCGTGCAAATAACCAACAGCATCATGTATATCATGCGCGGATACAGAGGAGGGTACCGGGGTCTAGAACCGGAGTCAGGTTAAGTCGTCCCAAAGTGAAGTCGCCCCAAAGTCAAATTGCCCTATATCGGTTAAGTCGCCCCATATTGTCAAGTAAGGTCGCCCCACATAGAGATTCATCATTACACTGTATATTCAAATATATGTTTGAGTTATTAATTATCTTTTTATTGATGAAAATAAAGTTTTATGAATAAATATTTTGGTGTATGTTTACTATAGGATAATTATTGATATCAAATGAAGTCGCCTCGTGCGATTGGTGTCTATCTATACTGCCATTACTGATGTAGAACTTTTCTCTAGTAATTTAAAATCTTTTAATTTTATGAAGGATAAGACATAAGTAGCACAATCATCAATTTAATTAACATGTATTGCAAGTGAACAAATAGATAACTCAAACAATTACCATAAACAGATCGATTTCTACATGACATTGGGGTACTTGACATTATGGGGCGGCTTAACCGATATAGGGCGACTTTACTTTTGGGCGACTTCACTTTGGGGCGACTTAACCGTAGACCCTAGAACCCCCCCCCCTTTTGGCATCCGAAAATTTTTACCAAAAAAAGGGTACCTCCCCCCCCCCCCTCGTCTAAGAGAAAAATTTCCCTTTTTTGGTTGGACCCACTCTGACAAAAGTTTCTGGATCCGCCCATGTATATGGTCTATATACACGACGATCTTGCAAATAGCCAACAACATCATTTATGGTCTATATACACGACGATCTTCCAAATCCTCAGTATTGCCAATAGTCTACAACAATTATGGTCTATGTATGCACAACTAACCTCAAGGGGCAACACATTGGGACCAAGAAAGTCTCTGTGATTTTAGAATTTAAGTCTTTGATTTAGGTCTTCAATATCCATCCAGGCTATTCACACGATCGTCGTGTATATATACTGTGACAGACTATATACACTACGGTCGTGTACATAGCCACTACCGGCTATATACACGACCGTCGTGTATATAGCCACTGCTTTAGGAATGCAATTATTTCCAATCCCAACGTGGTACGAGAATGATGGAATCATGGACGTTTCGGTACCTGGATGTTTCGGCACCGATTAAGATGTTTCGGCACCGTAATCGAGACGATTTGGCACTCGTTTAGGACGTTTCGGCACCCATAATAAATTCATTATAGTGACTAGTGATTGTATGAAGGAGGTGGTCCCAAGTAAATCAAGTATTTTCTCGTTTGTTCAGTTAGATAAATTATTAAATATAAGCAGTCAAAAACATGTCTATGTCCCTAAAATTTAGATTTACTACACTTATGTTGAAAAGATTAGGCCCAAGTTATACTGTTGGGCAATATAATTGTGGCTGACATTATTGAAGATGAGGGCCAGAAAAACCGCGAGTGTTTTAAAGTGTTGGAAAAACTGAGTTTTCAAGTGTTCTGTATTTTTTTTTTTATTTTTTTCCGACCGACCGACCCAATTTTTGAATTTTAAAATCCGTAATCCAATTTAAAAAAAAAAGTTTCGCCTTAATATTGGAATAAGAGCCTGAAACAACAGAAAGACTCTACTATACAACACATTACCACATTAAAAAATAACATTGAATACAAAAACATATTACATTCAATACACAACTGTACTTTTACCCATAAAAATACTATTTCTATTATCTATAATGAATTTTCATTTAAGAAATAATATAGGTAGTAGTGTCTTACCAGAAATCCGACATATTTTAGAAATCTTGCGATTTGAAATAACGACACAATTCACATACCTACAAGTATATCTATTGAACCGAGTGCAAACAAAGGATAATTAGCGCGGGATTTTGAGTTAATTAGTCCCCTACCGGCATCGCCGAAAGGGACTATAGGTTTCCACTCCGTCTGTCAGTCCGTCAGTCACACTCGCGTTTTCCGAACTTTTTTTCTAAACGCTTGTAGATATTCCTCCAATTTTTGGTGTGTGAGTCTACCACCATGAGTTACAGATCAAGTTAGAGTTCCGGTTTGGTCCACTCATTTTGGACGGAATTACGGCCCTTGGAATTACAAAATTTCTTTAAAATAGCAGTTTCCCGGATTTTTTTTTCTAAATGCTTGTAGATATTCATCCAATTTTTGGTGTGTGAGTATACCACCATGAGTTACAGATCAAGTTCGAGACAGTTCTAGTTTTCATCATCATCAAAGGTTGTGATCAAGGGTTGTGCGTCAAAGGTCAATGGGTAAAAAGCCCTTTACGCACTCGCGGAAAAGCAATAAACCGTGTAGTAAAAGCGAAGATGAAAATGTGTCAAATTATTAAATCAAACGCTGCAACTTTAAGAAAAAAATATTATAACCATGTAGAAGTTAGTATAAATATTAATTTCAAATAGATTTTTATGTTAGTTTCATTAAATATAATAGAAATATGTAGCACTACTGTTAAAGTAGCCAGTGTCAATATCGCGTGTGGGTCGGTATGCATTTGAACATTTGTGTCAATGAATTAAAATATTGGATATCGTTGTATTGGTGGATCCCACATGTTTTGATCGAGGTACCAGGCAGGAAAGGTGGTATGTAGACGTGTATACATGTGTTAGTGTGTGATGGAAAGGGGGGGGGGGGGTGGAGGTTGTGCAATGACATGAACTTTTTTGGTTAAAATTCCAAATGGAAAAGGGACTCTAAGTTTTTCCCATCCTGAAACTATCTTCTGCATTTGTGTATTATCTCACAATGGGACATGTATTAAACATGTACACTACTGGAAAGGGAATGGTAATGTGAGTTGCATTTGGTTGAGCATGATGAATACCAAAACACTACACCTGTGCAGTCTTCGAAAAATAGCACAAGCCCGATGTCCGAGGCTTCTAAAATCGGGATCGGGCGGGTAACATTTTAGGGTCGTAGGCCCGATGGGGCTTGTAAAATTTTGGAAGGTCAACAGGGCAAAATAACAGGTCGATTCCTTTCTTGAAGTATAAAGAGGGGCAGATTATTCTCTTAAGACACTGAAACGGCCGTCGCATGATGAAAATAATGAAATATCGCGACAGAGGAAATTCCAGGGGGAGGGGGACCTGTGGCTGGTATTTGACGCCGGTGTTATATAGTAGTTTTTCCCCCATAGAAGTTTTTTCCCCCGGAAAAATGGCTATATAGTAGTTTTTCCCCCATGGCGGAAAAACTACTATATAGTAGTCTTTCCCCCATAGTAGTTTTTCCCCCTTACGTAACGGTTTGGAAATTATACACATTCGTTCTGTATCAGTCAGATAACATTTGAAATACAAATGTACTATAGTAATAGCCTGTGGATCAAACCGATGGTGTTATGGTTAATGTGTTTCTATATACTGTTAAGTGTTTTGTTTGTGCGTGTGTGTGTATTTATTTTTTGTTTTATTTATTCATTAACAAGTCTTTCTTTTTTACATATTTACCACAGTATGCCATTTTCTTCTATTATTTCATTGTAAAAAATGTCATTTATTTGCGTATAGCTGTCAATCATGACGTCAGGCTGTGACTCAAGATTCGATCCCAGGCAACTTTTCGTAATACATCATAAGTAAAATAGGAATTTATCAATCAAAATGTTCCAATGACAAATATAAGAATTGAACGTGCAAGAATTCCTTGAACATTCATTTCCTAAATAAATTAAGACTGATGCATTATATATACATATATATCACAATATCGCTCATCATGTACAGAGTACATGATGAACATGAAAACAACAGAAGGGAATTCCACCCAGGTGTCGCGATTTGCAATCTACGACAAGGCTTGTCTAGTCTCAGATGTTGTAAATCATGATCACAAGAATGCGATTTCCTTGTCCCTTGCGCAAAGTATGAAAGGTTTCATCTAAAAGTATCTATATGCTAAGTTTCAAAGCTCTACACCCTTTTGTGTAGAAGATACGGTATAGTCAAGGTTAAAGTTTTTGAAAAGTAGGTCACACTTCAAGGTCAAGGTCATTAGGTCAAAAGTCATGGTCCCAAATTAAAGATCTTATCACAAGTAATCTATATATGAAGTTCAAAATCCCTTCTCCTTTTGGTACAAAAGATACAGGCAAAGTTTAAGTTTTTGAAAACGTCAAGGTCAAAGTCACTAGTTAAAAACTCATGGTCCCAAATAAAAGGTCTCATCACAAGAAAACTATGTGTGGAGTTTCAAAGCCTTGTGCCTCTTGGTACAATAAACGATATAGTCAAAGTTTATGCCTCAGGGTAAGAGTCACAGACAGGTCAAAAACTAGATGCCCCCGAATTTCATTCCGGTGCTTAAAACGAACTTGTTTTTCTTTTTTTTCCATTTTTATATACATAGATTTTTCGGATTAAATAAAGATATCTCGAATGAAATCCTAGTAGATAAATCTCTGTTCTAAATATATGCATTTGTATTTGGAAAAGAGATTAAAATTGAAGACATTTCTACTTCAGAAAATGAGATATCTCTAAATTAATTGGATATATTTCCGTATAAAAATTGAGATATCTCTATTTTAAATAGAAATCTATTTATTGTTAACAAGGTAACAAGCTGGACTTACTTACATGTTTGTGTGAAAAGAAAATCTGGAATTTCACATTGGGGGGAAAATCCACTATATAGTAGTTTTTCCCCGGGGGAAAAATGACTATAAGAGGGGGGAAAAATGGCTATATAGCCAAATTTCCCCCGGGGGAAAAACTACTATATAGCCATTTTTCCCGGGGGGGGGGGGGATGGCTAGGGGGAAAAACTACTATATAACACCGGGTCGGGTAAAATGTTTTGTAAATGGTGCAGGGCTGAGAATGTGAAGAATTGTAGGTTTGTCATGGGCAGTGACCACTTTAGGCTGACATCTGTGAGGGACTACGAAGTGCGATGTACCAAAATACTCTCGTACTCCAAGTGATGTTGTAGGAGACAATAATTCTGCTTCTTGTCTTTTCTGTCTTAGTGAGGCAAGCAAGTGTCTACACCAGCTTAAGAAAGCTGACTATGATACTTTTTATTAGACTAGTCATTAAATTCCGAACTGTCGATGCTTTAGCAAAGCATCACAGAAGTTTTGTGTAAATTTAAAAGTATAAAATTTTAAAATGTTTGGGCTTCTGAACTTTGTCTGTTACCTGGCCTTTGGGCTTGTAGTGAAAAAAACTTCTCGCGAAGACTGCCTCTGCTTTAAGAATTATATGAGAAAACTTAGAGTTATTTTGTTTAAAATGAAATTTCATGTCACCATAATTTACACATTTTCACAGTCTGTTGGTGTTGGGTTTGCCTTGAAAATGAAACTTAATCAGAAAGTAAAAAACAAATACAAATTGAAAGTATTTGTTGAAGCGAAACGAGTAATGTCTGTACCTAAATCTTTTAAGCATTTTAAAAAAATGATTAGAAAGTCAAGTTCTATACAGGAATACCTACATAGTACACTACAGTCTTTTAATGATATTTGAGTATTGCAGGGTAGGGATAAGCGTATAAAAAATCGAAAGGGCCAATCATTTTTGCAACCCACTAAACCATAAAAGAGTGGTTACAGTGTTACTTGATTAGAAATTGACTCTGAAACATGAGTATGTTTTAACCATGATGAAACTGAGGTCTCCTTTTGAAGATCTTATAGGCAGATTTGGAATTTCCACCACACCAGCATCTACTACATTGTATTTTTACTACATTCTTAGAAGCTCTTTCTCAGACTATATATAGGTGCACTTGCCTTTAATACCCTAAGGATGTACATGTAGTAAGGCCAAATCTGCCTCTATCATTCAAAGATTGTGTCTTCGTTGTGTCTTCGTTCGTAAAAGAACGTGACATTCAGTCTTTTTTTTTTAAATATTGTTCTATCTTTGACGTCATAAAAAAATGCGTTGTTTGTCGGTTTTTTGTCGGACTTCAGATGACGTCATCCCAATAAAAATTGCGTTTTGTGGAAGTATAAATTGTAAACAACGCGAAAGTTGGCCATTGGCCCTTGACCCGTGATGCCATATTGCTGATATCACGCAAGTGTGGATGGATCTATAGTGGAGAAAAAAATTATGACGTCATATCTGTGTCAAGTTTGGAGCATTTGACTTGACTGATTTATGACGTGTGCATGACGTATATATCTACTGCATATTTTACTCAAGTTTATAGTCTGATAGATCTATGTTATTAGGACGGTTCAATATCGCTGTGTACATGTGTTTTTACTTCTACAAAAGTTGTCGAAATTATTCAAAAAGGAGCCTTTGCCGCACTTGAATTCAGGTAGGACACACTTTTTACGATTTCGAGGGACATGTTTCAAATTCAATTTCTATTTCTTGCAAGTTTTTACAATTTTCATTGTAACTCTGTTCATCATCTGTGCTGTCACTGTCACTTTGGCCTTATCAAGGTCACATAACCATGTATAATCTTTAAAAGATTTTGCAAATGCATGTGCATTTAAAACACGCAATGACAATCTAGAGTAGTTTGCTTCATTTAACTGTCGCAAGGCTTTAGCAGCCTCAGATTGTGCAACGTTTTTCAAGTTCAATTTTGCCTCAGACGCATCTGCATACATAGATGAAGTTTCATGCTTTTTAATGGAATCCAAACTAAAATTTGAACATCCAATAAGCCAAACTTGGTTACCAGGATGTAAATCGCCCGATCGTTTACCCCAAAACTCTATACATATAGTACAAGACATTTTTGTATTTTCAAATTTTAGCCAGTCACGTCCGATTTTCCAATGCGATTTAAATTCACGCACTCTAACCTCTTTTTCATACTTTTTTGACTTTTGTATTTTTTCTTCTTCTGTTGTTGCTTTACGTTTCGGTTTCATTGAGGGCCTTGCTCCCTCAAAATATTTCAAAGGTAACATGACCGCTACTTGATACGATGTAAATTGTGCGATGTTATTCATACGCTTACCTTTATACATGACACAGCATGCTTTGAAAAAAAAAACGTTTGAGTGATACGGAAAGCTGTCTCATTCAAACGTTTTCGCGAAATATGCTGAGTCAAATACAAAGACAAGTCTATGAATGACATCGCATTGAAAAACGGGATAGCCCAGTCGGACTCGGTCAATTCGATCTGGGATAGCTCGACGAGTTTTGGGGTAGACGGCGGACTACCGTTAATTTCGCACACTGCCGAAAGTTACGCCCGACTAAGCTTATACTACCAGGCTTACAGGGTCCTGGTAACTTTGGCTTGAGTGGCCGTGGGTCAATAGTGAAAGTACATCTCTCCCCCTTAACCAAGATGCCTACATGAAGAGGAGTAGTAGAATGTTGTTTATATTGAGTCTCAGTGTCGATTTCATTGTTTACATTCACTACCGTTAACCGGAAGTAGATGTTGAGTAAGCAAAACCTAATGTTTTCCACTATATTTCGTTTATACATTGATTGCATGTGTGCATCCACTGGTACTGATACTTATTTCCTGCTGATGAGTTGAGGATCCTGTCAATCAAAAGGTACCTGATGTTGAAATTGGTATTTTCCTTCCTCTCAGGCTCTGAGAAAATTTTGAATTCACAAGCGTCACACATGCGCAAGTCTTGACGGTTTATGCAGTATTGGGGTTCAGTGCGGGATGTTAACCTCATTGTAGACCGGCACTAGCCTTTGTTATAAGTTTGGGAAAGTTGCATGCGTTTCTGCAGTACAGTAAAGCCACACCCCAGGATTTTACACCAATGATAAATTAGGATTATATTCACTGCGGAGAGAGCATGTGTTACCTCGCTGACCCAGTTTGATAGATTTATGCAAGCTTAGTTATTATCTTCGAGACTTTTGCTGATTTACGTTACAGCAGAGGAGTATTAAATTTGTTGGAATATTTTCTGGGGATGGGTGTTAACTTAAATTATATTTTTTGAATATTTGACGCGCTTTCTTCATAAGTAAAATTATTATTCGGTTGCTGAAATGATATTTGGTTAATCATAGCCAATCGGAACATCATCACCAATTTTAAAAATAGATCTTACTTCCGCACGGAAATAGACGAGTTGTTACGATTGAATGATAGAGTGATATAAGTCATACTAAACTTTCAGAATACAGAATGCTACGCTAAGAAGGACCAACATAACCAATCATATTCTACATTTGTTTCTTCTCGCAGGAATGATAAACCTTAATTATTGTTTATAAATTAAAACTTGAGAATAAAAAGATTATACCAACCAGCACCGCCACACCACAATCAGAAGTTTAACCAGTAAAGGTTTGGTTACCCCAGCAAACAGCCAGTTATTTATAGATTGGTTTTGTTGTTAAAAATAAATAGTTGATTGATTGATTAATTATTGTTTCACGTCATTCCATGATTATTTCACGTATATGGTGACGGGATCTGCCCGATGCGTTGCATAGAAAGTTATACCTTTGTAACGGACCCTCCCGAAGAAGTGGGGGATCTTTTACGTGCCACACCTACCATAACAGGGGACATCGGTTTCTACTGTTCCATCTGAAAGACAGGTGACCGATGTGCCCACGGCGGGAGTCGAACCCGGGATCTTTCGGTCACCTCATCCACTGAGCCCACCGGCTTAAAACAAATAGTAGATGATATGGCTAGTGATTTAAAAAATACATTTCCATACTAAATGCAGGCTAATCAGTACGTCAAATAAACTCGCTATTGCCTTATGTACTGAATGGGCTAAATGAACCCAAATATAAATTATTAGCCGAAAAGAAGTGGTATTGGAGATTTATATGTCTATGGTCGATCATCATGGTCTTTATATGTCTGCTAATTAAGAGTCACATGGCTGTACAATACAAATTTTAAAACGTTATTCTGTTTTTAAAATTCTTTGCAGTTTTATCAAACATCCCATTCCGGCCCACACTTTGGTGCTTACAGCAAATTGTTTCTTGTCGTTAAATAGAAGGTAAATAGTCAATCAACAGCTACAGGAATTTTAAGAAATGTTACAAGAACTTGCTAAAATATGATTTACTTTCCAGTAGATTAACGTCACTTCCCCAGCGTGTGAAATAATAACAACATCAAGAATTAAAATTAGCGGTCGCCCGAGACAACCACTTTTGCTTTCGTTGCCCCTGTAATCCTCCTACTTGATGGCCCGAGTGGCGACAAAAATTCTTGAGTGTAAGTAAACATTTATTGCCGTTTCACTGATAGTACAGTCATATTTTGAGTCGTTTGAACGCTTCTTTTGTTGAAATCAATGTTCTTCGGGTGTTAACCTCTTTATGTCGAGTGTCTGAAATCGCGGAGGGCCCACATTAAAACTAGTACGCGAACGCCGACGCGGACTCGGAAAACAAAACTATTGAATTCTCTATAAGTTAGATATGGTTTAGCATTATTGTTGTAATATTTAAATATTTACATTAGTGCATCTTTAACAGCAGTAAGTCAAGGTTTGTTATATCGGACTTTTCAAGTGGTCGTCTCGGGCGACCGCTATTTTAAGTCCCTGGTTCCTGAGAGGCAGGATGACTGTAATAAGAGACAATGATGGGGAAGATATCCAGGAGATATGTTAGATGGCTGTGCAAGATATAGAAAAAGAGCATTTAGAGAGAAGTAATGGGGAAAGAGAGTTAGATAGGGGCATGGATACACGTAGACTGGGAAAAGAGCTATAGGATAAAGATTTAGAAGGGTCAGAGGATTAAATTGATGTGATTGAGGGTATTTCTTTTTTATAATTGAAAGAGAAATAGATAGTTGTTAATGTTTAAAGTAATTGAAATTAGATTTACAGAAGTATACAAACTCTGTATCTGAGGAATTGATAAAATTTGAAAAAGTTACGAAAGACTTCATTTATTTACCGGCTGCCAAATACTACTCCGGGCTACTAATTTTTGAAATCTAGGGCCCCGGGTGGCCACCATGTCAAAAGAGTTAATTTTAGTCCCTGGACACAATACAGAAACAGAAAGTAAAGTGGAAATTATATTTATTTCTTCGAAATCGAGCTAAACTTTTGCATAGGATTATGAATATGAACAATTTGGTGATAACCGTGATATGGTGAACACCAGGCAAAAATAGTTGTTGGAAGTGTCTCAAATAACGAAAAGACCGAAAACTGCTTTAGTCCGGAAACTGCTACAGCACCAGCGTCATCTATGGATGATTTCCATGATTACTTGCTTCAATACAAACATGCTTATGGTGTATTTGTAATTTCCATCGGTATAATAAAACAGTTATAGACTGAGAGCTCGTGTTAATGTCAGTGAAGTGGATATCCGAGAAGCACCATTTCAAATTGTTCAATAAGGTGTATATATAATCAGGGAACTTTTTTTCGGCCTCGGGAAATAGTTTGTCTTTCGGGTACAAGGCAATGGCTATACTGTAACCCTTATACCCAGTCTATAACTGTATCCTATGTTTCGAACATTGCTAAAAATGTAGGCAGTAACCTTCGTTTTGAGAAATCTCCTACCAACGTGGTTGAGTTATGCCAAATAAATATTCAGTCATATACCTCAAAGATGGCGGACACCTTACCACAAATAAGTAACCTGTATTAATAATGAAGCCTATCTACATGTACTGTCATCAATGATACCGCCTTTCCTGCACCTTAGATCCTTTTTGTACATGAAATTTCTGTCAGTAACTGTAAACTTGTTTATTGATTTCGATGATGAAAAAAATCACTATATATATTAATTCACTTCTAAAACAATGAAAATGGTCGTGTACATTCACATGTAGGTTGTTAACACTAATTTTCAGAACTCAAAATCAAATTCAAATCCTAACATTTGATGTCTGAAATTTTGAGTTGGTTCTCTTTCTGATTGAGAGTGCATATATAGATAGATTGGGGGGAGGGGGGGGGGTGTATATATTTATTGTAATGTATATTCTATATCAGTATATGTGTATGTCATTTGGGAAGGGGGTGGTCTTTACACATATATATCTGCTAAGCCTAATATCATGGATAGTTTATATGGTTGCTTGCGAAGTGTTTTTTGAGTCGGCTTCGGTGAAGCCGCACTCATTGCAATCACTTTGTTTTCAGGGGTTATAACTTTCACTACCGATAATCGATATAGAGCTTACTATGCCGCTGAAAAATAAAGTGCCGAAAAAATACTAAGGTTGTCTTAAAAATTCTTGATCAGCACAATGTACCTTTAGCTCAGTTAATTTAAGCTAAACATAAACTAGTTTCAATAACTCGAAAAAGGAGTTGCAATAATGTTTCAAATTTCGCGTAATAATATGTAGTTGTGACTACTTTACGATGTGTTTACCACCGACACCGTCGGATGTACTCGATTGTGTAATTCTCCGGACAAAGCATTTGTCTTGATTTTGTATCGCTTGTTTTTATCGAGATATTTCAATTAAAGTTTTCCCCAACATGTTCTGGAACTTTAGTTCTTTTTCACATATATGACAAATTTAAAGATCGATCTTCCCGCATTTCCTCTGATAATGAAAATGCAATATAAATATTTAGGTAAATGTTGTATGTTTCTAAATATAAATGATGTTAAAACATTATGAGAATCGTGAATAAGATGGTTATTTAATGTCCCACTTGAAGGAATGTCGTTCCTTGGCTCAGCTTCGACTCGTGACAACAATGCAGTAAAACTTATTGCCATGAAGTTGTCGATTGCACCTTCATTTCGGATACAAGCAATTGCAAACTCTTTGCCGTAAGATAGTATGAAGACAGCAAATTTTATTAGCATTTTGTACCTAGGTATAATGACGATGTAGTTGAAACAAAGACCTAATTTTTGCGCAAGAGACAAACCTTTCTCTTCCCCCTCCTTTTTTGTGTGCTATGTATGTATTTTTATCTGTATATCGCCATCATGTCAGATATATGTTGCATATGAGAGTATCGCTTTAAGAATGTTAACAGCTTGAATGGAATAAAATAAATTATGAACTGGCATATCCTGACTCATCTATCTCGGAACATAAAGAGTATTACGAAAATACACTACTGAGGAATACTATACATGAAGGGAAGAAAGGGAGGCCGTCCTGTTACAATATATATTTTTTGACATGTCTGCCTCCTTGTTTGTTGATTGTCTGTTTATATGTCTGTTTACCCTTCGTCATAACTTTTAAACAGGTCCGAAACAAAAATTGTCTGTCCGAAAAAAAAAAAGAGAAACATAGATGCATTCTGATATATTTAATCTCATCTAACAAAATCATCGATCATCCGCAAATTAGCTCGAATAACATCGCCGAAAAAAAAAAACTCTGAACGATTCCTCAATCACAGTGAATCACGCTCTTGTAAAAGCCTTCGACAAACCCGCTTTTGCGAAACATTTACGTTACGGGTTACTTCATCATGGTTACCAAAACACTTCAATTTGAGGGTGTATAAATAAACGAAACTTTGCCGGTCCCATCGGTCATTCGGACCGGCAATATGACAGTGGGATATCGGTCCTTACGTAAATGTGTCGGTCAGGACCGACGGACCGATGTTATTGGGAATGACTGTTTACTAAAGTTATTGCGTTCTATAGCATCTTATCACAGGAAAAATAAAATCCAAGTCCCATAACTCCGGAACGACAAAATAGAATTTGCTCAAATTCGAAAGACAGCCTCTACCCTATTTAAGCATTCTGTATGAGTTTCATGAAAAAGTCATCGCGTTCCATAGCGGACGGACATCGCCATACCATTATACGTCCCGTCTTTTGACGGGCGTTTAAAAATGCTCGATAATCAGGCAATCACGACACTGACTCGGGACGGTCAATGGACATCTAAAGTCAGTCGACGTGGTTATAAGTTATAACGAGAACAAAATTTTTAAAGATATGATTTATACATTTATTTGTTGTGTACATGACAGATATAAAAATGTACATCATATTATGTCATGCTTTTATCATATTTTAACCAATGAGAATGGAGATTTGAAATACAAAGTTTTGTAAACTAATACGGATATGGATTCAATCGGCCTGTAAATCAAACCAATAGGATGGGTTTCGTAACAATATTTTAACAATGAATTTGATGTGTAGTTCTTTACAATACATCGATCCACTTTATAGCATAAAACGTTTACGTTTAACGGACTTTTAATGAGCTTCACTGTCAGTTATCATCCGCTTGTGTAGTTAGAAACGACGTTGAACGTTAACAGCCTTATAAGTACGTTTCATCGTTCTTTGCGTCATTTTTTCAGGAATACGTTTTTTTCCTCTTTTAACATTAGGACCGCAGTTAATGGTCGCGAAGTCTATTGTGATGCTCATGACGCTATTGTCAACGAAAATTAATCTCTGTATTTCTATCTATTTGGATATTTTTGACGTCGTTTTGTTTATCATGAAACAAAAACAATCAAGCAAAAACTATTGGTCCCACTTCAATTGCATGCGCCAATGTCCTCGGTACAGGTTTCGAACTTCGCTACTTTTTACTGCGGTATGGGCCACCCACGTGTATCACTTATGACTGTAGGTACTGCATGTCTGTCTGATACCCGGATGATGTGGTAATATGTTAATGCTTCCCCCATATGCCTTCAGGGACGACTGGCACTCAGAAGAATGGTATGATATAAAGAATGATGGGAAAGGGGCTCTCAGTTTTATCTATTTATGTGATTTTTTTTTTTACATTCTTGTTTTGTTTTGTTTTTGGGGTTTTTTTTTTTAACTTTTTTTTTTAATTTTTTTTTTTTTTTGGTTTGTTTTTTTGACTTTTTTTGTTTACCCCGCCACATCCGTTCCTCCAAAATGAAGAAGGACTCCGCACCATCTTGCTACATTGGAAGGTGGATAGAAAGGGGGATTTTGAATATGTCTTATAATATATCAGAAGCACCCAAACCTGGAATGTCTTACAGAGGGCGCTCCATCAATGAGGCTTTCTACCACAGTTTCTCTTTATTTTGCGCTAAGTTGTTAAGCGTCCCTCTGATGCCGGTTTTGAATGATGTACTAATATATACATGATCGATTCACATACGTGGAATACTCAAAACTCCATAAATATGACCGCAATCTTTTTAACGAGTTTATTTAGCAGTTTAAATATTATTAAGCGAAAAATTTTGCAATTATCAATTTTGATAAATAATTTTGAGCGGAAGGTATTTAGATATATAAATCGCCAAGACCAAAATAGTACATGTATACTATACATGTAAATTGGATATACCTATCCGAATTTGGAAAAAAAAACTTTATATCAACAAAAACCCAACGATGTTAACCTTTCATAAATAAAAAAAGAACAAAAACTAAAAAGATTTATAGATTTATACCAAAAACCCGAAAGAGTAAAATGAACATGGTACGCCTTACCTTTTACGATGTGACCTTCATACTAAGGGAAAGATAGATCAATTCTAAAGAGACATATTTTTTCTAACTTAACCATAACTTCAGATATTATAAGGGACTTGACTGATCTCTTGATCAACTACATATATTAAGGAGAATTATAAGGAGAAGGCTGATGTAACGCTGTTATATCTTTTGCCTAATCCTATTTCATGATCGTAATATGAAATAAAATATGTTTAAACTAAGTACACATATTTCCACTGATCTTTGAATGTTCCCATATTTTTGTGGTGACCTTCTTTATAATTGAAATTCAATCTATCAGCGAGATTAATGCAAGCGAAGACTTACTGTCTATTCAGTTTGACCTCTGACCTGAGACTCAGACGATGGGTTTCCGTAGAGCTATCTGTCACTAGGACAGTAAGGATAGCTATGGTGGAGTCGATATGACGTCTTACACTTGTACCTTGACCTCGAACTTCTCAGACTCTAACAAGAATTCGGTTAAGCTATCTGGCACAGTGAGAGAATAGCATTGGAGGTGGCGACTTAGAGTCTACTCACCTTGACCTTTGACCTTCTCAGACTCCAGCGAGGAGCCTGTTGAGATATCTGGCATTTTGACAGAAAATCCCTGTAAGAGGTACGTCGTACCAGGAACATTATATTCTTTACGAATAAACTTGGAAAGCGATTTTATTGATCTAAAAGCCTTCCGCATACACCCACCCTCATCAGACCGAATGCAATTTTTGTTCCACTTGTGGGAATCGATCACATATATATATCCGTTGGACCGGATAAGGGAGAAACTATAGCAGGAAGCCTGCATAAATGCAGTGCCTTCTTTCAATGCTCCTTCCAAGTGAGCTTCCAATAAACCAAAGCAATATTCGGGATCCTCCATTCTGTCTACCTTTGAGGATCCTTTCCTGAGGGATTTGGGCAAGAGGTGAAATCCCTTCTTCATTTTAGGCTCGGTTTCTTTTTCATGTGTGACGGGATGTAGAGCCCCTTCTCCATACAGAACTTTTAAAACGTCCCATCCTTCTTGGTCCAGTCGTCCAGTGGGGCCGGCATACAATGGGCCGATTTTGCGGGCTGTGACATTCATTGACGGCATTTGCAAAGACTCTGGTATCTCAGATATATCAATTCGCCCATCTGGATCACTTGAGAGTTTTCTTACATTTCTCCAGACAGTGTGGTTGTGGTTGCCATTGATTAACCATTCATCCAGATCATGGCTCTTCCACTTCGAAACGTCCAGCTTCTGATGTCTGGCTAAGGCTGTAATAGCCATCGACGTGCACTGACTTCCAGCATATGGGCTGGAAAGTTCACCCTGGCTGACGCTTCCAAATACTGAAAATGCATTTATATCCAAGATGCAATGATGTGATGAAACATAAAACATTGTTTTCACAGCATTTGACACTTTACATCATAGTACTGATAAATGGTGATCTGCTCTTTGACTCACAGAGGTTTGACACCTCCCCTGAACCAGTGTATGTGTTCTGATTCAGGGATTGTATCAAGACACTGTGGTTTGTATATATGAGTGATTTTCAAGGAAAATGTAAGTGTTTTACGACTGTGGACTGGCTCATTGTGGTTGTAGATAGACATGTTGTCGTTGTAAATTGGCATTGCAAGGTTTACTGATTGACATGCTATTCGTGTTGGCATAATATTGTTTGTGGATTGGCATGATGTTGTGAACTGGTATATGGTTTTGGATTAGTATGATTTTGGTATGGATAGACATCATAGGGTTGTGAGTCGAAATACCAGTTATGGACTGGTATGGTACCGGTATCTATATGGATTGCATTAATATACTTGTGGATTTATATATAAGTAATATGGTTGCGGACTGCTATGTTGCATGAGATAAACATTGTATGGCAGCGCATGATTATCAAGACACTGTGGTTTGTATTTTTGCGTGATTTTCAAGGAATGTGGTTATGATTTGATATGATATGGTTGTGATACTGTGAATTGGTACTGTATGGCTGTGGATTTGTCAGGCATGAATGTGGACTGGCGTGGAATGATTGTGGATTGTATGATATACATGTAGTTGTTGGTTGTTATATGGTTACGGATTGCTAGTTTGGCATGACATGATTGTTGACTGGTATTTTATGGTTGTGGATTAATATGGTATGAAGATTAGTGCCATATGGTTGTGACATTATACAGGTATAGCTTAGCATGGCATGATTGTTGACTGGTATCATATGGTTGTGTATTGGCATTGTATGGTATGAGGATTAGTGCCATATGGCAGTGACAGTATACAGGTATAGCTTAGCATGACATGATTGTTGATTGGTATCATATCGTTGTGTATTGGCATTGTATGGTATGAGGAATCAGGATTAGTGCCATATGGTAGTGACATTATACAGGTATAGCTTGGCATGACATGATTGTTGACTGGTATCATATGGTTGTGTATTGGCATTGTATGGTATGAGGAATCAGGATTAGTGCCATATGGCTGTGACATTATACAGGTATAGCTTAGCATGACATGATTGTTGACTGGTATCATATGGTTGTGTATTGGCATTGTATGGTATGAGGATTAGTGCCATATGGTTGTGACATTATACAGGTATAGCTTAGCATGGCATGATTGTTGACTGGTATCATATGGTTGTGTATTGGCATTCTATGGTATGAGGAATCAGGATTAGTGCCATATGGCTGTGACATTATACAGGTATAGCTTGGTATGACGTGATTGTTGACTGGTATCATATGGTTGTGGATTGGCATTGTATGGTATGAGGAATCAGGATTAGTGCCATATGGTTGTTACATTATACAGGTATAGTTTGGCATGGCATGATTGTTGACTGGTATCATATGGTTGTGTATTGTCATTGTATGGTATGAGGAATCAGACGTGATGAAGGTGTGATGAAGGATGTAGATTGGTGTGATGAAGAATGTAGATTGGTGTGATGAAGAATGTAGATTGGTGTGATGGAGAATGTAGATTGGTGTGATGTAGATTGGTGTGATGAAGAATGTAGATTGGTGTGATGAAGAATGTAGATTGGTGTGATGAAGAATGTAGATTGGTGTGATGGAGAATGTAGATTGGTGTGATGAAGAATGTAGATTGGTGTGATGGAGAATGTAGATTGGTGTGATGAAGGATGTAGATTGGTGTGATGAAGAATGTAGATTAGTGTGATGAGGAATGTAGATTGGTGTGATGAAGAATGTAGATTGGTGTGATGAAGAATGTAGATTGGTGTGATGAAGAATGATAATTATCATAATGAGTCATGCGCATGTAAAAAAAGTTATGATGAATGTTGTCTGGTATATTGAAGAATTGGAATGGTGTGATGAGAAATATGCATTGACATGATAATAATGTGGATGTATATGACCAAAAAAAAATTAAATTGGAGTGATGAGGAAGGTGGATTAGCATGATGAATAATGGCGATATATATGTATGATGAAGAATGTTTGATATGAGGAGAAATACAGGTAAATTGGAGTGGTGAGGAAAATAAATGTATGTGTTGAAAAACGTGAATGTATGTGTTGAGGAATGTGCATGTATGTGTTGAGGAATTTGGATGTATGTCACATTGTGATGAGGAATGTTTTTTGATATGAGGAGAAATGTAAATTGGAGTAATGATAAATATGAATGTATGTGTTGAGGAATTTGAATGTGTGTGTTTGGGAATCTGGATGTATGTGTTAAGGAATGGGAATGTATGTGTTGCTAATGTAGATGTAAGATTTGCGGAATGTGAATGTGTGTGTTGAGGAATGTGAATGCATGTGTTTAGAAATGTGGATATATGTGTTGAAGAATGCGGATATATGTCTTGAGGTATATGGATGTAGGTGACATTGTAATGAGGAATGTTGTCTGATATGATGAGGAATGTGGATGTGTGCGAATGACGAGGAATGTCTGATATCAGTAGGAATGTGGATTGGTGTTATGAGGGATGTGAATCGATATGATGAGTGATTTGTAATTTTCAGGAATGTAGATTGATGTGATGAGGAATGTCTGATATGAGAAGGAATGTGGATTGGTGTTATGAGGAATGTGAGTTGGTATGAGGAGGAATGTGGATTGGTATGATAAGGAATGTGGATTGGTGTACTGATGAATGTGAGTTGATACGATAAGGAATTCATTTGAAATCCTGAATATCAGTTTAAGTCGAAGTGGCACATTATCCTATTATTATTCAATGTTTTCATCCATATTTGGTAAATGATCAAACTTAGAAGAGGATTAGTTATATTTCCATGAAATAATATCGGTAACATTAACTAATATGAAATGTTCGACGGTAGAGAAAGTCTAAACTCCAGTAAATATATAGATATCTAAGGCAAAAAGCATTTATTGTGTAAAAATATAAGGAAGTTTAAAACCCCAAATATAGTATAGTCTTCATTCCTGCCTCTTGACTGAGAAATACGTACGTTAATTTGAAAAAGATTTGTTTTATTTATTTATATTATTTTCTTGCATGTCAAAAGTATGAAAACAGAAAGATAACGCAATATAGCATAAAAATAAATCATTTTTTTGCACCCAAAAGTCACTGATGAAAAAAATACGTTCCTGTCAAAACAATTGCAGAAGAACGAAAGCTAGAATATTAAAATTAAAATTCATTTATTCAGATATTTTTAAATGTTATAAAACGCTTAAAGGTCAAGGTGAAAAAAGAGAAATCGAGACTATATTTTGTTTTGTCTATCATAATAAACAACACCGAAGCAAAAACACCGCAGAAAAACGTGCAAACAACAACAAACAATATTAGTTCTAAAGTGGTTAAACTATAATTCTATGTATTAGTAAGAACAGACACAGAGAGACAAGTCACATGCAGTATGAATTAGCTATAGTGCATTGGCTATTTTGTGTTACAATTTACAAGAAAAACTTACGAAAATTAAGAATGACTGCAAGAAATAAATATGTCATATTTTATTCCATTTTATTTTTCCCAACCCACTGGAGTGAAATATTTACTCTAGAAAAAATAGTTACGGATACTGATATCATTTATAATAATACTTATACTTATTATGTATATATACTATATTAATACTGAAAATGTACATTATACTAAAAATTTTAGTTAGTTTATTTCATAACATTCCCTTAATGGAAAAACCTTAATTATCGTTAGACATGTATTTGAAATATCGTACGGCTAGATACTTTTATATCGTGCACTTACTTGTTTTTGGTTTGCCGCCAAAACTGGAAATAAAAATATTGTTATAATTAGTGAAATATTCTAGTAAAATTTAAGCTAGTGATTATTGATATCACAGAATTATGCGGTCCTTCATGACAATGGACACTGAGAGAATTTATAATAACATTCAGCAATATTTTGATTAAAAATCTAACTTACGCAAGTCGTACTCGCTCAAATAATGATGTTCCACAATTCTGGAAGTAAAAAATAGTTTTATTGCTTTGATTTATGTATTGGGTTTGTGGGAGTATGAAAATATGATGCAGTTGACAAAAGGGTACATATATCTTTATTCCTATGTCTATTGTCATCATGTCTCCCCTTCTCATCAGTCCTTTTTTCCTCCCCTTACCCTTACTCTTTGTTACCCAAACATGTCTTAGTTTTATTTTTGACTTTTGAATATCATTACAATTTGGTTTGATTGTGAAAACCAAACTACTCACCCATTTTCAGTTTCAGTGCCCAGATCTGAAGATTTTCTCTCACTTGGGGCAAGGGTTCCCTTTAAATCCGCCATTGTATTATGTGACTTATCAATATTCATTTTTCAGTTAAAGTTTTTGGACAAATCTTTCATGAGGTTTTATAACTTACCCAATTTTTAGTCATGTTACATTTAGTGTTGTCAACAGACGAAACGTCGATACACACTATGACGTCATTAAGTCACTTCCGGTGTGACGTTATTCATTGTAACGGGTATCTATATTTAGAACTTTTTTTTATAATTAAAGCAAAAACTTTGATGTGTATGCTAGATCAACAACTGCGTGCTTTGGCATTAATAGCTGTAGCGTTGACTACACAATTTAACATAATATTCACGTAGAACTAGAAGAGCTTCCCCTCGGCTTCCCCATGGCATGGGTCTGACCTAACCAATTCCGAATCTTAGAGTTGTGATTTGTTACTTGAATCTGTCAGTACTATGAGCTTTACAGCGCTGATGTTTTAGTTCAGACTTTGAAAACATTCTCTAATTCGAGTTTTCGAAATATTGCAACAAAGTAAAATATGTATAAACACAATAACTTACCCATTTTCTAACCATCGTGAATTGGCAGTGTATTCAACAAAATGTCGTTTTACACTATGACGTCATCATGTTGTATCCACTATGACGTTGTTGATAGCAACACAAATCTAAATCTAAAGCGGTTTCGGTAATATGTGGAACTCGATATTCCGGATTCGAGTCCCAAACTGATTTTCAATCATTTCTTATTTACCTATGGAATATACAGACACTAATTCCCTTCTAAATATGGATGAAATTCAGTGAAATTTTTAATTTAGAAAAATGTGTCACATGTTCCGAATATGTTGCCTAAAAATAAATTTCCTGTCAGAAATGCGGTGTCTGGGGTTTCCTGGATTTGCAGCCCTTGAGAGGACTTTATACCAGGTTATGTGAAAAGTGCCGACTGTTTCTTTATGAGGTGCAATGTGTTTTATGTGATAGTTCCCAACTTGTACGCCTCTCTCCCTTACTAGTTAAGAAATTTCGGAAGTCACAAATATAGAGAATTACCCTTAAATCTTAATTTCGACCATAGAATTGTATCAAACATATTAACCTTTACTGAGAAAAATCCTCTGAGTGTTCGAGTTTTGTTTTACGGGGTTGAGAAATTTACCTAGAGATCAATAAGTGATCTCGACTAAAGAGCAATAGGCCCTTTAAAATCTTAAGCCTTAAAATACGGGCGTGTGTGGGGCTTGTATTCTAGTGTGGGGTAGTGTGGAGGGGTATATCCCTATTTTACTGGTCTATACTCCTTGTGCTCTGGTTTTAGCTTACCAGAGTCGAAGGCGTCGTCCGTCCGCTCGTCCGTCGTTAACTTTTTCACATTTTCGATTCTTCTCTGGAACTGCATTATAGATTTGGATCGAACTTTGTATATATGATGTACTCAGGTTCCCTACAAAAATTGTTTTCGGGATCTAGATTTCCCTAGGGGTAGATCCAGGGCGGGGCCAAAAGTGCCCAAAATGGCACACCTCTTCAGAAATCTTCTCAAGAACCAGTGCATAAATGTGGAAACTAATTGAATTTCAACAATCTATAAAGATGGGTTATCAAATATTGTGTTCGGGGTTAAGATCTGTCAAACAGAAATTTGCGAGTTTTTTATGTGTTTTTGGACTTAGTAATTTCAATGCAGAAAAGTGTCATGTTTTTCAGTTAATTGATATTAATGATTTTTTTATTATAGTGTTGTACATCGGAAGTGATTTAAGAATCGATAATCGGAAAAGGTAAACCGATCGATTATCGATTTAAATCAGAATCAGAAATCCATATTCTTTAAAATTTAGAGTTTGACAAGTAATTTTCGAAGTAGGACATCCGGGTATTTGATAACGAGCATTCGGGACATTTGGGGTAAAGCATTGAACGTTATCATACAGACCAATGCGCATTCCGAGAGGAATTTTGGTAAAAAGAAATAATTAAAATATTTTGTCATTCAAACAAGTAAATTTTGAATACATGTTTTATACATTTCTGATCGTGTTTTATAAGTGAACCCCTTCAGAACTGATACAGGAGAGCTTAAATTTGTATTAACGTTAATGATAAACCCCGAGTTTTACCCCAAGTGTCATTGTCAGACTCCTCGAGTATCTACCTAGACCAATAGAGTCAGTGACGTCACGCCGACTTCAAGAATAGATCACATAGCAAATCTGATTGATTTGACCGATTCGGTGTCGTCGTTCGTTTTAGTCTCCTTCTTGTTAGTATTAGACAATAAAAGTCGAAACAATTCGCGCGCAGTTTAGGCCGATGCTATTCGCACGACGTTCGTGTACGTAAACTGGAATTTCTATATACACGTCGGTCGTGTAAATAGCTGAGGGAGAATGCAGTGGCTATTTACACGACGGTCGTGCTATAGTGTACCTAATAGACTCCCTGTATAGGCCTCTTGTGCCCAAACTAATGCTGGAGAAATTTCCTACAGAAACTTTATTTGTGACCTACATATATGCGAACGTAGAACAGCTTACAAGTATTTAAATTTAACAAATGTAAAGCTGGCTGGTTATATACCCGTCATCTACTAAGGTAACGTACATTTATGTACATAAGTAACACGTACAACGATCGTGTAAATAGCTGTACCACTTTAGGTACACGACCATCGTGTAAATAGCCGTTTCACTTAGGTGCACACCACCGTCGTGTAAAATTAATTATAGCCACTACCCGCAGAGTTTAGTTCGTTCTGAATGATCTTATTTTTCCTCTCAGTGACAATCGATTATAAGGAATGGGATCGATAATTGGAATCGAAAAACTTTTAGCGATCGACAATCGATTATCGGCGACAATTTGTTCATCAATATTTCTTCATGACTATTTTGATCATAATTATGGTAAGGAATATTATTGTGAAAGAATTTTGTCACTATCTCAATTTTTGGATTTTTTATGAATTTTTTAAGACTTCCAAAAAAAAGGGGGGTTTGGTGGCCATTTTTCACATTTTCAACTTTTTCTGCAAAACTGTCAAAAGGATTTCAATAAATCTTGGTAGAAATAAATCACTTATGATACCCTTCAAATTCTGTTGTTTTTACCCAGACCTCTTTACAGGTGGCTCCACCATAGTCAAAAGTAGATCACGAAAGAGTACCCTCCTTTGACAATATTCTTCTTCGTATTGGTTGTATACAGAGACACACAGAATAAATAGAAATGATCTAGAGGGATGAGTGAAGACGTATTGTCGCTTTGGTTCCTTTCCAAAACCAAATTTTAGGCTTCTTTTTTTTTTTTTTGACATTTGTTAGGACTTGGTGATCTCAATGCAGAAAAGTGTCATATTTCTAGTTAATTGATAATGATTAATTTTCTTACGGACCATTGTGATCATAATTATAGTAAGGAATGTTACTTTGAAAGAATTTTGTCGATATCTCAATTTTTGGATTTTCTATGATTTTTTAAGATTTCCAAATGAGGGTGTATAGGGACAATTCTTCACATTTTTAACTTCTGCTGTTATACCACATGAAAGATTTTAATGAAACATGGTATACATGAAGTACTTTAGGTCCTCTATCAATTTTGTACATTTCCTCCAAATTGGTCAACGGATAATGCCATTACGTCTAAAAACTAGATCTCACAATGGTACATATACCACTTGGTAATTAAAATATGGAGAGTAGCGGTTCAAATCCAGCTGTGTTCATAATTCTTCTTTTCATTTCTTTTCACATCTAAATAAGTTTTTAGATGTTTCTCAACACTCAACATATGGAATTAGGCCATTTTAAGTTTGATCTGGACAATATTTGAAGCAATATTGTTGTTCATGATCCAAACATGAAATCAGTCAACAAAAGGCCCCACTTAAAAAATGACTAACTTGTTGCCCTGGGGCCTTAGAATTTAGACCTATATGGTAGCATGTGTCTTAATTCTAAGAATTAAGAAAAAGTTTCTATAAACAGTATATCTGACAAGCAATTCACAGACAAACTTTCAACAAATTCTTAGAATAATGACACATGGTATTTTAGGTCTCAATTCTTAGACTTAGACTTAAGTTTCTTTGTGAATAAGGCCCCTGAATCACATCTTGCAGAGACAAAGCAAATGCTTTATATCAAAATTGTCTGAATAAATGTGCAAAAAAGTGATATTTTTTATTCTGATCTAAAATAAAATTTGACATATTTTCCATATTTGTGTTGACTTAGTCACAGTAAAGCAAATATAAATGAATTTTTCCTTCCTGCATGACTGATCATCTAGGTACTCAGGTGAACGATATAGGCCCACTTTGGCCTCTTGTTTCCCGTTCTTCTGGGTGACAACGCCTGCAATGGAAAACTGGAGAGTATACTGATATCAATGACATGGTAGTTATATACTATGCTGTCGGCCTATTCTGCGCCCTTAAACACACTTGCCTATGTTAACTCGGTTTGAAAAAAAGAACCAGCAAAATAACATTCAACAATTTTAGACTGATCTTTACTCTATACGGTGAAATAATTTTTATTTGTTATCCAGTTGTATGAATAAGAAAAAAACATAGCTAATGTCAACGTACCCATGCGTCACATGAATGTCAACTATGTCGCCCTATTCGACGCTATCGTATTATCGAGGTTACAGTGTATATATAAAAATGAAACAGACTGTAATTTTGGACAAAATTGACGTGAAGAGGTGGATTTCTACGAAAAGTTGAAATTTGCTACAGTTGGCTTAGGGTCAAAAGAACTAACGATATGTTTTCTGTGTATTGTAAACTAAATGATCTTGCTGGATCTACTGTTTTTCTTCTTCATTAGGCCTTCTTACCAGAGGCCGAGTCTATTTTCTTTAACTGTACAAAAACTACCTTGTAGGTCACGCATGCTGGGAATGTTAATTTCATTCCTAGGAATTTGTAGCCGATCCACTGATTGGCTGAAAATCGGAGTTTACCAGGACATGACCATCTCTTACGGAGTTTCGTCAGATCTTTATCCGCAATGGGACAAACAGAGAAGCGGATGGTACACAGTGATTAAAATAAATGGTGATCTTATTTACACAGATGTTTTTGTTTAGTTTTTATTTGGTATAAGATAAAACTATTTACACGTTTTAGTATTACTGCAATATGGATAAAATCATTCATTAATGTGCTGAGTGAAATCTATGAGCGCTATAATATTATTCCTGTTTTAAATTCTTAAATTCTATATTTATCAATTTGTGCATTTTAGTCTGCCAAAACGGATTGAAAATTATTGTAGCCACGCAGTCGTGTTAGAGCTACCTTTTGTAAATTATTTGGCTAAAAAATGTTCGGCATTCCCCGAGTGACTTTTGTTTTGACGAATTTCATTGGTGAAAATACCGAAACATTTTCAATCTTCTTTTCGTACCTAAAGTTCAATGCGCTTATTTTGCACGTTAAATCTTGACCTTCAGTCAGCGCTCATTTAGATTTCCGTGCTTAGTGCTAGGGATGCTGGGTTTGTGCATTTTTGATGTTGGCGGTTAGGGATGGGATTGAGCCCCTTTTCGTGTTGCTCTAGTGTAGAAGGCTCTGTTATTTGAGTTTGGTATTGGAAGGAAAGAGGTAGGATAGGAAGATTTAGTGTTTAAGATTTGAGCCCCTTTTCGCGTTTCGCTAGTTAGAAGGCTCGGTTAATTTGGGTGAGTACATGCTTATTTGGATAATTGTTATGTTGTGAGGGGGGGGGGGGGGGGTGGTGCTATTCTCGTTTCGCTAGTAATAGAAGGCTCTAATTATTGATAGATAGGTATGGGTTTTTCGTTGTGAGTGCTGGGGGTTTTTAGGAATGCGGGTTGGACCCCTTTTCGCGTTTCGCAAGTTAGAAGGCCCTGCTATATAGGAAAAAAGATAGATGTGTATGTGCCACCCCCTCCCCTATTTATAATTATATTTAATTTGTTGTGATCAACCCTGCATCCACGCAACGCTGACTAATGTAGTACTCCATCAGTATTCCGGCAATTGCTAGATACAGGGTTCACTCGAGCCTAGAAGATAATTGCTTAATTGATGTGGAGGGAGGGGTACTAGCTTTTTTTGTGGTTGTGTGTGTATAGATGCTGTTTGTTCGACCGGCGAACCGCGATGACTAGGACTGTATTCCTAGTCTACTGGCTCCTGACTCACGCCACTGAGGGTCTACGACCACGCAGTTATATCTTGTCATTATAACCCATGGCAACGGCGTACTTAGCTAGACTCGTGTGAGTAGTGATGGTATTATGTTTGTCAGGTGCCAGTAGAGTCTGGAGGTCGAACGTCACAGTACCTATGTCAGTCAATTTCCTGGTCATGTCGGTCCGTGCGTTACTATGTAAGGGACATTTTAGTATGTAATGGTCGATTGGTTCAGGGGTTTTGCAGAGGGGGCAGTCTGGTCCATCATTTATTTTCTGTGTGGTTTTTTTTGTTTTTGTTTTTGTTTTGGGGTTTTTATTTTCTATCTATCTTTTTTCTTTCTTTTCGTATTTTTCGGGGGGGGGGGGGGGGTAAATGGAGTTCATCCTGCAAATAAGGTGACGTCGAGTTCTGTAAACGTGGGGGTTTTTTTTACTGGTGAATATTTTGCAAAAATACCAGTTTGACATTTCACATGGGGGTAATTTTCGCGGTATCGGGATCTTCTGCGTCTTAATAAAATGTTAATCAGAAACGCTGTTTGTGTGTTAAATGTCAACACAAGCCAGTGCAGCGCAGTGGGTTAGGTGCTCGGCTCGTGACCAGGAGGCCTGGGTTCGACTATCGCCTCTGATGAGACATTATTAGCCAAGGTCCTGTGTCGCAGTGGGAGTGGCGCGTAAAAATCTCTCACAGGTATAAAAATTATATGCAGTGCATCAGGCTGATGCTTTCATCAATGATATACTTGGAATAATCGTGAAGTGATGTATAACAAGAATCAATTAATCGATTGATCAATCAGTCATTCAATATAAATCCCTCACGGTAGAATTAATACAAACCATACATTGACTTACTCTCTAGGTAAGATGTGATTACTTGTCAGTGTTAGTTTGTCACCAAATACATGTTCCCAATACCGGATACTGATTACTTATGTTTTGATTATGTCAAACCATACACAAAAAAATAGCCGTTAGGTACTTTGCTTGTCCGTCTGAGCTTTCTAAAGAATCATAATGATGAAAAGTATTTGTTTGGATCGTCCGTCTGTCCTTATTCTCTATTTTATAGTCAGTCCTTCTTTGGGGTAATTTAACTTAGCATAGTCATATAAACAAAGTATTGTTTGGATTGTCTGTCTGTCCATATTCTGTATTTTACAGTCAGTCCTTCTTTTGGGGTGACTTACCATTGTCATATTTTTGTATATGAAGCTTTACTCTTACTAAACAGTTTTAAAACGAAGTATAAGCACTCGAAGAAAATTAGCCCTACAGTAAGGCTGAAATAATCTGAAGGATGTCAGAGTGGATCTTATTCACCGTTCCACAAAACGCAATTTTTTATTGTGATGACGTCATCTGAGGTCCGACAAAACTCCGACAAACAATGCATTTGTTTATGACGTCATAGATAGAACTATTAAAAAGGACTGACAGTCACTTTCTTTTACGAACCATGGAAGGGTTTCCGATGACGCAACCTAACGTCATTATGACGTAATTTGTTACGTCACAGTCACCTTATGATGCGTTTGAATAAGAAAAATTGGTACATAATAAAGGCACGGAAATGATGTCAAAACTTTATTTCTTCATTTATCTTCATGGAAAGTGGGTAAGGCCGCTTATAGCTATGACTATTTGATCAGCTTTTCAGCTCACTTTCGTGGGACGCGGGGTTTTTTTTTTTCTTCTTCTTTCTTTTTCTTTTTTGCTTTTGTTTTGTTTTGGTGTTTTTGTTTTTTTTTTTCACAAATCTTAGCTGAGTAAAATTGCTTGAGCTTGAGAAAAATCTCATACGTGGGACGGAGGCCAGGTCATGATCAGCATTATGATGATAGCTCGAGTTATCAAGAGCATACGTTGTACATTCCTATCCCTGAAAAAGGGGAAGACTCATATTCCATGTGAAATAATTAATACAGGTGATTATATGGGAAATCAAAGGGTAGAACAATATACCAGCACTCCCAGTCACAACCAAAACCAAAATAGGGGGTTATCTTCCTTGAGACATACTCAAATGCACAATGCAAATGCAAAACCTCGATCTTATAATGGTATGGAATATTTAGATGTTCATATATCCCAATTTGAGATAAATGCTGATCTCAATGGTGGGATTATCATACTAAATCATATCATCTCGCAAGTCTTTTAAATGGACAGGCACATGGTGTTCTTGGAGAACTTTCAGACAATGATAAAAGGGACTATAAATCCATTGTACAAGCCTTATAAATGAGATTTCGATCACATGAAAGATAAGAACTTTTTAAAGCAAATTTAAAACCTAGAGTAAAAGGGGATTATAAAACTCTTTCAGAATTAGGCCAATCTGTTAAGAAACTTACTAGGCAAGCCTATCCTAGAGCTGATACATATATCAGTGGCAGATTTAGAGGGAGGCGGGGGCCCCGGGCCCACCCTTTTGGCTACATATTTACTAGTAAAAATTCAGATTTAGCACCAAAAATGGCTAAGTCGTTTGGCCATCATACATGTGCCCCCCCCCCCTTTTCGGAAATCCTGGATCTTCCGATGTATATCATAGATATATTAGCCTTAGACCATTTTAGAGATGCATTACCTGATAGGGAAATGAAATTACTCATCAGGAAGGCACGCCTTAGTAGACATATCGAGAAAGCTGAGTTGTTTGCCGTAAGATTGGAAACATATAAGTATAACTGATCAATCAAACAATCCTTCAGTTGATGTAAATGCTATTAAACCTGCAAATCTTGATAAAGACCATAGCATAAACAAATCCCAACCACAGGAGATGATATCCTGTCTAAAATAGATTAAAGAATCCTTAGATACAAATTCCTCAGAACTAAAACTGAGATAAATAAAATATGTTACAAACAAAATTCAGGGGTAATAGGAACAATAGAAATAGGCATAATAATTAAGGCAATACCAATGGGAATTCCTATCAAAATAACAGATCTCAAAATGGAAGCAATCAATCAAACTATTAAAGTAATAATAGGGAAAATCCCCAAGCCAAGATAATAAGAATCAATTTGAAACCCAGGGAAACCTTGAATGTCAAGCTCGAGGGTCGGAGTTAGACAGTAATAAGGGGAGGATCCAATAATAAAGATATAAATAACTATGGAATACCCCACACCATTTATGAAAGGGAAAACTTATTTTGGGAAAATATCTATTCCCTTAAAACAAAAAGTTAAATTATGTATAACAAATGGGTGTAAGAATGGTTTATTTATAAATGCTCAAATTTGTTGGATAAAACTTATTATGTAAATAGATTCTTGGCAGACACTGCAATAATAGGTACAAAATTTGTAAATCAAATAGTGAAAGAAAGCCGCTGGGGAAAACATACCATTACAGGGGGGAATGTAATGTCTTTAGGGAAAGAAGATATCTCACATAATGTACTTATAGTAGATATAGAATATGATTGAATGATATGTCTAGATTTTATGTCACAACATTCTTTTGATATCTTGGTACAATAGATGCGTCTTAGAATTAATGCGGAATATTACCTTGTTTCAGGTTACAATGTACAATTTCCAATACACGTGGAAGAGTAGCTATTATAGGAGATCTCAAAGTACCGCCTAATACAGAGTGTTTAATCTACGGTAAGATTCTTGATCCTTTATCTGATACAGGGGATGATACTGGCTGGTGGATAGAACCACAGTCAGATTTCACTAAGCATAGTGTTTTTGCAGCAAGGACTTTAATAGATACTTCATCTTTATATATACCGTTAAGGGTATTTGAATCCATTGACTAAGACCTTATATTTTGTACAAAGAGAGTTTGATAGTCGATGTTGAAAAGGTAGAGCGGACCTCAAATTCAAAACAAACCATCCATCAAAACTTCCAAGTCATTTGGAAAATATATATCAAAAAGCTAGTGAAAATTTAAGGGAGGAACAACAATTAAAGTTTATCAAATGCTAATCAAGTACCAGTATTGTTTTCCTAAATCCTCCCAAGAAGTAAAGATAGAAATAGAAGAAATGTTAAATAAAGGGGTAATAATGAAAAAGGAAGATAACTCTTTAAGATTCTGTATAGATTATAGGAAACTACTCAGAAAGATAGTAACCCAGTCCCAAGAATAGAAACAACACTTGATGCTCTATCGGGATCAAAAGTTTATTCCACAATTGATCTTAAAAGTGGATACTGGCAAGTTAATGTTTCAAAAGCAAACTAGCATAGCGCCGCGTCATGCCCTTTTTATGTGGCGCCATGCCCTTTTTCTGAGCGTCATGTCCTTATTTTTCCTAAGTTATTAATTTATCATTTTATGAGACTAAAGGAGATCGATCTTCATCCGTGTTATGTAATATGAAACCCTAAAAAAGATCGTTATTTACGGGGCCAGTATATTACGAATATCGCTTCGGACATGCCCTCTTTAGAATTTGGTAACACTTTCTGCTAAATTTAAATATCATCCGAAACCAGCGTACTGTACTGCCTGCTATTTTTCGGGTGTTAATTGGGGCATTTTGATTAATGTTACCTTCTTAGATTTAGATTACATCAGTACACGAACAGGGTTTGACACGGTTGTCTGAAAGCCGAAATAGTAATTTTGCAGGTCAAATTCACATCTGTTTTCAGTCAGATATTAAAGAAAATTAAAGGATGTTTGTCCCTTAAAAGCAATTAGGCCTATTGTAGGATTGTAATGTCTCTGAATATCATATTACCGAATTGGTTTACATAGCCGGTCACGATCGCTTAGAAGCTTCACTCATACAAACAAAAACTACCCATTTTATATGCTTTACTTAATATCATTTCACTAATTTTCTCAATTTGACACCAAATATTTAGGATCTACTCTCCGCATTTCCTCTGACAATTTTGAACATTGTTTAGTAATTCCGACAAAAATGACATTTCAGAATATCTTTTATCACTTGATACAACAATATCATCATAAGTAGTTGCAACAAGTGGAGCAAAAACACACAAAGTGTATTCACACTATCAGACGTGTCGGTTTTTTACATCAAAGAACTGAACAACATAACTGATTATAAAACATGACTTTTTTTATTATTTCTAGAATCAGTAGTATATTTACTATCTGTAAGTCAATAAATGTGAATGAATATTAACCATTATAATTTATTACTATTATTTATGTACTTTGAACTCATTTGGGCCAGCAATTTATTTACAAAGAGTATCATATAAAGCAGTCACAGTACTAAGTAACCAATAACCAAAAGGGGACAGATACACTTTATATTTCCCATTAATGCTTCCAGCAATTTCCTCTAAGATTTTGAATTTTAATTATTCAAATGTCAGTCACACTTCCTACACGGAGCAGATCCAGGAATTTATTTATGAAGGAAAATTGGGTGGATGGGGGAGGCTGAGAGAACTTTTTGTTTTGTTTTCTCTATAGTAGCACAAATAAACAAGAAGTTTGAAATTACTGATTAATGTCTTTCTTTTATATTCTAACAACAGTACATATATAATATCTTATCACGTTTTATTTTTAAAAAATCCCCAATTTGGTGCAAAAACGCCGCGAAATTCCCAATTCCAGTGCCACGGGCCATGTTCCAAAAATATTGAGAAAAAGCCCTGGATTATGTAATGTGTCAGCCACCTTCTAACGCTTAATGGAAAAAGTCCTCTTTGTGTTATCTTGTGAAATCTGTATGGTCTACTCTAGCTAGAGAAAGTATTTCAGAGATTAAGTCAAGCAAACCTTAAAATGAATCGAAGTAAATGTACATTCTTCAAAGGGAAGTTTCCTGTTTAGGCAATGTGGTATCTGATAAAGGTATAGGTAAAGACCCTATAAAGGTACAAGCCATCCAGAAATGACCGATTCCCAAAAATATTAAACATATTAGGAGTTTTCTAGGTCTCTGCTCATACTATAGGACATTTGTTCATAAGTTTGCAGAAATAGCTAAACCTCTTTGTAAGTTAACGCAAAAAATGAATCCTTTAGGTGGACTGATGAATGTCAAGAAGCATTTGACAAGTTAAAAGAAGCTTTAACAAGCTCTCACATACTTTCTTTTCCCAATACATTATATTAGATACTGATGCATCAAACCTAGGCTTGGGCTCAGTTCTGTCCTAAATTCAGGATGGAAGTGAAAAAGTTCTAGATTTTATAGTATTCAGTGCCATAGAAAGGAGGTACTGTGCAACTCGTAGGGAACTTTTAGTTATTAAGTCTATAAACATTTTCATCATTATTTGCATGGTCACCCTTTAAAGTTATAACTGACCATGGATCCCTAAGATGGTTATTACAAAGACAAATAGCACGGTAGTTTGAAACTCTTTCATATTGAGCGAGCATAGGACTGGTCGTTCCCATGAGAATGCTGATGCTCCTTCTCGTAGACTTTGCTTAGAATCTAAATGTAGTCATTGTAAGAGGATTTTATATCATAAATGGCAAGATGTTTGTGAGAAAAACCAAGCCATATTACCAAGAGTATTAATCAAAGAAGTTATAAATGGTTTAAATGATGGTATTACAGGAGATCACCTAGGAATTATGAAAACGCTCTCAAAAATAAAAGATAATTATCATTGGTATCAAATGATCAAAGATATTAAATATTGGTGCACAGTTTGTGACAAATTTGCCATGAGAAAATTACCCAAAAATTCCAAAAGCTCCATTACGAAAATATATAGCAGGGTTGTGGTTAACAGTTGAAATTTCAGGGGCCATGTGGGCCCCTAACTTTTAAAAGTTTACGGGCCCACAGTGTGATCCAGGGGCCCACATGTTATACTGATGAAAGAATAAAAAAAAGATGTTTTTTCATTGTTTATTGTAACGTTTAATATTCAAATTCAATTTCCAGCTCTCTTATTCTTTCATACACAGTCTCTTCACTCTCACTTTCATTCTCATTCTCACTTTCATGATTCTGACTTTCAATAATCAATCTTTCTTCCTCACTTTTAATGACTGTCCTACATTTTGTTCAACTGCCTCTACCTCTATAATCTCATCTGACTGTGCCTCTCTCACCTCTTTCTCAACTGGCTCAACTTCACCATCTACACTGACTGACTTTTTCTTTCTTTCAGATCCTCTTCTCACCACCTTCAACTTAAAGATATTTACAGCATCTTCTGGTTCATATTTGCAAACAGATTCTGACAAATATTTGATAGCCAGCACATCATTTAATAATGCTTGCCCCATCCTGTTTCTGAAATTTGATTTACATAATTTCAATTGTGAAAAACCCCTTTCAGCCTGGGCACTAGAAGGTGACATGCAGAGGAGGAGGTCCACCAGAGATAGGATATTTGGAAACTGACATCTAAACTTCCTGTTGATAGATTCCCATTGCGGATCACTTTTCAAGTCACTGAAAAATTTAACATTAAACGTACACTTTCATATAATAAATGAAATGAAATAAATGATAATTAAGGTGGCAAAAAAAATATTTAAATTTCATTACCTTTCAAGAACCATTTTTTTTTAGAGGGGTCCATTCTATCTCTGCCTCCTCTATGCTAGTGCCTGCAGTCCTGAGTGGAGTCATGAAGTGGTTCAATAGAAGCAGAATCTCCTCGTCTCCAAAATCTGAACAGAAATTCAACAAATTTAATCATTACATATTTAAAATCAATTGAAATTATCAAACTGAACAACATTCAATATAGATTATTACTCACCCATTTAATAGCAAAGACAGCAACAGTGAACTTCAAGTAAACTTGGAAAAACTGTAACTAAAACCAAAAAGAAATAAATAAATTAAAAAATAATCAACTGTTTAGTGAAAATGAACAAAATAACATAGGAAAATAAACAAAATATTAAATTAAAAATTTTTAAAACACTGAAATATGAACCTTTCAAGGAATCCCAAGAAATTGGCCAGGAACTCAAGTCAGCCACCCTAGTTGCTGCTATGACACCAGAGTCATCACAGAAATCTGAGAATCTTTTGGAAATAGCACTTACAACTTCCTGTAAGGTTGACCTTTTGGCACGTACAAAGATCCTTTCCTTTGACAATTCCACGCCTTCGTAATGGTTCACATCCTTTAGTTTTCTTAAGTATGGTCCATCACTACAAATACCAGATACCAATTTACTTAATTTATTTTTTACTGACACAATGCAAATAATTGATATCATATTGGTAAAAACGTGTCAATGTGCACTAAATTATTTTAAAAAGTTACCTTGTCTGTAGTTTCTTCACTCCCTCCAGTGTGCTTTCAATCATCCTGTGTTGAACTGACAAAACAGCAGTCTCCTCTTGTAAAACCAAAGACATGCTTTTCAAAGGTGTCAGCAAGTCAACCATGAAGAGAAGAAATGAAATGACATCTCTGGACTTTAGAAGATGTAAAAAACCCTTAGCTTTTGCCTTGGAGTCTGATGATACCTTTTCTCCAGTTTCCATCAGCTGAAATTTAATTTTAAAAAATCATATGAAAAAGTTCATAAATATAGCTATTATTATAATTATTTCAATGCTTAAATACAGCATAGCACTTCCTCATAATTCAAATCTGTACAAATGACATTAAAAATTCATATTAAAAATTCATAAATATAGCTATTATTTCAATGATTAATACAACTTACCACTACCTCATAATTTTAATCTATACAAATGACAAAGTTAAATACCTGTTCCATGTGTGCCACAATGAATTTGTAAGAAGTTAGGACATTTGTAGCAGCCAGAAATTGATGTCCAACCCACCGAGTACCATCACATCTTGTGGGAATACGTAACCTGTCCCCATCTGTCTTCAAAGCAGCAAATGATCGCCGTAGCATGGAATTGTTTAAAGAGCTATTGTGGTAAAAGTAGTATAAACCCTTTAGCAGTGTTCCTACTGTCTTCTGGTATAGAGGGACTTTCTTTACAACATCCTTCAAAGAAAGCTCTAAACGATGGGCCATACAATGCAAAGTGATAATGCTTGGTTGCTGTTTTCTGAGTAGGGCTCCTACACCTGACTTTTTGCCTGTGTTTACTGATGCACCATCACAAGAAAGTGCTACTATTTTTTACTAACTTCATTCCAAGGAAGTCTGATATTATTCTCCACAACATTTTCTAAACCTTTCACAATATTCTCTGCATTTGCTCGTTCTGCTGCATACACACCTGCAAACTGCACGTTAATGACTCCCGATAAACAAGTCCGTACAAAATACATTTCTTGCTCCTTGATACTTGAGTCTGTTCAGCCATCACTTATAACACATGCAAAATTTGACTTGCTGACAACGGCGGATACTTTCTGAAACTCTGCATGTGCTATACACTTTATAAATTCTACAGCTGAATCTCTAGTCCTGTATGTACTGCCAAGATGAATCCCCTTTCTCTCATCCAGATCACATAACCAAATAAAGTCGGTGATAGGTCTATCATTCATCACCAAAGCATGACATGACCTAAACATTCTATCCAACTTTTCTGTGTTGTTTTTGTTAATAGTCATCAGTATTTTTGCTGCGTCAGAAATTTCAGCAGGCTTTCTCTCTTCTATAGACTTCGATATAATATGCCCCTTACTTTCTTCGTGCTTTACGATCGCGTCCAATTTATAAGAGGAACAACCCGTGATAAAGTTTGATCTGGACTTACTGTCATGAGCAATGCACCAATGGCAAACCATTCCTGTTGCCGTATCAGATAACCATGGCCGATTTACACACCACTTATCTGAGAACGATCTTGATCTTTTGTTCTCGTACTCACAAAAATATTTCTCTCTGTCAGAAGTTGTTCTCTTTTGGGGTTTCGACACCCCTTCAATAAATCGCCACATCGTACGCGTTTACCTTCGCTTTTGCACAGTCACGGTCTAGGTCATTGACATGCTTAAATAAGAGTGTTTATTAAACCTACGTTTTGCACACGGCACAAATAATCATGGTTAATAAAGTGTTTTATTGAAATCAAAAGCGCATCATAAAATACCACTAAAACGTGATCATGTTCCGGAAAATTTTACACTCGCCATGTGGGCGAGCGGATCTTTAATTTTAAATCGCCCACAACAATTTTTACTCGCATTGGCGAGTGGGCGAGTGGTTATCCACAACCCTGTTATTATAGTAGTGGTCCAATGGTAAGAATGGCAATTGATATTATGGGACCACTTCCTATAAAAAATTACCTTTTAGTATTAGGAGATTATTTCACAAAATGGGTAGATGCAATCCCCATAAGAAATCAGAAAGCTACTACTATTGCACAAAAACTGGTAGACAGAATAAGCACACTATTTGGAGCTCCCATGCAAATTCACTCTGATCAGGTGAGATAATTCGAATCCCAAATTTTTCAGGAAATGTGCAAATTAATGGGAATAGAAAAATCTCCCACATCTTTATACAAACCACAGTCTGATGAGATGATCAAGCGAGCTTATCTTTCCATTGCAAATATGTTGACAGCATATGTTAACAAATATAAAAAAAATTGGGATGATCATAGACCCTTGCTCATGATAGCTTGTAGGGTTGCTATCCTTGAGGCTACGGGGATAAGCCCACACGAGATGATATTTGGACGACCCATTATATGGAGTATTGACCTCGCCCTGGGAAGGGTGATCCTATAACAAAATACACAAATAAGTCGGAATATGGATATACATTAGCGACAAATCAGTGAATGTTCGAGGACTTTACTCGGACGAAAAAAGTTCTAAATTATATAATTGGTTAAATGATATTAAAGTTGACGTTGTTATGTTACAAGAAACGCATTATGTTTAAAAGAATATTGTAAAATATGATACTAGATGGTACGGAAACTCTTTCCATTGCTTTAGTGATTCTAGCTTTAGTATAGGGGTAACAATTTTATTCAAAAAAGATTGAAATATTGATATAATAGAGAAATATTAATCCATTGATGGAATAAAATTGTATTTAAAGATTAAGATAAATAATAACATGTACTCTTTGGTGAATATTAATGCGCCAAATAATGGAAAAGTAAAAAACGAAGAAGTACCGAAGGGTAAACCATATCTCATAGTCAATGGAATAATAGTGTTATATTCAGACAAATGCGAACCCCAATAAAATCGAGATGAGACCAGGTGCACGGGAGGAGTAAGCTTTATCTCCAAAAAATTTTGATTTTGTTAAAGAAAAACATGAAATTAGAATGAATATCATCATTTTCTGGTGATAAAGCTGACCACTATGCAAAAAGAAAATGATAATAAAACAGATAAAAGTTATATTTATTAATTCTCTTTATTTCTGCAATACAAAAGCCATATCGCGATACGTATCGTATCGTGGCATTGGTATCGCGATACGTATTGTATCGTGAGGTAGCCGTATCGTTGCACCCCTAAATATTG
Organism: Pteria penguin; assembly: GCA_035048485.1. Classification (NCBI taxonomy): domain Eukaryota; kingdom Metazoa; phylum Mollusca; class Bivalvia; order Pterioida; family Pteriidae; genus Pteria; species Pteria penguin. The sequence continues at coordinate 34,193,417 of CM068585.1, read as the reverse complement.
CAAAAACAACAAATGTATAAACGGACAAAAGAATCTTCTGAAAATTGCACACTGTGTGATGTAAGTGAAGATATTCAACATTTAATTTTTATGTGCAAAAATGTAGAAAATATATGGAATAATTTAAGTTTGGTAATAAAATTAATATATCATGAAAATAACAAAAAGGTACAAATGTTGAACAACATCATCTCTTATGTAGCTTTAAAGATATACAAATATAAAATGTATTGTAGGTTAGATAACTTAGAGGAAAAAGAATACAACATACAAATCATATTAAAAACTGCATGAAATTTTGGTATACAGTGTTAAAATATAATAAATGTAATTTAAAAATTTATATTGTAAAAGAATTTGCGGAACTTCTTTACAATTGAAAACGTATATGAATGTCCCGTATATCACTATAGTATATGTATGTTATGTATCTTTGATTTAACATCATTGTTATGTCATATCCTGACCCGGGTTATGTCAAAATTCTACATAGGTTTATATAATGAATAAAAATAGAAAAAAAATTAGCAACAAAACAAAGACAAAAATTACGAATATCTTTCCAAAATATGATGAGGGAATATAACACGAGAATACACAAAAACGCGTATTAACCTAATGATTCTCTCTGGTTATTTATCCCTAAAACTTGTTATAACGCCTATTCTCATATAAAGTGGACACATTCTAATTTACCCTGTCTCTCTACCTTGAATATGAAAATAAAAGCAAAATACTGATTGAAGTTGCATCATATTTTAAACTTGTATATCTTTTGTTAAAAGATGTAATTATGGTCTACATAACTGGATTAATTTGCTCACGATGAAAGAGTGAAAGATAACATTTTTCTGATTTTGTTGTGTCTCATTCGAGGGTACTATAAAAATTGTCTGCATATAACCATTTTATTTCAAGTGAATGTGTAATATTTGATACCATCATTTTGAGGAAATAACCAGGTTTTATTTTAAATGTAATACAAAATTGCTTAGACCTCATGACATTTACGATTATCGATGGTCGCATGTCGCCAAGACCTATATAATCTACGTTCCCAGCATTATGATCGAGAAATCTTCGGTCAGAATGCTTTTTTTAAAGCATTTGATTCATATTTAAACCCTACTTGATATAAATTACACAAACCAAATCAATATATCCACAGTATATAACACATGTTACAGATTATACTTTTTGATGGTCGTATTTTCAAGCGTATGGATAAGAATGTAATCTACGTGGTCGTTCTGTAACAAACCCATTCAATAAGTGAAGGCAAATCCGTTTATTTTCGTTTTAGTTTGTGTGCAACGATAAAAATTTACGAATCATTTAATGTGTAAACTTACGAAAATAAGATATCTCCGGAGAAAATCAACGAGATGTAATCTACGTTCCGTGTGTTATGCATTTATCATCGTATCTAACTAAATGCTGGTGGTAGAATGATTCACACCACTCTGTCGGATCTTGTAGATCGTTTTGGGTCTTCGCGTAATGCTCATATACTGTTATTCCGATTACGCAAAAGATATGGTCAAAGCATAGTAATTCCATTTCCCATAGGGTCCCATGTTAAATTTCCGAACTTCCAGCAAGCTTTACACAACATCCTACATTTTAGCTATATATAATCCACATATCAAAATGTTTGTCAGACCCTCCTCTATCAGAATTTTAACAGTTTACCTTAGGTTATCCACCTTAATTTCGAGAAAATCATGCTGGAAGGGGGATACCCCCAAAAATTGGCCAAAATTCAAATGTAAACAACCACCCCTTTTTAGCTTATTAAATTTTTACAGTAGCGAAATGAGATAAAAATTCATGATTTTACAGCAGAATCAATCTTTATTTATACATAGATCAAATAATTTCATCCAATCACAGCTCCTAATACATAGAAATAGTAGTCCCTCTCTCCCTACACCACATCAGCCAATCACGGCTCTCGTTAATTACCTTTCTTTGACCTATAGAGGCATTTAACTACTTTATCAAACTAGGAAAGCCGCTATCAAACAAAAGTGTGTTGATTTCTGAATAAAATGACACAAATTTCATGAAAATCCATGCAGTAATTCATAAGCAATGCCACTTTAAAGATGCCTACCCCCATCTGGAGTGTACTGAAATGGCCACAAATTTGGATTAGGGGTCATGTCTAACGGGCCTGTAAATTGATAACACTTGATGACTTTTACCTGGTTTAGCCTTTCAGTTTTGTTCATTATACATTGAATAAACATGTTCTAATCAAATTTTAATCAATTTGTGAGTCATATTGATTTTTGAATAATACTGTTGAAAGCTAAATATGCCATTTTCTGTACAAAAATACAGACATTCCATAATGTTATTATATATATAGAACATATATACTTTATAATTTAGTGCACCATATGCGCATTTCGACAACTTATGTCTCTTCAGTGATGCTCGTGGCCAAATGATTGGAATTCTCAAAATATATAAATCTTTGAAGAGCAGTGTTGAATCAAAAGGACCAAAAAAGTGAACCAAAGAATCTATCTAAGGACAGAGCTATGCATGAGGGAGATAATCCTTAGTTTTAGAGTGATTCATTTAATTTGATGGCTGAAAATTTGAAGTATATATTGCATGTCAGTACAAAAGCACTGAAAACTAGACTTATGATGCCCTCGGGGACTATCAGTCCACCAGCAGTGACACCGGCCTAGTGGTTATAATATATATAGAACATATATACTTTATAATTTAGTGCACCATATGCGCATTTCGACAACTTATGTCTCTTCAGTGATGCTCGTGGCCAAATGATTGGAATTCTCAAAATATATAAATCTTTGAAGAGCAGTGTTGAATCAAAAGGACCAAAAAAGTGAACCAAAGAATCTATCTAAGGACAAAGCTATGCATGAGGGAGATACTCCTTAGTTTTAGAGTGATTCATTTAATTTGATGGCTGAAAATTTGAAGTATATATTGCATGTCAGTACAAAAGCACTGAAAACTAGACTTATGATGCCCTCGGGGACTATCAGTCCACCAGCAGTGACACCGGCCTAGTGGTTATAATATATATAGAACATATATACTTTATAATTTAGTGCACCATATGCGCATTTCGACAACTTATGTCTCTTCAGTGATGCTCGTGGCCAAATGATTGGAATTCTCAAAATATATATCATGTAGAACTTTGGAGGTAAATGATGTTATACACATTTCGGTTTAATTCGGTGTGTTTTTGACTTGTACGGGGAAGATCGTATGATAATTTTTATTGAAAATCTCCAAAAATTTACATCGAATTACGTACTTTTACAAATTCAAGTTTCACAGTCCACAATGTAAAAAGTGCACAAAATAAAAAAAAAAATTGGGTTGAAATTCTGTAAATACTGTTTCAAATGTCTTAAATATCCAACACAATGGAATCAAATCAGTCATCCATGCAAAATACACAAAATTAATTTGTTAAAATTTGGCAAATTTAAACCACCCCCCTTTTTTTCTAGAAATTTCAATATTGAAAATTCTAGGCACTTTGAATCAAAATTTGGGGCAAATTTGATATGATTTTAAGTTAAATGGACTGCATGAACAAGAAAATGAGGTCAAACTGCATTTTTGAGAAATTTAGTATTTGGCCTATAGGTCAAAGCATAGTAATTCCATTTCCCATAGGGTCCCATGTTAAATTTCCGAACTTCCAGCAAGATTTACACAACATCCTACATTTTAGCTATATATAATCCACATATCAAAATGTTTGTCAGACCCTCCTCTATCAGAATTTTAACAGTTTACCATAGGTTATCCCCCTTAATTTCGAGAAAATCATGCTGGAAGGGGGATACCCCCAAAAATTGGCCAAAATTCAAATGTAAACAACCACCCCTTTTTAGCTTATTAAATTTTTACAGTAGCGAAATGAGATAAAAATTCATGATTTTACAGCAGAATCAATCTTTATTTATACATAGATCAAATAATTTCATCCAATCACAGCTCCTAATACATAGAAATACCGTAGTAGTCCCTCTCTCCCTACACCACATCAGCCAATCACGGCTCTCGTTAATTACCTTTCTTTGACCATATTCAACACTGTTTTTCGAAGAGAGTCAAACTAAAGAAACAGCTTGACAACAGAGCAAGAATACAGTAAGTGTTTGTTATACATCAAATATTAAAAGATAACTGGTGCAATTGTCATGCAAATATACTTATATAAGTATATTTCAGTCACCTTTCGTTTGACCTTGAATTTCCAACATTAGCTGAACATACAAATTATTAATGAAAACGATGTGTGTCCAAATGAACAGAACATCTTCAACTATTCGTAATAATACTTTAAAGAAATAAAACCAATGTTGTTCTATAATTTAAAGATGTTTTGGGTGAGTTTTGTTGAGATAGTTCTATTATAATATTCAGTGTTATTTTTCGAGAACGTAGATTACAAAAAGAAATCTACAACGACATAGATGGGCGGGTGTTTAAATCATTTAACGTAAAATGATAAAGGATAATAACCTTCCCATGAAGGTGATGCTTTATTCAATACTATCACATGCATGTTTATTAAAAACTCTATGAATATTTGACAGGTAGGTCTCGGTCAAACTTGATAACGTAGATTACATTGATACTTGCATTATTTATTTATTATCCATTCTAAAGATGTCCGCAAACATGGTCGCTGTTTTTCTACTTTTTAGATGGGTAGACCGAAGAAGGATATACAGAAGGAGTATCGGGATAGACAAATTGAAAGAGGGCGAAAAAAATACTTTGAAAAAGAAAGGAAGAGAACAAAGGCATATTACAAGCCCATTTCAGAACGAACGAATGCAGAAGCGACTAGTCGCCGTGAAAAAGTGAGAGAATGGGTGAGAAGACACAGAGAAAAGAAAAAGAGAGATAAAATAGAAAATTCAACTAAAGAAATTAACGAAGAACAAGTCAACGAAGTAACTTCATCATCTGAGATTCTAATTGTGAAACTACCCGTCCTTGAACAATCAAAATCGAAAGCGCATTTCGAGATCAATTTCTAAGAATCACAGAGAAAGTAAGAAACTGACACAGATAATAGTAACCTACAAAAAATATAAAACGCTCTACAAACGTTTCGAAAGATTCCGCAAAAGGAAAGAAAGAGATGGAGTAGATACATCATTATCCTCAAATTACTGCGATGAACTAAGCGAGAAAGTGACAGAGAACGAGGAAATAAGGCCACGAAAAAGAACAAGCCTGGATCTGACAAAGAAGGTATAATCCCAAGGAAAGAACAAAAAATAATAAAACAGAAACTTTTTCTTGCAAACGTTCTAACGAGTGAAATACATGAAAGCTTTGAGAAAAGTTCGAACAGGGGGAAAAGTGCTCTCTGCAATATGATTGCTGGGAAAATTGCTGAACAATTCAGGCTGAAAAAGATTCTTGAAATGAAAACCAAGATAAAGAGGCAGAGATTAAGGAAATCATCGAGTTATATAACAAATGGAAAGCAACGGAATTTTAAAAGAAGCATAGAGTTGTAGAAAATCGTGTAATTGAGTTCCTCCGAAGAGACGACAATAGCAGAGTTCTGCCTGGAAAAAACGACAACCAAACACGGCTGTAAGCAAAAGCGCATTCTCAGTGACTATGAAATTTTTACACATGAAATTCCAGAGCGAAACATCAGAAAAACTCTCACTTGCCACATTGTGTCGTATGCGTCCTAAACACATCTCATTAACTAGATTTTTAAGCTGTAATAAATGTCTGTGCAAAAAACATCAAAACAAGGCTTTGATTTTGAAATGCATGAGAAATGCCTGAGCAAACGTACCATCAAGTCCTGATGAATTCGGCAGACAACTCAAAGCATGGAACAAAACCATTAGTGAAATTATTGGCCCAGTACATGATGGAAACTTGAAGCTTGAAGAAGAGCTTGAACAGTGGAAAAAAGTAGAAATGTCGGATGGCAAAAAGAAAACTAAAATCGTAACCGAAGAGAAAAACTTCACCGAAAAAATACAGCTACAAACAACCGATCTTGCTAAGGTATCTTCGCAGTACAAGGCCCCTAACTCTCTCAAAGATAATCTTCCTAGCGGTCATGTCGTCATTCAGATGGATTTTGCGGAGAATTATTCCTGTGTATCTGCAGACGAAGTTCAAAGTGCTTACTGGAATAGCAATTCCGTCACACTCCATCCAGTTGTTGGTATTATAATGATGAGTTAAAACCTTTACGCTATGAAAACATTGTCTACGTATCAGATGATCTGGGACACGATGTAGGTACCGTCTACGCAATTATCAAACATTTGCTACCAGAAATTCGGAAATTTGTACCCGATTTATTGAGAGTGCATTACTGGACAGACAGTCCAAGCTCGCAATACAGAAACAATACTGCTTTCGTCATTGTGTCAGATCATAAAAGCCTGGGTGTTGATGCTATCTAGAATTAGTTCAAAACAGGACACGGTAAGGGTCCCTGCTATGGAGTAGGCGGCACTGGAAAAGGCTTGGCCGACCGGTTAATAAAGCAGGAGAAAATATACGTGTAAGATGCTAATGACTTTTTTGAAAATGTCCATAAGGTACACACAAATGCTAAATACTTTTATGTTTCAAGTCAAGACATTAATGTTTTGCGTGATGAACTGCAGGGCATTGGCAGAACGCTCGTCCCACTAAAAGGAACGATGAAGCTGCACCAAGTTATCGAAAAAGATAAAGGAATAGTTTTGACATCGACAGCTTCTTGCTACTGTCAAGATTGCTTGAATGACCATTATCATGGCAGAGATGAAAATAACATTCTAAAGACAAATATTACGCATTCCGTTGCTATGGAGATTGAAAACCCCAGTCCACACCAGAATTCAAACTGCAAGGCAGCTGAAATTGTGTGCGAAAAAGGAGAATGGATTTTGGCCGAGTACGATAATAGTATCCATGTTGGGCAGGTCAAGGAAGTTGACATTGACGATCCAAATTTCGCATATGAAGTTTCTTTTAGTGGTGCGCGCTAAGGGCAGGAAATTAGATGCTTCCTCTTATAAATGGCCAGTGCCTGCAGATATTCTATGGATTAAAAAGCTGATGTTATATCAAAACTCACGGCACCTGTACCGGATGGACGAAGTGGGCGTTCTTTTCCCCTGAGCAATTCAGACCAAAAATGCATGAATGAACTTCTTGTAAAACGTAATACGCAGAAGTAACACTGTATCCAAGAACATAACCATGATTACAACAAACTATTCTCATGGTCAACTTTTTACCTCTGTTCTAAGTCTTACAAAATGACATATCATGTACCTTTCATTTATGAAATCTACGTTAAAACCATGAATTCAACATATTATACATTGGAAAAGGTGTCTATTTAGCTGTTTCTGAAATCCAATGTGACAAGTACTTTACTGTTGTTACTGATTAAAACTTAACCACTATAGGGGGGGAGGCAGTTACTTTCCTTTCTGTCTCTTCATTTTCCTGGCAATATCTATATATATCTTCACAGAGACTTATGAAAATAAAAAAAAGTTTTAAAAGAACTGTACTATTCATAACATTGTAAACTTGCTGCAATTGACAAATTTCAGTACAGAATAATCATGAATGGTATTTCAAGTTTTATTTCAAGTTTAATAACAAAGGTTGTAAAGTACTGATGAATTTGTAATCTACGTTATGGCCATTTTTTAAAGGATTGTCGTATCACTGTCCTTTAAAAAATGTGTGAAATATGGTTTATTTTATATCTATACAAGTCGATCTATCATTCAAATAATATATTTAATAAAATACGCTCAGTCTATATACAGAGGTAGTAATTTCACCCTTAAGATCTGCAACGTCTATTCTATGGAGTTCTGAATTGAGTTATTTTATTAGATATGATAGCAATGGTGCTGATTATGTCTAGTATTAATTCATTAAATACTTAAGTGTTATGGAAACTCTAAATATCAAGTAATTTTATCGATGAAAATATACAACAAATAAAGATTTTTTGATAGATGGTGTTAATCACGTAGAATACAAACTAAGATTGACAGGTATATTCCACGAAGCTATTCATTTTTATTATTTGTCGTTGGATGTTGAATTTTTAAAATTTTATGTAAAAAATGTTCTATTTTCACTAGTTACTGTTCAATAAAGTATTCTTGAAACTTTATTCTTTTTTCAATTCTTCAGAAAAAGTGTCCTCTTTAAATGAGAATAGGCGATAAGCGAAAGTTAAATTGTTCAAAGAAAATTAATGATGTTCTATATCAAGTTAAGAAAAAGCCCAGAAGCACGCCTTAAGATAAAAAATCATAACCATTTGAAACCATATATGGGAAAAATTTTACCCACATGGATTTAAATAAACAATTATATAATAAATGAATTTCGTCCACAGGTTCCTCGATACCAATGCACATTATGCGGGGGAAATGAGAGTTCACGCAGACGTCGCATTGTCAGAGGCATTTGACTTCAGCTCACTCTGGATACTAGAAAAAAAGAGAAATAAGGAGGTTGAGATAACTATAACCCAGCAAGAGAAAGGACCAAAAGAAAACTTGAACAAAGTATATCTAATCTATGACAATAGTGTTTCAATAGATCTATCAATGTCTGATTCAGAGGAAGAATGACCTTTAGAGTTATATTCATCAGAGAATGATTTACCAGAATCACCAAAAATCACTTTAGAGGAACCACCTATAGACTCAATAAGAAATACTTGTACATTTGATGCAAAGACACTGTATGATACGAATGTAATTCAAGATAAACGTCTTTTAATCAATGTAGGAGGACAAATGTTTGAAACAAGTGTACATACGGAAACCAGGGAATCGACTTCTCTACTTGCGAAAATGATGAAACCTTTCTCACCGATCCAGTCATACCAAAGCGGATATATGGCAACATTCTTCTTATATACAGTTCTTTATACTTTGCATTTATCATGGATTTTTTTATAAATGGATCTATTGTTGTCCTTAAGTGGAGCGGCAAGGGCATTTTTACCTTGAAGAGGACTTTGATGGAAGCCCGATACTTAAAATCTGAAGGACTTCAGAAAGAATTTGAAAAACTGTTAATTGCGCAATCAATATAAGACAGACAGTGAAAATGATTTATTAATGGAATAGTTCAATTAATAATGAATAAGCCATATGGTATATTATCTCATACAAAGTTATGTCTTTGTATATAGTGCATATGATGTTCTATATTTAATAATTTGCTATAATTTAATTTTTTATTCAACAAAAAATTTTATTGGCCGTTGAAAGCATATTATAGCTTCATAAAATGGTTTGCTCGGTTGCTAGGAATGACTAGCTATGCGGATATTTTCCTCCGCTTTCGTTACATTTTATTTGCAGTTTAAAAAAGAATCTAATGTTCATAATTCAAATTATTCTAGTCTTTAATTAAAATATAAGGATTAACTTTAACAAGTTTGCAATTTATTGAGATATAATATGGTTTGATGCGGTGTACACTTTCTTATAATCCGCTTCGTGGATTATTTTATTTTGATTTTTTTTAAAATTCTAATTGGTGAATCGACTTCTTCAGAACATTTTGTATTTGATCTATAAGAAACTAAGATCTAATATATATATATACGAAAGGGGGTTGGTGCATTGTAAAACAAATAAAAAGTAAAAATTTGCGATAATCAGGGAATCACGACACCGACTTAGGACGGTCAATGGACATCTAAAGTCAATCGACGTGGTTATAACGAAAAAAAATTTTTAAAAGATTTCGTTTATACATTTATTTGTTGTGAACATGACAGATATCAAAATGTACATATTTTGTCATGCTTTCATCATATTTTAACCAATGAGAATGGAGATTTGTAATACAAAGTTTTGTAAATAAATCCGGATATGAATTAATCGGACTGTAAATCAAACCAATAGGATGGGTTTGGTAACAATATTTTAACACTGAATTTTCAGCGTCTGTATTATCATTGCATCAGTTGTCGAAACTGATGTTTCACAGTCTCACGAGGTGAGAAGTGATACAGGTAAGCAATTTGGGATTGGGGAGGTGATGTGGAGAAGAGATATCACACTTAACGAATAATTCCTGCCAGTTTGTACAAAATATGTGAATGTGTTGATGTCAGTGTGGTATTGCAACAATACAAATAATTGAAACAAAGTACATCTTCTAGAATGTAAGCACTTGTGGCATTAAATATTTGTTCTTGACGATGAACGAAATTTCTTTTATGCTGTGTAGTTCTTTTCGTTTCATCGATTCACTTTTCACCATAGAAAGCGATGTTTAGTGGACTTTTAAGTGAGCTTCGCCGTCGGTTATCATCCGTTAGGCGGCGCGTACGTACTATGAGTTAGACCGACGTCCATTTTTATGCTCAACGAAAGTTGATCGTTGTATTTCAATTTATATGGATATTTTGGACAGCGATGTCATTTTCTTTATCATGAAACAAAAACACACAAGCATTTTGGTTCCACTTAAAATGCATGTGTCAATTTTCTCGGTACAGGCTTTGAACTTTGCTACCTTGTAGGAACTGGCCACCCATATGTATCACTTATCATTGTAGGTACGGCATGTCTGTCTGATACCCGGATGATGCGGTAGTTTGTTGCTTCTTCTCCCATATGCCTTCAGTGATGACTGGCAATCAGAATGTGATTTTTTCATACTGCACCATCTTGCTACATTGGAAGGTGGATAGAATGGGGGACTTTGATGACGTCTTGCGATATATTAGAAGCACTCAAACCTGGAATGTCTTACAGAGGGCGCTTCACCAACGAGGCTTCTACTACAGTTTCTCTTTATTTTCCCTTAAGTCGTTAAGCGCCCCACTGATATCAGTTTTTGAATGACGTACTAATATATACATGGTGGATTCCAAACGTGGAATACTCATATCTCCATGAATATGACTGCAGTCTTGATAACGATTTCATGTAACATTTTAAACATTACTGAGCGAAAATTTTTGCAATAATTAATTTTGATTAATAATTTTGAGAGGAAGATATTTAGATCGATAAAACGCCGAGGCCAAAATAGTACATTTATACTAAACATGTAAAATGCACTATATTTTCAGAATTCGGAAAAAAATATTATATAATTATATCAACAAAAACCAAACGATGTTAACCTTTGATCAATTTTACAGAAAAAAAAGATTTTATAGATTTATACGAAAAATCCCAAAGTGAACATGGTACGCCTAACCTTTTATGACGTGGCCTTTATTTTAAGGGAAAGATAGATTAATTCTAATTCTTTTTTCTAACTTAACCATGACTTCAGATATTATTGGGGACTTGACTGATCTCTTGATCAACTACATATATTGAGGAGGATTATTAAGGGGAAGGCTTCTGTAACGTTGTTATATTTTTTGCCTAATCCTACTTCATGATAGTAATATAAAATAAAATATGTTTAAACTAAGTACACATATTTGCACTGATCTTAGAATATTTACCTGTTTTGGTGACCTCATAAATAATGAAATTCAGTCTATTAGCGAGATTAATGAATGCGAACACCTAGTGTCTATTCAGTTTGACACATGACCCCAGACTTAGACGATGGGTCCCTGTAGAGTTTTTTTTTCACTGGGACAGGAAAAATAGCTATATTGCAGCCGATATGGCATCTTATACCTTGACCTTGAACTCTGATGAGAAGTCGGTTAAGCTATCTGGCACAGTCAGAGAATAGCATTGGAGGTGGCTACTAACCTTGACCTTTGACCTTCTCAGACTCAGGCGGGGAGCCTGTTGAGATATCTGGCACTGTGACAGAAAATCCCTGTATGAGGTACATCGTACCAAGAACATTATACTCTTTGCGAATAATCTTGGAAAGCGATTTTATAGATCTAAAAGCCTTCCGCATACACCCATCCTCATCAGACCGAATGCAATTTTTGTTCCACTTGTGGGAATCGATAACATATATATCCGTTGGACCGGATAAGGGAGAAACTATAGCAGGAAGCCTGCATAAATGCAGTTCCTTCTTTCAATGCTCCTTCCAAGTGAGCCTCCAATAAACCAAAGCCATATTCGGGATCCTCCATTCTGTCTACCTTTGAGGATCCTTTCCTGAAGCATTTTGGCAAGAGGTGAAATCCCTTCTTCATTTTAGGCTCGGTTTCTTTATCATTTTTGACGGGATGTAGAGCCCCTTCTCCATACAGAACTTTTAAAACGTCCCATCCTTCTTGTTCCAGTCGTCTAGTAGGGCCGGCATACAAAGGGGCCGATTTTTCGTGCTATGACATTCATTGAAGGCATATACAATGTCTCCGGTATTTCGGAAATATCATTTCGGCCATCTGGGTCACGTGATAGTTTTCTGATATTCCTCCAGACGGTGTGGTTGCCTTGTGGGTTTTTATGTTTGCGTGATTTTCAAGAAAGCTGTTACGATTGTTGACTGACCCAATGTGGTTGAAGAAAGACATGTTGTTGTAGATTGGCAGTACAGGGTTTGCCGATTGACATGCTATTGCCTTTGACATATAATATTGTTTTTGGATTGGCATGATCTTTTGAACTGGTACATGGTTTTGGATTAGTATGATTTTGGTGTTAATAGACATCATATGGTTGTGAGTCGATATGCTATAGTTTTGAACTGACATGGTATTTATATGGATTGGATTAATATACTTGTGGATTTATATGTTAATTATATGGTTGTACATTGCTGTGTTGTATTAGATATATTGATGGAATGGCAGCGCATGATGTGGTTATGTTTTTATATGATATAGTAATGATATAGTCCGAAATTCTCTGCCCTTCTCCCACTTTTGATATCGGCGGTTTTTGGGAAAGGGAGAGACTTTGTTCATCGAAAGTTGGAACTTTAGCGAAATCAGCTGGTATCGGGATGAACGGTACCAATCTCTGGTGACAAATAAATGCTTGCCCAGCGAACTTGCAACCTATAATCCAATAAATGAATATTTAACTTACTCGATCATAGCGATCTCTTTTCCAAATAAGGTATATAACTTCTTCTAGCTTCCTTTTTATCTGCAAGCACGGCAATATCCTCATTTGGCCATTTGTGTATACAGTATGACCTCTGATCTCGCAGAACGCGACTTTGCATTCGTGACACTTCAGCAGCTGACACATTTTTGTTATTGAATGGTTGTGGATTTGTCAGGCATCACTGTGGATTGGCGTGGAATGCTTGTGGATTGTATGATATAGTTGTTGGTCGTAATCCAGACCTTCAGGTACTATTGAATGCAATGTACAGAGATAAATGATCTTTAGAAGTAAATGTTAATAAATCAAAAATTATAATATTCAGGACTGGTGGTAATGTAAAATCTGAAGAAGAATTGCTTTATATGAATAAGAAAATTGAAATCGTTCACAAGTTTTGTTATCTTGGCCTTTTACTAAATTACAACAGTAGATTTTTTTGTAACTCAGAAAGAATTAGCACTTCACTGTAAAAAATCAGTTTTTGCTTTGAAAAAGAAATGTTTCAATATTCAACTTAATTTTATTACAATGTTATGTCTTTTTGACACATATGTCAGTAGTATAGCGTACTATGGTTGTGTAATGTGGATTTTTCATGCCTCTCCAGACATTGAAAAAGTACAAACCGATTTTTGTTACAATATGCTGGGGGTAAAGAGATCGACCCCAAATTTACTGTGGACTGGGTAGATTACCGCTAATATGTATTCGTAAAATTGGTATCCTGAGATATTGCTTAAAATTACTAAAGACAAATAATTGCATTTTGAAAGCATGTTATGAGTTTATGTTTGATGAATGTATAACAAACGATAATTCTAAAAACTGGGTTTGTGATGTGAAAAATGTATTGTCAAGTATTGGTTAAATGGATTAACGGTTGAACCAATGTTTTGAAAAAAAAAAACGAATATATTTCAGACATAGCCAAACAACGTTTAATTGATATATACAAGTAATCCATTTTATCGTATGTTAATGATTCGCCGAAATGTAATATTTATAAATTTATGATAGATAATTTTACATTACAGAGTTATCTACTCAAACGAATCCCACCATTACACAAAGAATTTATTTGTGAATTAAGGTTTCCTCCCATTGTCTTATTATAGAGACAGGCTGATACAAGAAAATTCCTCTAGATAGACGATTATGTCCGTTGTGCAAAGTAGATATAGAAGACAAGTTCCACTTTGTTTGGAAATGTCCTTTTTATATTGATTTAAGCCAAGCTATATAAAATGATATTACTCTATTATATTCTCTGTCTACAAATTAATACATATACTTTCAACGCAAAATGTAAAAGAACTATGTTCACTTGTAAATATATTAGGTATGCTTTTAATATACGAAAACGATTAGTATAGAATTATTAATGATTGTATGATTAAGACGCTGTTTAGAATTATTTCTGTTGATCTATGTTATGTATGATTAACTTTTTTTGACCATGTATTATATAAGTTAAGTTATATTATTACATGTATTGTAATGTCTATAAGCAGTATTGCTTTTGACCAATAAACTAACTAATATGGTTACGGATTGCTAGTTTTTATGGATAGACGTACTATGATTGTGAATTAATGTGATATTTTAGAGAGTTTGAAATCGTGGTACATTAGGATATGATTGTTGAAAGATTTATTGAGTCTTTTCGATAAACAGAGTTATTTCCCATTTGGGACGGTATCTGAGGTAAACGAATTATGATGTCATAAATTTCGTAAGGAAACGTCATTTGAGGACTGCTATTTCCCTAAATCCGGTTTCTACGGAATGCCACATACCGTCCCAAATCGAAAGTAACTCTGTGTAACGAAACGAACAAATAGATTTGGATTGGTATGTTATGGTATGAGAATTAGTGCCATATGGCTGTGACATTATACAAGTAAAGCTTGGTATGGCATGATTGATGACTGGTATTACTAGTATATGGTTGTGGATTGGTATGGTATGGTTATTGGATTAGTGTCATATGGTAGTGACATTATAATTATAGCATGGTGTGATATGATTGTTGACTGGTATTATATGGTTGTGGATTGGGATTGGTATGGTTATTGGATTAGTGTCATATGGTAGTGACATTATAGTTATAGCATGGTGTGATATGATTGTTGACTGGTATTATATGGTTGTGGATTGGTATGGTATGGTTATTGGATTAGTGTCATATGGTAGTGACATTATAGTTATAGCATGGTGTGATATGATTGTTGACTGGTACTATATGGTTGTGGATTGGTACGGTATAGTTATTTGATTAGTGTCATATGGTAGTGACATTATAGTTATAGCATGGTGTGATATGATTGTTGACTGGTATTATATGGTTGTGGATTGGTATGGTATGGTTATTGGATTAGTGTCATATGGTAGTGACATTATAGTTATAGCATAGTGTCATATGATTGTTGACTGGTATTATATGGTTGTAGATTGGTACGGTATGGTTATTGGATTAGTGTCATATGGTAGTGACATTATAGTTATAGCATGGTGTGATATGATTGTTTGACTGGTATTATATGGTTGTAGATTGGTACGGTATGGTTATTTAATTAGTGTGATATGGTAGTGACATTATAGTTATAGCATGGTGTGATATGATTGTTGACTGGTATTATATGGTTGTGGATTGGTATGGTATGGTTATTGGATTAGTGTCATATGGTGGTGATATTATAGTTATAGCATGGTGTGATATGATTGTTGACTGGTATTATATGGTTGTGGATTGGTATGGTATGGTTATTGGATTAGTGTCATATGGTAGTGACATTATAGTTATAGCATGGTGTGATATGATTGTTAACTGGTATTATATGGTTGTGGATTGGTACGGTATGGTTATTGGATTAGTGTGATATGGTAGTGACATTATAGTTATAGCATGGTGTGATATGATTGTTAACTGGTATTATATGGTTGTGGATTGGTATGGTATGGTTATTGGATTAGTGTCATATGGTAGTGACATTATAATTATAGCATGGTGTGATATGATTGTTGACTGGTATTATATGGTTGTAGATTGGTATGGTATGGTTATTGGATTAGTATCATATGGTAGTGACATTATAGTTATAGCATGGTGTGATATGATTGTTGACTGGTATTATATGGTTGTAGATTGGTACGTTATGGTTATTGGATTAGTGTCATATGGTGGTGATATTATAGTTATAGCATGGTGTGATATGATTGTTGACTGGTATTATATGGTTGTGGATTGGTATGGTATGGTTATTGGATTAGTGTCATATGGTGGTGATATTATAGTTATAGCATGGTGTGATATGATTGTTGACTGGTATTATATGGTTGTGGATTGGTATGGTATGGTTATTGGATTAGTGTCATATGGTAGTGACATTATAGTTATAGCATGGTGTGATATGATTGTTAACTGGTATTATATGGTTGTGGATTGGTACGGTATGGTTATTGGATTAGTGTGATATGGTAGTGACATTATAGTTATAGCATGGTGTGATATGATTGTTAACTGGTATTATATGGTTGTGGATTGGTATGGTATGGTTATTGGATTAGTGTCATATGGTAGTGACATTATAATTATAGCATGGTGTGATATGATTGTTGACTGGTATTATATGGTTGTAGATTGGTATGGTATGGTTATTGGATTAGTATCATATGGTAGTGACATTATAGTTATAGCATGGTGTGATATGATTGTTGACTGGTATTATATGGTTGTAGATTGGTACGTTATGGTTA
This sequence comes from Pteria penguin, assembly GCA_035048485.1. Classification (NCBI taxonomy): domain Eukaryota; kingdom Metazoa; phylum Mollusca; class Bivalvia; order Pterioida; family Pteriidae; genus Pteria; species Pteria penguin. The sequence continues at coordinate 34,176,624 of CM068585.1, read as the reverse complement.
TTGGATTAGTGTCATATGGTAGTGACATTATAATTATGGCATGGTGTGATATGATTGTTGACTGGTATTATATGGTTGTAGATTGGTACGGTATGGTTATTGGATTAGTGTCATATGGTAGTGACATTATAGTTATAGCATGGTGTGATATGATTGTTGACTGGTATTATATGGTTGTGGATTGGTACGGTATGGTTATTGGATTAGTGTCATATGGTAGTGACGGATGCGGAATGTTGATTTCATAGGTGAGAAAGGCAGAGTGGTGTAAAAGGGCTTGTTGTTCAATTGTGTGATAAGGAATGTGAATTGCTCTAATAGGAACTGTCAACTGATGAGATAAGAAAGGTAGATTGATCATATGAAGTGAATTCCTGTGATAAGACATATAAAGTATGTGGTTGGGTTTATTGACAAAAAAGGAGAGTTGATTCGATGAGGAATGTGGATTTTTTTGTGATAAGGAATGTTGTCTGATATAAACAGGAAGTGGATTGATGCGAGGAATGTCGATATATGAGGAATATTGTCCGATAATTTCATGAGGAATGTGCATTGATTTGATCATAAATTAGGTGGATGTATATCTTGAGGAATGTTGATTCGTGCGGTAAAGACTGTGGATGTATAAGGAATATTGACTGATATGATAAATGTGCATTGACTTCATCAGTTATGTGGATATATAGTTCGACGAATGTTGTTTGATATGAAGAGAATTGTGGATTAGTGCGATGAGGAATGTGGATGTATGATGAATATTGTCTGATACAATGAGGAATATGGATTAATTTGATCAGTTGTATAGATATATGTTGTTATGAGGAATTTTGTTTGATGTGACGAGGAATGCGGATATACATGTATTGGATGTCAGATGAGTAATGTCGTCTGATATAATGAGGAATGTCCATGTATATTGGTGCGATGCAGAATGAAGATTGACATAATAAGTAATGCGGGTATATGCGATGAGGAATATTTTCTTATTATGATGAAGATTGTAGATTGGTGTGATGAAGAATGTAAATTGGTGTGATGAAGAATGTAGATTGGTGTGATGAAGAATGTAGATTGATGTGATGGAGAATGTATATTGGTGTGATGAAGAATGTAGATTGGTGAAGAATGTAGATTGGTGTGATGAAGAATGATAATTATCATAATGAGTAATGTGCATGTAAAAAAATTTATGATGAATGTTGTCTGGTATGTTGAAGAATTGGAATGGTGTGATGAAAAATATACATTGATAAAAATGTAGATCTATATGACTAAAGATGTAAATTGGAGTTATTTGGAACGTGGATTGGCATGATGAATAATGGCGATGTATATGAATGATGAAGAATGTTTGATATGAGGAGAAATTCATGTAAACTGGAGTGATGTGGAATGTGGATTGGCATAGTGAATAATGGCGATGTATATGAATGATGAAGGATGTTTAATATGAGGAGAAATTCATGTAAACTGGAGTGATGAGGAATATAAATGAAGGTGTTGAGGAATATTGATGTATTTGTTTAGGAATTTGATGTATCACACATTCTCAAAACTTACATTTTTCGCCACAGTGCCCACAGGGATATTCATTTTCATGTTCGTGATACATTGCCTTATGGCGCTGTAAACTGTATTTTGTGGCAAAATCTAGATCACAGACATCACAAATTGTTCTTTCCCTGTAATAGTGTAACAGTCTGGCGGATGATCACGTGTTTCCTCCATATACTAGTATAACTAATGAAGTCGCTTGTGAGGTTTCATATCATTTAATGTTTATAACGTAGTTATTAGTAATTCGATGAATTCAACATCAACATTGAATATGTAAACAATGCACAACAGATAATCTCGGCTCTGGTAGGCTTAAAACTACTTCATAATAATGTTAACCCACTTTTATAACAGAACTCTAGCAGTCAGGCAACATTAATAATAATAACTAGTCATCACTCATCACTACTAGTATATATATATTTTGTCAGGTTACATTCTTATACTTTTCAGTGTGTATAAATAATTTATTTCTTTATCCTATCAATAATTATAAAATGTTTGTTGCGTTGTCTACGCCACATCAAAACTTGTCAGGCCAGAATTTGTTAGGCCAGAATTTGTCAGGCTGACAATTATCAGCCTGATATCACGTCAGACCGAAAATACGGAAAAGCGCACGACAAGATTATTGCATTTACATGTACTTTTAAGTTAAGTTACGAAATTCTGATCGTCAGTTTCAAGATTCATGATTTTTGTGTTTTTACCTAAGCTAATATTCGATGTCAACAAGTTCGAAGTCAAATCGAGAATGCCCTACTCTGGTTGCTGATGCGCTTATATAGAGTGCTGCAGCTAATCAGAGAACGGCGTCGGCCTGACACTTACAAAGCAAAATCCACGTTAACAATGTCCTAATACATCAAAAGTAATAGTAATTAATCACATATCTCTAAACCAAGGTCATTCACATATCTCACAAGCATTAAATGCAAGTATCAAATAATATATTTTCTGGCCTACTTCCCAAACGCGGAAGCATAAAAACATAGATACATACATATACAAATGCATTCCTGAATATAACTTAATATTTATCACTTAAAATAATTACATTTTGAGTAAAGTAATTATCATCAAAACATTATCTCAAAAATGATTAAAAATTCTTCGTAATATATGAGGAGACTCAAGTACTTAAATTGTTCGAATCCTGATACAAAACTGCTAAATGATAGAGGAAATACTGGCTACTAAAATACAAAAGTGAAAGTCTATACACACACAGATAGAGCCGAGTTACAATTATACAAATTTGACAAATGAAACAACTGGCTGTTACACCTCCCCACCGTAATTATCAGCTAATTCTCCGAATTACAATGATCCATATTATATAACCATGTATACTAGATAAAGATAATTACAGCCTTTACGTTCCTCCCTGTGTGTTAATTATCCTAATAAGATCATCTGTTGTCCTGTCTCTAGCTTCTCTGCATAAAAGGAATTGTTAGAGGCATGCCTTCGATGGACGTGAGCGTAAGGATTCATAATTTAGTACTTGGCCTTTCTCGTGGAAGACTCGTACGGTGGGAATTTACTTACGGGCAGAGCTCAAACGTTATATTTGTCAAAGAGATTTTCTCTGGATACTGAGCCGCTGGTGTTGCTGTCTGCCATCTCCAACCTCATCGCAGTAAATTCCCACTGCAGGAATCTTTGGTCTGGTGTCATCTTACTCCATCCACGCGGTGGCCGTACACTTCACCACGCACCAAGGTCACCTCACTCTCCCAGTTTCTTCTGGCAGGTGGGCACAAAGACATGCAACCACATGCAAAATCTCGGTCACCTCCGTCGGTAGTGAAATGATATCCCTGGACTGTGTAGCAGGCGCACAGGTAAGACATCTTTCCGAGGGAATTTTGTCTTCCATCAAAGTTGGTACCTTGGGATCCGCAAATGGTGAAGGTGTCAGGAGTACATGTTCCTCATCTGTACAGACCTCATCGCATGGTTCTCTGCCTGTGGTACATGGTCAACTTCCTCCGTTGTTTTCTCAACCACACTACTTGTCTCCGGCGTTCCATGTCCTAGAGTGCATGGATCATTAATAGCCTCTACGCAGTCTAGCGAGGTGGTATGTAGAGTAGGAGTAGAACCATCTTCTACAACATCTGGAACCTGAGGGCTGGGATTGACGGTAGCATTGGAAGGGTAAGTGGCAGATGAAATGTCTTTCGTCTGCCCTTGCGCAACTGATACACTGGCTGCTGGTGTCTATTCTTTTGTCGTTACACCAGGCACATCAGCAGAGTTTTGGTCAGCATCCCAACCTGGGTGAGGAATTTCACTCACCGACATCTCGTCTACTTTTACGTAAACTCTAATGCGGCAACGCTCACTCCCTTGATGAATGTTGAAGGGATTCCAAGGGTTTTGGCAGCAGCATCCCGCAGTCTAGACCTTTTGTCTCCGCACTCTCTGAACTTTGTTAGTGGGTCCGTATCTGCCATCTTACAGGAAGACATCCTTCTACAAAGGCTAGTCAGATCCTTTGAAGTACTAAGAACACCCTTGTGAATTCCTATTCTATACCATACAATTGGAGTGCCCTCCGCCAAAAGCATTGCCCCCACGACTTCTCCCATTTATTTTGAATGGACCTGAAAGCTGGGTGTGGAAGATGGAGCCTCAGGATCGTATTGCTTTCTTTGCCTTTTTGTGGATGGCGCTTCTTCATATTCCGGGATAAAGCTTGTTTCGGATTCCACAGAGGCATATCTAGGGTGTTTCCTTTGAGCCCGCCACTCGCTTTCCATCGCTCTCAAAACTTCTTGGTGGTTTGGTCCATCCCGTTTCCGTAGCCGCTTCCTCATCAATTCCCTTGCCTTTTCCGCTCCTCCACTATCATAGGGGTTACCTTGACGGGGTCCTTGTAATTCCTAGGCTTGGTTGCCAACCAAAATTCATTTCCCTCCTTTAAAAATTCAGTATCCAGATAGTTTTCCTTCATGGATACTGGATGGTATCTTTTACAGTGGTCCATAAGTTCTGGGGTACTGCGTTTGAAAAACTCTATCTTCCTCACAAAATGGACAGGTTACTTGCAGGGAATTATGTATGGCTGAGGACATATGATTCTTTAGATCAGATCTCTCGCACTGGCAAAAACCTCATGACATCTCCAACAGGGTTGCTGTTTTGGTGCCATTCTGTGAAGAGAGAATATTTTTCTTGGTGATACAATTTAAGAGGATATGAAGATGACAATGTAAAGAACTGAGATTAGCACAGCCTGAAAGCTAGGTTTCTAATCCCCCATCAGTTATTGTACACCGCCCTTAAAGTAATGCCTTCCAGAGCCAAATGGTAAGTTCAACAATGTTAGTAGTAGTAGAAAGATCAACAGAAACAACATCAACATCAAATTCATCAACAGCTCTTCTGAATCATTCCATCCGATGCTGACATTTTTGAGTATCTTGAATATCAATGATCAGGCCCCTTTCCCTGTCTCTGATTCCTAGGAGTACTCCGTCACAAAGTAACATCTCTATATCCACTAATAATGCATTCCACAAAGCTATGCATTCTCCAAAACTCTGTTTCATCGTGTTGATCTTCTAACTTTACTTTGGACTCTTCAAAAACGTCCTTTGTTGTTCTACCCAGGATGGAAGGTTCTATCTTCGGTATGGGGCTAATCGGTCACTATGATGTATAACAGCTGTCTTAATCTTGCTTCACTTAACCTTGTAGTGAACATCATCCATGACCTTGACAATGACAGCGGGTCCTTTCCAAGCTGATGTTAGTTTGGTGCATACTCTTACTTTTCTAATTGGATCATAAACCCATACAGGATCACCTATGTAAAATTGTTGTTTCTTTGAGGAAAGGTCATAGCTTTTCTTTTGTAACAAGAAATTCGACTTTAGAGACTTCCTCGCGACAATACGTTTGCGTTCAAGTTTTTCTTCTAGGTCCCACAGGTAAGCTGTCTACACTCCTATGGGTTTCAGCAGGTTCCCCAAACATAATCTGAATAGGAAGTGTAGTTTCACGCCCAAATACCATCTTATTCGGTGTCTGCTTAGTACGTGTATGTAATGCTGATCTGTGTGTCATCATGACATGCTGCAAGCAGTAATCTTAAGTATTTTGCGCATCTTTACAATATATTGTCAACATGGATGCTAGTGTTTGGTGGAATCCCTCCATGTTTCCGTTGCTCTGAGGGCGCATGGTAGTTGTTCTGGTCTTTTCAATTCCAAACATCTTACACATCTAACCAAAGACGTGAAACTCAAAGTTTCGCCCTCTATCTGAGTGGATCTGCAAATGGGCACCAAATCTTGAGATGAAGGTATATATAAATGCTTTCGTCACGGTGGTGGCTTCCTGGTAAGAAATCGCAACTGCTTCAGCCCAACCATAAGACATTTTCCATAGTCACTACTGCTGGTTTTATTATTATCATCTACATCAATCTCATTTTCATTTCTCTCGTGTTCTACAGGCTCTGCAGGGACTTCGATTCAGGACATCTGCATTTTTATGGTGACCCGGGCGATGGGTTATTTCTGTATCATATGTCTCAAATTCTTGAAGCCATTTAGCTACTTGACCGGAGGGATTTTTCAGGGTGCGCAACCAGCTCACAGATGTTTTCACTCATATATCTATGGTCAGCATATACTTCTAAGAACAGATCTGTAAGCCTTGATGACAGCCAGCAATTCTTTCCTTGTCACACAATAAGACATTTCATGACGGTTGAGGGTGGAGCTCATGAAGGCCATGACTTTCAGCACCATTCTCCAGCTGGGATAAGGCTGCCCCGACTGCATAGTTACTTGCATCAGTGTTTAATATGAATGGGACACCAGGTTTAGGAAAAGCTAAGACTGGTGCAGTTGTCAGTTTGTCCTTCATTTCTTCAAATGCCTGCTGACAGTCATCAGACCATTAAAAATTCGACCCCTTGTTGCTTATTTTGATGCAAAGGACGGGCAATTGCAGCAAATACCTTTATGAATCTCCCGATAAAGCCCTAAAAGCTTTTGACTTCTTTCCTTGTTCTTGGAATACCCCATTTCTTGACTGTCTTACACTTGTCTGGGTCTGCTTGAACCCCTCTGTGTGATACCACATGTCCTAGAAATTTGATGCTGGTCCGAAACAGTCACTCTTCTTTAGTTTAAGTTTGAGGTTAGCCTCTCTAAATCTGATGAATATGTGTTTGAGTCGCTCTAATGACTGTACAAATGTTGTTGCAGGTATGATGATGTCATCCATATAGATTAGGCACTCTTCCTACTGTAAACCACGTAACACATCCTTCATCAACCTCTGGAAGGCGGAGGGCGAATTCGTCAATCCAAAAGGCATGACACGGAACTGGTACAAATCATGAGTTGTTGAAAAGGCTGTCTTCTCCTTGTCCTCCTCGGTCATGCCTATCTGCCAAAAGCCAGAGTTTAAATCCAAAGAGCTGAACCATTTCTTCCCTTCAAAGCTGTCTAAACATTCATCTATCCGCGGGATGGGATATGCATCTTTCACTGTCAAATCATTCCTGTAATCAACGCAAAAACGTGTTGTTTTATCCTTCTTTGTTACCAGTACAACACTTGAACTCAAGGGACTGCTTGATGGCTCTATAACCCCCATCCTCAACATCTTCTCTTTCTACAGACTTCTTTCCGAGTGGAATTCTTCTCAGAGGTTGCCTAATTGGAAAAGCTGTACCAGTATTAATCCTATGAAGCACTCTGTTTGTTCTACCTATGTCATCTGATGATTTAGAGAATACATCTTGGTATGTTGCTAGTAGTTTTGATAATTTCTGCCTTTGTATTTCATCAAGTTCAGTTGTGCTCCTGTAAAAAAGGTCCATTAGGTGATCTAGTACTGACATGGTTGATTCTGAGGTTACTATCTCTACTTTGTTGGCGGTTGCTGGAGTAACATTCTTGGCTTAGGGTTCTTTTATATGAAGAAGTTGACTAATTCCGAATTTGGTAGTTGGATACAACACCATATTCCTGTCTTCTGTATTCTGTATATTGTAAGGAGTCGAGTGGTGTATAGCTCTCATTCGCACCAAAGCGCAATGTTCAAATTAAGGTTTAAATATTTTATTAGCACATAGTCTAATATGGTTAGTAACAACATGAACAACAGCGCAAACAAACACTAGTAATTTGAATTACAGTTCTGGCCATTTGATAGATATGTACAAGTCGACACGGTCATGTCGTAAAACGTAAAAGTGAAATAATCTATATACAAGTGACTTATTATTTTACTTTTTCATGGTATTTGAGAAGTGCGCCTTTGGTAATTATCTAACCGATTTCTCATAATAATTTGTATCTACTTTTGCTAGGTCCATAGTGCTAACCTGTCAATATTGATGCTATCAGCTGAATGCTCAAAAGCGAAATTCCGTAGCCACAGAGCAAGACTCTATATACACACTTGATTAGCCAATCATAGCTTGTCCTTCTTGTCCGGATCAGGTTCGAACCAATCAGCGCTTGTCCTGAAAATTCAGGAATCCTAACAAGTATACAATATCTACCTTCCACACACTAGTTCTGAAATATCCAGTATTGGTCGACATATTAATTTCTCTCTAGTCCATTAAAGGCTTGAAATTATCGTCATAATTGGCATGCTCAGACCTTCTCATTAGACTGGCAAACACCTTCCGAAGGCCTTCTTGAAGGGTCAGTTTGTAATACATGTCTTGCCCGCCCATTTCATATACAGTCGTTGATTTGCCGTTTAGGTAGATGTTTTTCACCATCCATTCCATCATGCCTGGCCTGGATGGAGAGTACTCTCTTCCCTCGTGTCTTTTCTCCGCTGGTTCTTCTTCATAATCGGGATGAAATTCCTCTTTAGGAGTGAAAGGCCTTTTCAACGTCTGCGATCTCACAGCTGACCATCCCCTCAGCCACTTTTCCCTCTCTTCATCTTCTTGCTGATGTTTCCTAAGCCATCTCAGTACCCCCGTTCTTTGCACATCGGGCTGCTTCACCATTGTATGGACCAGTATTTATTATCCTTGCATAGTCCTTGGGATGAATGCTTAAAAAGATGCCATTGGTCTCGGAGAAAAAGTCGCTTGGCAATTTTGATATGGCGATATCTTTGTGTTGGTCCTGCAGGTGAACCTTCAGGTCTGACATCTTCCTCAACGTTTTCTCCTTTTTACCTGATCTACATGGACACCAAGGGCAGATCACTCTTAGCCGCTCATGTGGTTTTGACATCAGATGATTCTTTAGGTCTCTGTTGGTTCTGAACTTTAGATTACACAGCCAACAAATCACAGAAACTACTGAAACTGGACCCATTCTGCAAAAGAATAAATAAGGTAAGGTCACTTTTAAGGTGATATATCTCTTAGGTTCTATCACAATCAGGTCTTTGATAAGTCTGTTTATTCACCCCATCTGCTCTACTACATTATGGCCAGAACTGCATAGATTAAATGAACCTCAGCAACGATGTTAGTATGATAGGTATAAAATAACAAAGCAACTCGTCGACTGCTAGGAACTCCTTCTTCAAGATTGTTTTCTTCTTCTTGTTCATGAATCTCTTTATCCACACTCCGTTCTGGGTGTAAGAGATAAAAATTCTGTAAAACAACATCCTGGATCCTCAATGAGCAGACCCTGGTTGAACAGCCAGTACTATCTTCTCAAATTAATTTAGTGGTACCACTTTTAAAGTAGACAAAGGATCTTTTTCATCGGCAGTCTCACAGAACTTGAAATCAACTCGCTCTTCATGAAATCCGCTGTGAGGTATCATTTTTCCACTGGCCAATCCACTTACGAATGCTCTCCCTTTAAATGGAATTATCATGTCTATATGGTAAGTTAAGAGATTTTGTTTTTGTGACTTTTTGACCTTGTACTTTGTATCGTCTATCCGTTGGGTGATGAGATATGGGCCTTTCCAGGTAGAGGTAAGTTTATGATAAATACCTATCTTTCTTGCAGGATCGTGGATCAATACAGTTATGCCCAACAGGAAAAGAACATTTGTTTGCTTTCACATCATACTTCTTCTTATGGTATTCAGTTTTCACTTTCAGGGATTTCCTAGCAATGGCATGGACTTGACACATTCGCTCGTATTGTAGCTATGAGTCTCTGTTGGTATTCCTAAAACAGCTTGGAGGGGTAAGGTTATCTCTCTCCCGAATATCATCATATTAGGGGTAAAACAAGATTTATTGAAGCTGCTTAATTCATTCTCGGTCTATTGAAATGATGTACCTTTTTCACTGATTTTGTATAGTGGCCTTGCTATGGTAGCAAATCCTTCAATAAATCTTCTGTAGTATGAGGCTAGACCTAAAAAGCTTTTAACTTGTCGTGGTCTTTTGGGTATTGGCTAATCCCTGACTGCCTTTACCTTTCCTGGATCGGTTTGGATGCCATTTCTGGATACTATGTGGCCAAGGAGGTTAACACTTGTTTGGAACAATATACATTTAGTGGGTTTAAGCTTCAGGTTTGCGTCTCGTAATCTACAAAATACCTCCGTTAGTCTCTCAATTTTTTTGTCAAAGGATGTTCCAGGTACTATGATATCATCCATGTAGATCAAGCATGTTTCCTCTCAAAATACTTTCCATCAGTCTTTCAAATGTGGAGGGCGAGTTTGCCAAGCCAAATGACATAACTGTGAATTGGTTAAACCTCTGACTCTGAAAGAAAGCTTTATTTTGGTCTGCCATGGCAATTTACCAAAATCCTGAGTTAAAGTCTAGGCAACTAAACCATTGCGCCCCTGAGAGGGAATCCAAGCACTCATCTACTCGTGTTAAAGGATAGGCATCCTTGATTGTCACCTCATTGAGTATTCTGTAGTCCACACAGAAACGAGTACTTCCGTCTTTCTTCTTTACTAGGACTATCCATGGGCTCCATGGGCTTGTAGACGACTCGATCACTCCTCTGTCAAGCATAGACAGAATTTCTGCCTTCTCTTTTTTTCATTTGCCAAAAGGTAATCTCCAGTTGATTCACCTCTAAGCCAAAACGTGAGGTATCTATACTAATTACAAAAGTTCATGTTCACTATATAGTCTCTTTCTATATCGTATTCGTACATATAGTCCTTCTCCGGGCGCGGTACTTATCTAGGATGCCAAATTTTGAGGCATCCCACTTCTGACCCCATTTTGTAACAGTCTGACGGATGATCACGTGTTTCCTCCATGTACTAGTATAACTAAGGAAGTCGCTTATGAAGTTCCATATCATTTAATGTTTATAACTTAGTGTTCACATAAGTAATTCGATGAATTAAACATCAACATTGAATATGTAAACAATGCACAACAGATAACCTCGGCTCTAGCAGGCTTAAAACTACTTCATAATAATGCTAACCCACTTTTATAACAGAACTCTAGCGGTCAGGCAATATTAATGATAATAATCACTACTAGGACAATATATTTTCTCAGGTTACATTCTTATACTTTTCAGTTTGTATAAATAACTTATTTCTTTATCCTATCCATAATTATAAAATGTTTGTTGCGTTATCTACACCATATCAAAACTTGTCAGGCCAAATTTGGCCGGAATTTGTCAGGCTGACAATTGTCAGGCTGAAATCATGTCAGACCAAAAATACGGAAAAGCGCATGACATGATTATGCATTTACATGTACTTTTAATTTAAGTTACGAATTTTTTATCGTCAGTTTCAAGATTCATGATTTTGTTTTTACCTAATCTAGTATTCGATGTCTACAGGTTCGAAGTTAAATCGAGAATGCCCGACTCTGGTTGCTGATGCGCCTATATAGAGTGTTCCAGCCAATCAGAGAACGGCGTCGGCCTTACAGTCTAAGAATCCATCCTGACAGAAAATTTACAAAGTAAAATTCACATTTACAATGTCCTAATACACCAATAGTAATAGTAATTAATCACATACAGTTATGTGCCGTCCTAACCTTACATAAATTGCACTTCAAGTTAACTTTGTGACTGCTTTTCAAGTTTACTTGGCGACAACAGAGTAAACTTGGAATCAAATTTAGTAGTAAACTTGATTTTCAGTTTAGCACTAAATTTGATTCCAAGTTTACTCCGAGTGCACTTCAAGTTTAGTTTACTTTCTATATACATGTATATACCGCTTTACTTCGCTGGATGTAACCTGACGGAACACACGTCTTTAAATAATCGAGTTGCTTCTTTTAATTAAACATTTAACATGGAAACACATATCGTAAGTCGTCTCGGATATGAATGTATATAAGGGAAAGGATCATTTCACAAAACATAGAACAATAATAATTCATAACAAGAAGAAAAATGCAGATGCAGTTAGAAGTATCGAAACTTCCTATTAAATACCGTCTGAATGTTTAACATGAAATCAATAATGTAAAATTGTTTATTGTTTATAAATAATTACTATTTTTTTTTCTATTAAAGCAATTTTAGATATAATATGCAATTGTACATAATAAGAAAATTATTTCTTTCGAAACTGGATAATTGTAATTTATAAACGTGAAAAGTAAACTTGGTGTCACGTGATAGTAAACTTGAAGACGGAATTACTTTAAAGTAAATTTGATATCAAGTGCACTTGACTAAACTTTATGTCCGGTTTTCAGGACGAAAAACTAAACTTGAAGTACACTTGTTAAGTGCACTTGAATGTAAGGTTAGGACTGCATCCAACTGTATATCTAAACCAAGGTCATTTTCATATCTCACAAGCATTAAATGCAGATATCAATGTAATATATTTTCTGGTCTACTTCCCAAACGCGGAAGCATAAAAACATAAATACATACATATACAAATGCATTCCTGAATATAACTTAACACTTATCGCTTAAAATAGTCACATTTTGAGTAAAGTAACTATCATCTAAACATTATCTCAGAAATTATTAAAAATTCTTCCTACGTTATCTGCACAGAAATTCAAGAACAGATCTCAGATTTATATATACACAGGATTCAAATAAATCCGCCGTGAAACTTTTTGTTACTTGCGTAGGACGTATAAAGATGGCTGATATCGACAAAACCGGCAACCGTTATCATAAATTAAATGATTTGACATTTACTCCAGAATAAAAAGTGTATAAAAATGAAAATCTGTAAGCATATAACATTCCGTACTTTGGACTTCAAAGGTGATTTTGGATAGAATGAATGGTTACACGAATACAACAGTGATTCGGATAGAATGTAAACATAACTGAGCATACGAAAATGTGACAGTTACAAGTTACACATGAAAAATCAACTTCTGTCAACATGTAATAAATAATATAGGTAAGCGTAGACTTAAGGCATCTTGTTTTATATGTGAGGGGACTTAAGTCCTTAAATTGTTCGAATCCTGATACAAAACTGCTAAATGATAGAGGAAATACTGGCTACTAAAATACAAAAGTGAAAGGCTATACACACACATACAGAGCCGAGTTACAATTATACAAATTTGACAAATGAAACAACTGGCTGTTACAATATGTAACATACCAAAATCAGTTAATAATTTTACATACCAAATTTATGCTAGACTCATACATAAGCAATATTTTCATAAGATACGGCAATTAGCAAAGAAAATAAGTAGATGCTTCACGTTTAGAAATCCATAAATGAACAATCAAGCAAAGAAAAGTGAAGAAGTAAGGTCTAGATTGTGAGAAAATCATCGTTACGTCCTCGTGTCTGGACTAAGTCTTCGAAAATTTGTCTGAATTTGACACGATTTTGCTCAACAGCTTTTGAATACTGTCATTTTGGGGCGAAATCGAATTTTATTCTAAAATCGGACTTACTCTGCATCCAAAACGTAATATTCATCTCGTAGAAATATCGATAGATAAAGAGTAATTGATAATTAAATGCTTACCTTTTTCCCTCGGGCCGTGTTTTCTCCGCCATATTTGCTTGAAAATACCAAAGTTTAGTTTTAACATACCAATTCGGTTGGACCCCCTGGAAAGGCCACTTCCTCTACACTATTTAAGCATTCTGTATTAGTTTCAGAAAAAACACCTGACACTTACTAAAGTTATTGCGTTCCATATAATTTTACTATAGTAAAAATGATTTCAAAGTCCCATAACTCGGGAACGACAAAACGGAAATCGCTAAAATCGAAATCTGGCTTCCCCTATATTATCCAAGCAAGTATGTATGAGTTTTATGAAAAACAACTGACGTTTATTTAAAGGTAAATCTGCCTATTAAAAACTACTGACAAGAAGTTAATGATATTTGGTATGGTACATATCGAATCTATACTGAATTTAATTCTGAACAGAAAATAAGGGTTCACCGTGCATCCCTTCAAGAAATCAGCCGCGCCATCTAAGAGGGATAATAAAAAAGCATTTTTGCTCAAATATTTCTGTTGATTTATTTTAGATTTTGTAATAGTTTTTGGGTATGATGTTTATCAGTTATATTTCAATCATTCTTATGATTTCTATTGAAAAATACGATTTTGGGGGATTTTCGCGTAAATTCGTATCTGGTGGCATTTGATCAGAATTGTATTTTGAAAAAAAACTACTGACAAGAAATTCATTGGCTTACACATGATTCATGCTGAAGTCTGTCCGGAACCGTAAATGCAAAGAAATATGGGGGTCGTCGAGATTGCAATGAAAATAATGCCCGAAATATGACGCACAGATCGCATAAATCCGTGACGTGCGTTAGCATTGCGTAGGAGTTACGTCCCTTGACGTCATACGCAATATGTTCGACAGTGTATTTTCTGTGGTCAGATTGTGCTTAGCGATATTACAAGAAACGTACAAGTGCATATCTATATAGATATGCAGATGAAACGGGTTAAATATATCTGTGTGGTTATGTTGAAATCCAGGTCCAGTGCGTACACGAAAAAAGAACTTCATTATACGTTACCACATTGTCATTGTTAAGAAATATACATTGTATAAAAATACACAGTGAATTTTAAAAGCAGATAAAAAATATTAAAGCAACAAAGCACTAGGTGGTGTATAATCTAAGCCGTATATATATAAGCCGGTGTGGCCTAGTGGATAAGGTGCTCGGCTCTTGATCGAGAGATCCCGGGTTCAACTCACGCCCTGGGCACACCGGTGCTCCGTCTTTCAGATGAGACAGTAAAAACCGAGGTCCCGTGTCACGGTAGGCGTGGCACGTAAAAGATCTCTCACTGCTTCGGGTGGATCCGTTGCAACACATCAGACAGACACCGTCACCATATACGTGAAATAATCGTGGTGTGATGTAAAACAATATAACAATAATCAATATATATATATATATATATATATATATATATATATATATATATATATATATATATATATATATATATATATATATATATATATATATATATATATATATATATATATATATATATATATATATATATTATAAGCACAAAAAAGGAAATTGTAACAACATTCACTATTCATAAGTATCGGATCAACCTCAATGAAGGTTAATGCAAATCGCTTGAGAAAAGGGGTCAATATAAAAGCACAGGTCAGCGATAACGATACTAAAACAATTAAAAAATTGCCAAATTTTCGAAGCAATCTGCTTCTTCTTCAGGATACACACATACAAACACTTACATTAATATAAAAACACGAAAAGAAAGAAAATATCTACAAAGCACTAGTCTAATAAAAACTGGTGCATTGGCTACATATTGAGCGTGTTTCTCTTTGCGCTATCTAATAGGAAATCGTTTTACATTTAGTATTGTTATCGCTTACCTGTGCTTATATATATATATATATATATATATATATATATATATATATATATATATATATATATATATATATATATATATATATATATAGATATATATATTTCATGTATAGAAGCAAAGAATAACGTCGTGGAAAGCCCGCCGACTTCGAGTGCTATTCGGACTACATTGTGGATATGACCGAACGGTATGCGGTCTGGACAGCGGATCGGTGTTCGAGTCTCGGCATGTCCTTATCGTGTGTGGATATGCCTCCAATTGCAAGATGTTAGAGCGCGCTGACGAATTAGTGCCCAGCACGGCACGGCAGACCATAAGCTGTCAATGGGAGCCCGGCAGCAGTCACAATTTGGAAACTAGACGATCATGTTCACTTTATACATGTAACTGAAATATCAGTGACATCAAAACACTTTCTTTCTAGAATATATTTTATATGAAAGTAATCGATTTCGGAGTGTAATACGGAGCATTCGGGAGGGAGAGAACAAAAAACAAAAAAGGAAAATCAACAGCCCTAGCATTTTTCTTCGTATCATGGAGGCAGGATAATAAACAATTCACACACCATTTTTGCTTACTTTCTCCAGCAGGCCGTTTCACAAAGAATCATACGTACAATATTTTACGTACGTACAAAAAATTCCTTAAGTCCGTTTCACAAAGAATCATAACATGACTTACGTAAAATTTTCGTTACGGAAAATCCGTAACGTTATGGACAGCTAAAAGAATTTCCTTAAGTGCTATTTTTCCATAAATATGGTTGCTGTGTTTTTAATTAATACAGCAGCAGACAAGCAAAGAAAAAAGAGAGAGTGTTTCGCGACAGGACTTAAGTGCTGAGTGACAGGAAGTTGATCTAGCGATTTCGCCTATCACGAGAGCGTCTCCTTAATTTGGTGGACGTGGTCAAGAGGGATACAGTATAGATCCACCCACAAATAGATCACATTCTATTCCGGCCATTATGTAAGTATTGATAATATTTTAGCGAGTATAAAGACACAAACAAAAACAAAACTATCCAACAATTACCCGTATATACTAAAATTATCTTTACATTGGAGATTTCAAGAGGGGCGTCTCTGCATATTAGTCCATAAATTTCATTCCGGTCTATCACCTACTAAGACGACAGTTGGACAGAGACAGAGACATTTGACTAAGCTGTTGAAAAATTCTTGATCCGCTTTTGCAAAACGGGCTGACAGTGACACAAAAAATATTAAGTTAGTGACAAAAGGCATATTTCGATTATTTAGTTGTAGTTCATGTCACTGATTGTAGTTCCAAGGCCAGAATAGTTCTCATCTAGTTTAAAAACGAAAGCCCTATAGGCGCAGATCCAGGGAGGGGGCGGGAGCACGGTTTAAAACAATTATCATGTGTCCCCTTCCAGACAGTACCCATTGAAGTAGACACTGGAATAGACACTGTCCTCGTCTTTTGAATATTTTTTTCTTGATTTCTAAATTATAGATTTTTATAGTGAATAGATTCATCCAAATGATATGTTTATTATTACAAGGTTATATTTTATTCCTTTCCACATTTTTTCTTTTCATGTAGAAGAATAAACGGACAATGCGAGAGCACTTGTGCATACATGTAGATTACGTCTCGTCATGACAAAACGTATATCTTGGAGCTATGATGTTGAAAACTTCCATTCCGAAGGTCCTGTCTAAGACACATGCAGATTCCTAAAAACCCTTTCAGTACCAAACCTAAGCATTCTTATAGGTTCAACTCTATATACAACGGGCATTTTGCATTGCAAAAATTTCCTTTTTGGACGTGATAATGTGATCTTCTCCACTTTTGAAATTTCTCACATTTTATGCGTCTGTTTAAAGGTTGACGATTAACACTCCCCTATCTTAGGCATACACAAATTATTGTTACCCAACTTTGGCGAAAGCGAGGGGACATTAAATCTCAATCGGCCGTCTGTCACAAAAATTACCATTTTTGTACATATCGCGTGTACATGTAGTAATTATCACGTGTATAAAATATCTTGCCCGTCTCCTTTGTGACACCATATTTCACTCGGATTTAATCTATACTTCATTATATTTCAGCATCCTGGGTATTATTTCTTCGCCAGATTTACAAAGCACGCCATATCCACGCATTCAGAGGTTACTCATCTTCACGAGCCAAGCGTTTGTGATACGTCCCTCTCCAAGTCGTGCTCGCATAGCAAGTTTAAACCTTGCTTTGGGGAAATTGAGGCTATTTAGATAACAAATACATATATATCATTGTAAAATCTGCTTTTGTGGTACATATATAACTACTTCAATGAATATGTCAATAGCAATATCTTAATATCAATTAAAAGTTTAAAATGCTTTCTTTTTAATGATGTGTAAAGCATGCCTCTACTATGAACCAGTCCTGAGATATAACAGCTCAAAGATACCATTCTTTTCCACAGAGCGCATACAGCAGGTGCGACACGCCACGACATAACGTCACAATGGCGTCATCCACTGCTGCATAAATCTTGCCTTTTCATTAGTACTCTAATGGTTAAACAAGAACCATGAAGTCAATCGTTTTATAACCACGTCCATCGTTGTTTAAACTGAAAATGGATTGTTTACTTCAAAAGTTAGTGAAAATGCGCTCGGCATCGATACTGATGCAAAAAGAAATTCCGTAACTCTTGCGGATTTTCCATAAAGTTATGGAAACGTTAGTGAAACGTACGTACGGATTTACTAAAGGAATCCGTAAGTAAAATACGTACGGAAAATACTTATGTTTCTTTGTGAAACGGCCCACAGGTCAGTTTTGCAGCTGCGACGTCTTAGGTTTCTTCATACAGTTAAGTCAGATCTCTTCCTTTGCTTAGTACAAGTAAATGTGAAATGTAAAAGTGAATTTATACACCCTGATTTGAGTGATTCATCTGAAAAGCATAGGGTTCGCGGAACACGAATATCACATGCGGTTACTGGTAAGTTGTTACCAGACATATGACGGCTTGTTTATTTCATTGTTGGATATCGTCACAGTCGACGATATTTCTGTCATATATGTATCGATGTGCAGGTGATATTCGAAACTGGCTTGACCTCCTGTCGGGCACCATTGGCCATGGACAAGTAGAGTTATTTGGGGTTCGAACGTACGACCTCAGGATGACTCCTTACGTATTAAGCATACACTGCAACCAACGGTCTTTACCATTGCGCAACATTGTGCAATAATAAGCATTTATACATTTGTACTTCCTGTTTTGAGTGATTTAATCATAAAACAGTGATTAAGAAAAACGCATTTCTCCTGTGGTAGCTTTGATAGTATTAAGGTGTGATTACAAAACAAAAAAACAGTCAAGTTCAAAAACAGGACATGGGGACGGACAGACACTATACAAATTGAACCTCATAAACGTCGTCGACAAATTGTTGTTTTGAAGTTGATGTAAAAAAAGATATGGCCGTGTTTTCTTCTTGGATTCCTGGTAGTGGATTTTGCCGGTGTTAACTTTGTTCAGCATCCCGCACTAACGTAGAATATACAACATAGATGCTAGGCTTCTTATTACAGCTATCGCACTCTCCCATCAGTCGTTTGATAACTTAAGTGGGCTCTATTATTCGCTGTTTGCCTTAAATCCATGGCAGTTTAACATCATTAAATTTGTTTGAATTTGACATGTCTCCGATTCGTGTTTGTCTTGCTAGGCAATTGTTTCTTTCGATGAGTAACAGCCTTTGTGTTTGTTTGTACGTGAAGAAGCGTCCTTTGTAACGCGACGCCATTTTGAATATAACTACGTTAATTTATCGCGGGAAACGTCATACAAAAGCGTCGCTCTTGATGCGCATAAACAATAGGTAGATTTACCTTTAAGTTATCGCCCTCCATAGCATCTTCTGACGGTAAAAATAAAATCCAAGTCCTATAACTGTGGAACGACAAAACGGAATTTGCTCAAAACCGTAAAGCGGCTTTTCTCTACAATATCTGAGTATTCTGTATGAGTTTCATGAAAATCAGCTGACGTTTACTTAAGTTATTGCGTTCCATAGCGGACGGACATCGCCATACCATAATACGTCCCGTCTTTCGATGGGCGTATAAAAATGCTCGATAACCAAGCAATCACGACACCGACTTAGGTCGGTCAATGGACATCTAAAGTCAGTCGACTTGGTATATATAACCACTAGGCCGGTGTCATTGTTGGTGAACTGATAGTCCCCGAGGGCATCATAAGTCTAGTTTTCAGTGCTTTCCTACTGCAGGTCTACTTGTCAGTGCCCATGCCGATTGATATCCATAACTCGGCAAGCCTCGTCATGGATATCACTCGACATGGGCACTCGGATTGACATTTCTTTGTCTCTTCCATAACTTGGTGTAAAATCCTATTATTCTCACACTTTAGACTGAAAAATCCTTAATTTTTCCTGGAGGAGATATTTTTATCTGTGCCTAGGCATGAGACAACTAAAACCGGAAGTTCCGGTATTATTATTATTACATAAGAGTTACCTTTCTTTGACTATGGTATGTGAAAACAATTTTAACACGAGTGAGATAAAAGATCAAACACCATGCTACGGAAGAGACAAAGAAATCTCAATCCTCGTGCCCATGCCGATTGATATCCATGACTCGGCAAGCCTCGTCATGGATATCACTCGACATGGGCACTCGGATTGAGATTTCTTTGTCTCTTCCAAAGCATGGTGTAAGATCCTATTAATCTTTTGTGAATTCCAATCATTCGGCAACGAGCATCACTGAAGAGACATAAGTTGTCGACATGCGCATCTGGTGCACAAAATTGAAAGGTATATATATGTTCTATATTTATTATAACGAGAACGAAATCTTAAAAGATATGATTTATACATTTATTTATTGTGAACATGACCGACATAAGACTGTACATCATATTTTGTCAGGTTTTTATCATATTTTAACCAATGAGAATGGAAATTTGAAATACAAAGTTTTGTAAATAAATATGGATATGGATTGAATCGGACTGTAAATCAAACCAATAGGATGGGGTTGGTAACAATATTTTAACACTGAATTTTTAGCGTCTGTGTTATAACTGCTACAGTTGTCGAAACTGATGTTTCACAGTCTCACGAGGTGAGAAGTGATACAGGTAAGCAGTTTGGGATTGGGGAGATGATGTGGAGAAGAAATATCACACTGAACGTATAATTCCTGCCAGTTTGTACAAAATATGTACATGTGTTGATGTTTGTGTGGTACTGCAACAATACAAATAACGGAAACAAAGTACATCTTCTAGAATGTAAGCACTTGTGGCGGCAAAGATGTGTTCTTGACTATGGACGAAATTTCTTTTATGATGTGTAGTTCTTTACAATACGTCGATCCACTTTTCTGCATTGTAAGCAATGTTTAGTGCCCTTATAATGAGCTTCGCCGTCCGTTAGTATCAGTTAGGTGGCGCTTTTGTACTATGAATTAGAAACGACGTTGAACGTTAACAGCCGTGTGACGTCATAAGTACGTTTCATTGTTCTTTGCGTCATATTTGTGGGAATACGTTTTTTTTCCTCTTTTAACATTAGGACCGCAGTTAATGGCGGCGAAGTCTATTGTTATGCTCATGACGCTGTTATCAACGGCAATTAATTGCTGTATTTCAATCTATGTGGATATTTTTGACAACGTAATTTTGTTATCATGATACAAAAACGCACAAGCATAAACTGTTAGTCCCACTTCAATTGCATGCGCCAATGTCCTCAGTACAGGTTTCGAACTTCGCTACTTTTTACTGTGGTATGGGCCATCCATATGTATCACTTATCATTGTAGGTACTGCATGTCTGTCTGATATTCGGATGATGTGGTAAGATGTTATTCCTTCCCCCATATGCCTTAAGGGACGACTGGCACTCAGAAGAATGGTATGATTTAAAGAATGATGGGAAAGGGGCTCTCAGTTTTATTTGTTTATGTGATTTTTTCTTACATTTTTTTTTGTTTTTTTTTGTTTTTTTTTTGTTTTGGTTTTTTTTTTTTGTTTTTGTTTTGTTTTTTGGGGGGTTTTTTTTGTCTTTTTTGTTTACCCCGCCACATCCGTTCCTCCAAAATGGAGAAGGACTCCGCACCATCTTGCTACATTGGAAGGTGAATAGAAAGGGGGATTTTGAATATGTCTTACGATATATTAGAAGCACCGTAACCTGGAATGTCTTACAGAGGGCGCTCCATCAATGAGGCTTCTAACTACAGTTTCTCTTTATTTTGCCTTGTCGTGAAGCACACCAATGATACCAGTTTTTGAATGATATATTAATATACACATTATCGATTCACATACGTGGAATACTCAGAGCTCCATGAATATAACCGCAATCTTTACAATGAATTTCTTTAACATTTTAAATATTATTAAGCGAAAAAATATGCGATTATTAATTTTGATTAATAATTTTGAGCGGAAGATATTTATATCGATAAAACGCCGAGGCCAAAACAGTACGTTAAAATGTGAATTGCAATATTCCTATCAGAATTTGAAAAAAAACCCAAAACGGAATGATGTAAACCTTTTTATAAATTTTATAGAAAAATCCGAAAGAGTAAAGCGAACATGGTACGTCTTACCTTTTACAACGTGACCTTTATACTAAGGGAAAAAGTGGATTAATTCTAAAGAGACATCATGACAGCATGACTTCAGATATTATTGGGGACTTGACTGATCTCTTGATCAATTACATATACATGTATTAAGGAGGAGACTTATTAAGGAGAAGGCTTATGTAATATTGTTATAGCTTTGCCTAATCCTATTTCATGATAATTATATGAAATAAAATTTGTACATGTATAAACTAACGACACATACTGTATTTGCACTGATCTTTGAATGTTGGCATATTTTTGGTGACCTTCTTTATAATGAAATTCAGTCTCTCAGCGAGATTAATGCAAGCGAAGACTTACTGTCTATTCAGTTTGACCTCTGACCTGAGACTCAGACGATGGGTTTCCGTAGAGCTATCTGTCACTAGGACAGTAAGAATAGCTATGGTGGAGTCGATATGACGTCTTATACATGTACCTTGACCTCGAACTTCTCAGACTCTAACAAGAATTCGGTTAAGCTATCTGGCACAGTGAGAGAATAGCATTGGAGGTGGCGACTTAGAGTCTACTCACCTTGACCTTTGACCTTCTCAGACTCAGGCGGGGAGCCTGCTGAGATTTCTGGCACAGTGACAGAAAATCCCTGTAAGAGATACGTCGTACCAGGAACATTATATTCTTTACGAATAAACTTGGAAAGCGATTTTATTGATCTAAAAGCCTTCCGCATACACCCACCCTCATCAGACCGAATGCAATTTTTGTTCCACTTGTGGGAATCGATAACATATATATATCCGTTGGACCGGATAATAGAGAAACTATAGCAGGAAGCCTGCATAAATGCAGTGCCTTCTTTCAATGCTCCTTCCAAGTGAGCTTCCAATAAACCAAAGCCATATTCGGGATCCTCCATTCTGTCTACCTTTGAGGATCCTTTCCTGAGGGATTTGGGCAAGAGGTGAAATCCCTTCTTCATTTTGGGCTCGGTTTCTTTTTCATGTGTGACGGGATGTAGAGCCCCTTCTCCATACAGAACTTTTAAAACGTCCCATCCTTCTTGGTCCAGTCGTCCAGTGGGGCCGGCATACAATGGGCCGATTTTGCGGGCTGTGACATTCATTGACGGCATTTGCAAAGACTCTGGTATCTCAGATATATCTATCCGCCCATCTGGATCACTTGAGAGTTTTCTTACGTTTCTCCATACAGTGTGATTGTCGTTGCCATAGATCAACCATTCGTCTAAATCATGGCTCTTCCACTTGGAAACGTCCAGCTTGTGATGTCTGGCTAGAGCTGAAATAGCCATCGAGGTACACTGACTTCCAGCATATGGGCTGGAAAGTTCACCCTGGCTGACGCTTCCAAATACTGAAAATGCATTTATATCCAAGATGCAATGATGTGATGAAACATAAAACATTGTTTTCACAGCATTTGACGCTTTACACTATAGTACTGATATATGGTGATCTGCTCTTTGACTCACACAGGCTTGACACCTCCCCTGAACCAATGTATGTATTCTGATACAGGGTTTATATCAAGACACTGTGGTTTGTATATTTGCATTATTTTCAAGGAAAATGTAAGTGTTTTACGATTGTGGACTAGTTCATTGTGGTTGTAGATAGACATGTTGTCGTTGTAAATTGGCATTACAGGGTTTGCTGATTGACATGCTATTCTTGTTGGCATAATATTGTTTGTGGATTGACATGATGTGAATTGGTATATGGTTTTGGATTAATATGATTTTGGTATGGATAGACATCATAGATTTGTGAGTCGATATACTACAGTTTTACACTAGCATTATATCTATATGGCTTGGATTCATATACTTGTGTATTTATATATAAGTAATATGGTTGCGGACTGCTATGTTGTATGAGATAAACATGGAATGACAGCGCATGATGTGGTTATGATTTGATATGATATGGTTGTGATACAGGTGAATTGGTACTGTATGGATGTGGATTTGTCAGGCATGAATGTGGACTGACGTGGAATGATTGTGGATTGTATGATATAGTTGTTGGTTGTCGTATGGTTACGGATTGCCAGTTTATATGGATAGACGTGAAATAATTTATGAATTAATGTGATATTTTTAGAGAGTTTGAAATTGTAGTCGATTAGAATATGATTGTTGAAGGATATATTGAGTCTTTTCGATTATCAGAATTATTTCCCATTTGGGACGGTATCTGAGGTAAACCAATTATGACGTCATAAATTTCTAAAGGAAATGTCATTTGTGGACTGCTATTTCCATAAATTTTAGACCGGTTTCTATGGAATGTCACATATCGTCCCAAATGTATAGTAATTCTGTGTAACGAAACCAACGAATAGATTGGGATTGGTATGGAATGAGGAAAAGTGTCATATGGTTTTGACACTATACAGGTAAAGCTTGGCATGACATGATTGTTAAAAGGTATAATATGGTTGTGGATTGATATGGTATGGTTTGAGGATTAGTGTCATATGGTAATGACATTATAGTTATAGCATGGTGTGATATGATTGTTGACTGGTATTATATGGTTGTGGATTGGTATGGTATGGTTATTGGATTAGTGTGATATGGTAGTGACATTATGGTTATTGCATGGTGTGATATCATTGTTGACTGGTATTATATGGTTGTAGATTGGCATGGTATGGTTATTGGATTAGTGTGATATGGTAGTGACATTCTAGTTATAGCATGGTCTGACATGATTGTTGACTGGTATTATATGGTTGTGGATTGGTATGGTATGGTTATTGGATTAGTGTCATATGGTAGTGACATTATAGTTATAGCATGGTGTGATATCATTGATGACTGTATTATATGGTTGTGGATTGGTATGGTATGGTTATTGGATTAGTGTCATATGGTAGTGACATTATAGTTATAGCATGGTGTGACATAATTGTTGACTGGTATTATATGGTTGTGGATTGGTATGGTATGGTTATTGGATTAGTGTCATATGGTAGTGACATTATAGTTATAGCATGGTGTGATATGATTGTTGACTGGTATTATATGGTTGTGGATTGGTATGGTATGGTTATTGGATTAGTGTCATATGGTAGTGACATTATAGTTATTGCATGGTGTGATATGATTGTTGACTGGTATTATATGGTTGTGGATTGGTATGGTATGGTTATTGGATTAGTGTCATATGGTAGTGACATTATAGTTATTGCATGGTGTGATATGATTGTTGACTGGTATTATATGGTTGTGGATTGGTATGGTATGGTTATTGGATTAGTGTCATATGGTAGTGACATTATAGTTATAGCATGGTGTGATATGATTGTTGACTGGTATTATATGGTTGTGGATTGGTATGTAATGGTTATTGGATTAGTGTCATATGGTAGTGACATTATAGTTATTGCATGGTGTGATATCATTGTTGACTGGTATCATATGGTTGTGGATTGGTATGGTATGGTTATTGGATTAGTGTCATATGGTAGTGACATTATAGTTATTGCATGGTGTGATATGATTGTTGACTGGTATTATATGGTTGTGGATTGGTATGGTATGGTTATTGGATTAGTGTCATATGGTAGTGACATTATAGTTATAGCATGGTGTGATATCATTGTTGACTGGTATTATATGGTTGTGGATTGGTATGGTATGGTTATTGGATTAGTGTCATATGTATTGACATTATAGTTATTGCATGGTGTGATATGATTGTTGACTGGTATTATATGGTTGTGGATTGGTATGGTATGGTTATTGGATTAGTGTCATATGGTAGTGACATTATAGTTATAGCATGGTGTTATATGATTGTTGACTGGTGTTATATGGTTGTGGATTGGTATGGTATGGTTATTGGATTAATGTGATATGGTAGTGACATTATAGTTATTGCATGGTGTGATATGATTGTTGACTGGTATTATATGGTTGTGGATTGGGATTGGTATGGTTATTGGATTAGTGTGATATGGTAGTGACATTCTAGTTATAGCATGGTGTGATATGATTGTTGACTGGTATTGTATGGTTGTGGATTGGTATGGTATGGTTATTGGATTAGTGTCATATGGTAATGACATTATAGTTATAGCATGGTGTGATATGATTGTTGACTGGTGTTATATGGTTGTGGATTGGTATGGTATGGTTATTGGATTAGTGTCATATGGTAGTGACATTATAGTTATAGCATGGTGTGATATGATTGTTGACTGGTATTATATGGTTGTGGATTCGTATGGTATGGTTATTGGATTAGTGTCATATGGTAGTGACATTATAGTTATAGCATGGTGTGATATGATTGTTGACTGGTATTTTATGGTTGTGGATTGGTATGGTATGGTTATTGGATTAGTGTCATATGGTAGTGACATTATAGTTATTGCATGGTGTGATATCATTGTTGACTGGTATTATATGGTTGTGGATTGGTATGGTATGGTTATTGGATTAATGTGATATGGTAGTGACATTATAGTTATAGCATGGTGTGATATGATTGTTGACTGGTATTATATGGTTGTGGATTGGTATGGTATGGTTATTGGATTAGTGTCATATGGTAGTGACATTATAGTTATAGCATGGTGTGATATGATTGTAGACTGGTATTATATGGTTGTGGATTGGTATGGTATGGTTATTGGATTAGTGTCATATGGTAGTGACATTATAGTTATAGCATGGTGTGATATCATTGTTGACTGGTATTATATGGTTGTGGATTGGGATTGGTATGGTTATTGGATTAGTGTGATATGGTAGTGACATTCTAGTTATAGCATGGTGTGTTATGATTGTTGACTGGTATTGTATGGTTGTGGATTGGTATGGTATGGTTATTGGATTAGTGTCATATGGTAATGACATTATAGTTATAGCATGGTGTGATATGATTGTTGACTGGTGTTATATGGTTGTGGATTGGTATGGTATGGTTATTGGATTAGTGTCATATGGTAGTGACATTATAGTTATAGCATGGTGTGATATGATTGTTGACTGGTATTATATGGTTGTGGATTCGTATGGTATGGTTATTGGATTAGTGTCATATGGTAGTGACATTATAGTTATAGCATGGTGTGATATGATTGTTGACTGGTATTATATGGTTGTGGATTGGTATGGTATGGTTATTGGATTAGTGTCATATGGTAGTGACATTATAGTTATTGCATGGTGTGATATCATTGTTGACTGGTATTATATGGTTGTGGATTGGTATGGTATGGTTATTGGATTAATGTGATATGGTAGTGACATTATAGTTATAGCATGGTGTGATATGATTGTTGACTGGTATTATATGGTTGTGGATTGGTATGGTATGGTTATTGGATTAGTGTCATATGGTAGTGACATTATAGTTATAGCATGGTGTGATATGATTGTTGACTGGTATTATATGGCTGTGGATTGGTATGGTATGGTTATTGGATTAGTGTCATATGGTAGTGACATTATAGTTATAGCATGGTGTGATATGATTGTTGACTGGTGTTATATGGTTGTGGATTGGTATGGTATGGTTATTGGATTAGTGTCATATAGTAGTGACATTATAGTTATAGTATGGTGTTATATGATTGTTGACTGGTATTATATGGTTGTGGATTGGTATGGTATGGTTATTGGATTAGTGTCATATGGTAGTGACATTATAGTTATAGCATGGTGTGATATGATTGTTGACTGGTATTATATGGTTGTAGATTGGTACGGTATGGTTAATGGAGTAATGTGTCAAAATAATAATAATAAACTGTTACGAAGAGATAGTGGATTGGAGTGATGAGGAATTTTTAAATAGTTTTGAATGGATGTGAGGGCAATATGGATAGATATTGAGAATACGTAATGAAAGATGACTGATATAGTAAGAAAAGGGTTAGAAAAAGGAAAAATGTCAATGGATGTAATGAGGACTTATGCGGATTGTGGATTTGCTAGGTGAGAAAGGTAGAGTGATGTAACAAGGCATGTTGTTGAATTGTGTGATAATGAATGTGAATTGTACTAATGAGGACTGTCAAGTGGTGTGATAAGAAGGTAGATAAATCTTATGAAGTGAATTGTTGTGATAATAAAGTAGATAAATCTTATGAAGTGAATTGTTGTGATGATAAAGTAGATAGATCTTATGAAGTGAATTGTTGTGATAATAAAGTAGATAAATCTTATGAAGTGAATTGTTGTGATAATAAAGTAGATAGATCTTATGAAGTGAATTGTTGTGATAATAAAGTCGATAGATCTTATGGAGTGAATTGTTGTGATAATAAAGTAGATAGATCTTATGAAGTGAATTGTTGTGATAATAAAGTCGATAGATCTTATGGAGTGAATTGTTGTGATAATAAAGTAGATAGATCTTATGAAGTGAATTGTTGTGATAATAAAGTCGACAGATCTTATGAAGTGAATTGTTGTGATAATAAAGTAGATAGATCTTATGAAGTGAATTGTTGTGATAATAAAGTCGATAGATCTTATGGAGTGAATTGTTGTGATAATAAAGTAGATAGATCTTATGAAGTGAATTGTTGTGATAATAAAGTCGATAGATCTTATGAAGTGAATTGTTGTGATAAGGAATATAAAGTATGTGGTTGGATTTATCGAAAAAAAATGAGAGTTGATGCGATGAGGAATGTGGATTGTTGTTGTTAGAAAAATGGATTGGAGCCATGAAGAATGCAGATTTTTATAATGAGTAATGTGGATATTTGTGATGAGGACATGGATTGGTGCGATGAGGAATGTGGATGTATGAGGAATATTGTGATAGTTTCATGAGGAATGTGCATTGACTTGATCATAAATTATGTGGATGTACATTTTGAGGAATGTTGTTTGATATGAAGTGTAATGTGGATTAGTGTGGTAAAGAATGTGGATGTATAAGGAATATTCACTGATATGAGGAATGTGCATTGAATTGATATGTTATGTGGATGTATATTTTGATGAATGCCGTTTGATATGAAGAGGAATGAGGATTAGTGCGATGAGGAATGTGGATGTATGACAAATACTGTCTGATACAATGAGAAATGTGTATTGACTTAATCAGTTATATAGATACATGTATATGTTGTTATGAGGAATTTTGTTTGATATGATGAGAAATGTGGATGTGTTCGATGTCAGATGAGGAATGTCGTCTGATATGATGAGGAATGTAGATTGGTGTGTGAAAATTGTAGATTGGTGTGATGAAGAATCTAGATTGGTATGATGAAGAATGTAGATTGGTGTTATCAAGAATGTAGATTGGTGTGATGAAGGATGTAGATTGGTGTGATGAAGGATGTAAATTTGTGTGATGAAGAATGTAGATTGGTGTGATGAAGAATGTAGATTGGTGTGATGAAGAATGTAGATTGGTGTGATGAAGGATGTAGATTGGTGTGATGAAGAATGTAGATTGGTGTGATGAAGGATGTAGATTGGTGTGATGAAGGATGTAGATTGGTGTGATGAAGAATGTAGATTGGTGTGATGAAGAATGTAGATTGGTGTGATGAAGAATGTAGATTGGTGTGATGAAGGATGTAGATTGGTGTGATGAAGGATGTAGATTGGTGTGATGAAGGATGTAGATTGGTGTGATGAAGGATGTAGATTGGTGTGATGAAGAATGTAGATTGGTGTGATGGAGAATGTAGATTGGTGTGATGAAGAATGTAGATTGGTGTGATGAAGAATGTAGATTGGTGTGATGAAGGATGTAGATTGGTGTGATGAAGAATGTAGATTGGTGTGATGAAGGATGTAGATTGGTGTGATGAAGGATGTAGATTGGTGTGATGAAGAATGTAGATTGGTGTGATGAAGAATGTAGATTGGTGTGATGAAGAATGTAGATTGGTGTGATGAAGGATGTAGATTGGTGTGATGAAGGATGTAGATTGGTGTGATGAAGGATGTAGATTGGTGTGATGAAGGATGTAGATTGGTGTGATGAAGAATGTAGATTGGTGTGATGGAGAATGTAGATTGGTGTGATGAAGAATGATAATTATCATAATGAGTAATGTGCATGTGAAAAAAGTTATGATGAATGTTGTCTGGTATGCTGAAGAATTGGAATGGTGTGATGAGAAATATGCATTGACATGATAATAATGTGGATGTGCATGTATATATGACTAAACATGTAAATTGAAGTGATGAGGAATGCGGATTGGCATGGTGAAAAATGTTTGATATTAGGAGAAATACATGTTACTTGGAGTGGTGAGGAATATAAATGTATGTGTTGAGGAATGTGAATGTATGTGTTGAGCAATGTGGATATATGTCACATTATGGTGAGGAATGCTCTTTGATATGAAGAAAAATGTAAATTGGAGTTATTTGGAATATGGATTGGCATGATGAATAATAGTGTAGTATATAAATGATGAGGAATGTTTGATATGAGGAGAAATACATGTAAATTGGAGTTTTGAGGAGTGTGAATGTATGTGTTGAAGAATGTGGATGTATATGTTGAGGAATGTGAATGTATGTGTTGATGAATGTGGATGTGTGTGTTGAGGAATGTGAATGTATGTGTAGAGGGATGTGAATGTATGTGTTGAGGAATGTGGATGTATGGGTTGTGGAATATGAATGTATGTGTTGAGGAATGAAGATGTATCTGTAGAGAAATTTGGATGTATGTATTGAGGAATGTGAATGTTTTGAGGAATGTGGATGTATCTGTGAAAGTATTTGTTGAGGAATCTGGATGTAAATGTTGAGGAATGTGAATGTATGTGTTAAGAAATGTGGATTTATGTGTTGATGAATAGGAATGCATGTGGATGTATGTGTTAAGGAATGTGAATGTATGTGTTGAGAAATGTAAATGTATGTGTTGAGGATTCATGTTAATGTATACGTTGAAGAATGTGGATGTATGTAACATTGTGATGAGGAGTGTTGTCTGATATGATGAGGAATGTAAATTGTAGTAATGAGGAATGTGAATGTATGTGCTGAGGAATGTGAATGTATGTGTTGAGGAATGTGAATGTATGTGCTGAGGAATGGGAATGTATGTGTTGAGGAATGGGAATGTATGTGTTGAGGAATGTGAATGTATGTGTCGAGGAATTTGAATGTATGTCACATTGTGATGAGGAGTTTTATCTGATACGATGAGGAATGTAAATTTCATGAATGAGAAATGAATATGTATGTGTTGAGGAATGTGAAATTATGTGTTGAGGAATGTGAATGTATATGTTGAGAAATGTGAATGTATGTGTTGAGGAGTGTTGATCTATGTCACAATGTGATGAGGAATGTTGTCTGATATGATGAGGAATGTAAACTGAGTACATATAATGATGAATGTGAATATATTTGCCGAGGTAATGGTATGTAAATATATGTGTTGATGAAATGAATTTGGATGTATGTCACATTGTGATGAGGGGTAATGTCTGATATGATGAGGGATGTAAATTGTAGTAATGAGGAATGTTAATGTATGTGCTGAGGAATGTGAGTATATGTGTTGTGGAATGTGGATCGGTTTGATGATGAGGAATAGTTGATATGACATGAAATGTTGAGTAACATGATGAATAATATGGATGTGTGCAAATGACGAGGAATATCTGATGTGAGAAGGAATGTAAGATGGCATGATAATGAATGTGGATTCATGTTATAAAGAATGTGATTGTGGATTGGTGTGATGAGGAATGGGAGTTGGCATCATGAGGTATGTGGATTGGTGTGATGAGGAATGGGAGTTGGCATCATGAGGTATGTGGATTGGTGTGATGAGGAATGGGAGTTGGCATCATGAGGTATGTGGATTGGTGTGATGAGGAATGGGAGTTGGCATCATGAGGTATGTGGATTGGTGTGATGAGGAATGGGAGTTGGCATCATGAGGTATGTGGATTGGTATGAAGAGGAATGGGAGTTGGCATCATGAGGGATGAGGAAATTGGATTGGTGTTCTGAAGAATGTAGATTGGATTAATCATATTAAGTAAAATTTGAATATAAATGCAGTTCTTCATTTGAAATCCTGAATATAAGTTTAAGTGTAAATGGCACATTATCCTATTATTATTCAATGTTTTCATCCATATCTTGTAAAATGATCAAACTTAGAAGAAGACTAGTTTTATTTTCATGAAAAAATATTACTAACATTAATTAATATGAAATGTTGGAAGACAG
Organism: Pteria penguin; assembly: GCA_035048485.1. Taxonomy (NCBI): domain Eukaryota; kingdom Metazoa; phylum Mollusca; class Bivalvia; order Pterioida; family Pteriidae; genus Pteria; species Pteria penguin. The sequence goes on along the minus strand of CM068585.1, from coordinate 34,144,486 downwards.
AGAAAAGTTTATAAACTCCACTAAATATATAGATTTCTAAGGCAAAAGGCACTTTTAAATGTGTAAAGATATAAGGAAGTTAAAAAACCAAAATATAGTATAGTCTTGTTTCCTGTATCTTGACTGACAAATACGTAAGTTAATTTGAAGAAGATTTGTTATATTTATTTGTGAAAAGTATGAAAACAGAGAAAGATGACGCATTCTATCATCAAACTTAATCATTTTCACCCTTAAAAATCACTGATGAAGACATACGTTGATAGAAAAAAGAGAGAAAACAAGACTATATTTTGTTTTGGCCTATAAATAACACTGAAGCATAAACACCAAAGAAAAACGTGCAAACAACAACAAACAATATTAGTTAGGTGTTAAACTCTAATTTATGTATTAATAAGAGCAGAGACAAGAGACAAGTCACATGCAGTATGAATTAGCTATAGTGCATTGGCTGTTTTGTGTTACAATTTACAAGAAAAACTTACGAAAATTAAGAATGACTGCAAGAAATAAATATGTCACATTTTATTTCATTTTATTTATTCCCAATCCACTGGAATGAAATATTTACTGTAAAAATAAAACAGTTAAGATACTTATATCTTTTATAATGATACTTAAACTTATACTATATATATATACTATATTTATACTATAAATTATTATAGTATTAAAAATTTTAGTCAGTTCTCTTCATAACATTCCATTAATAAAAAAAACTTAATTATCATTATATATGTCAAGGACTTTTATTGTTTATAAGTCATTGTATATGTACATGTATTTGAAATATCTTACAGATAGCTAATTTTATAGAAAATGCACTTACTTGTTTTTGGTTTGCCGCCAAAACTGGAAATAAAAATATTGTAATATTTAGTGAAATATTCTAGTAAAATTAAAGTCAGTAATACCACATATGCGGTCCTTCATTTCAATGGAGGAAGAAGAAGAAATTATAATTTTATGACTCTCAGAGAATTTAAAATTATATTCAGAAATATATTTTTAAAAATCTAACTTACGCAATTCGTATTCTCTCAAACAATGATGTTCCACAATTCTGAAAGTAGAAAAATAGTTTTACTGCTCTGATTCATGTGTTCTGTTTGTTTGAGTACGAAAATATGAGGCAGTTGACAAAAGGGTACATGTATCTTTATTCCTATGTCTATTGTCATCTTGTCTCCCCTTCTCATCAGTACTTTTTTCCTCCCCTTCCCCTTACTCTTCGTTACCCAAACATGTCTTAGTTTTATTTTTGACATTTGAATATCATTACAATTTGGTCTGATTGTGGATGTAGTAACATGACTTTGCTATAGGCACAGATACATTTACATAGTCTAGCTATGGAAACAAAACAAACTTGCTAGGAGTGCAGTATTATGACCATACCATTGATAGAGAAACATGACCTTGTTCTTGATGCAGAGACATTACCCAATAATGGATGCTAACACAGTATTTTGCTTTGGATGCACAAAAAAATTACCTTACTTGGGGGAGGGGGTGGGGGAGCACGTGTGAAATTCAAGTATTACTATTAGAAAAAATACTCATATTTATAACTCAACCATTTTGAGTACCTAATCTGAACTGACTGAAGTGAAGACACACAATCAAAATCAATGAAGACTGAAGTTTTATTCATATTTGTGGCGAAAAAAATGGGGGACCGAGGCTTTCCCCTCTAAATCCGTCGCTGAATTTTATATTATGTAAATTATCAATATTCATTTTTCAGTTGAATAGTTTTCTGGCAAATGACGATTTTAACTTACCCAATTTTCAGCCATGTTACAATCAGTGTTTCCAACAACTGAAATGTCGTTTTACACTATGACGTCATCAAGTCACTTCCGGTGTGACGTTATTCATAGTAACGGATGTCTATATTTAGAACTTTCTTTCTTTTTTATCATTAAACCTAAACTTGTGTGCACATGTTAGATCTACATCTGCGTGCTTTGTCATTAATAGTTGTAGCGCTGAATATACAATTTGACAGAATTTTAAAATGGGACATCAACGTAGAAATAGAAGACATCTCCCTCAGCCTCCCCATGGCAGGGGCTTAGCCTGGCCAGTCGAGGCAGTTCCAATGTTATCATTTGAAACTTGATTGTGTCAGTACAATGAGCTTTATAGCGCTGATTTCTTAGTTCAGACTTAGAAAGCATTCTCTATTTTGAGTTATCGAAATATTACAATAAGGTAGATATATGTATAAACACAATAACTTACCCAATTTCTAACCATCGTGAATTCGCAGTGTATTCAACAAAATGTCGTTTTACACTATGACGTCATCGTGTCGCATCCGCTATGATGTTGTTAATGGCAAAAACAATCTAAATCTAAAGCGGTTTCGGAAATATTTGGAACTCGAAATTCGGATTCGAGTCCCGAACTGACTTTCACTAATTTCATATTTACCTACAGAATACACAGACACCTTTAAATTCATTCTACAGTGGTGGATTTAGAGGGGGGCGGCGCAAGATTTTGCACCAAAAATGGCTGAGAAGTTTGGCTAATACCCATTTGCCCCCCCCCCCTTTTCGGAAATCCTTGATCCGCCACTGTTCTTGATATGGAAATCAACGGTTTGAATACATTGAAACACAAAAGAAAAGAAAAGAGGAGAAATTAAGGAACAAACAAACATTAAAACAAAAAAAGTTTTGAAAATCTTGTAAAAAAAACTCAAATGAAAACAAAACAAAACGCCCAAACTAGATTAACCATACAACTTAAACCCGCACCTTCCACCTACCGACACACTTAGCACACAAAACAATTCAAACACAACCTATGTAAATACAGAAGCATATAATAATAATAATAATAATAATAATAATAATAATAATAATAATAATAATAATAATAATAATAATAATAATAATAATAATGGCGATGTCAAGGTTTCAGATTTATATATGGTTGCCGAATGGAAAAGATGGCACAACCCATTGCCATATTACACTCTCCTTCATTCAGTAGAAATGTTTTGCTGTAAAATTTTCAAAATGACAACAGGACTTTGAATGAAGGAAAAGATCAACAACACTCACAGAAACGCCGAAGATTTTTATTGTTGTTTGCCAAATGATATATTATTCCTTTGCAGATGAATTTATACCTGTTGTTCATGTGTATAGATAGTAAGAGTTGCCACCACTCTTCGGACAGTAGGATTTTCATTCCAATTTTGATTTGTTATTATTATTTTTTAACATAGTCTACTTATCCTCTGGATTTTATTTTTTTAATGTTTCAAACCTTATTGATGCATTCAGTGCAGAAATTGTAGGAAGTAACCCTCGTTTTGAGAAATCTACATAATTTGGTTGAGTTATGCCGAACAAAATATTCAGTTATATATCGCAAAGATGGCGGACAACTTACCACAAATAATTAACCTCAATTAATAATGAAGCCTATCTACTGTCATCAATGATACCGCCTTTCCTGCACCTTAAATTCGTTTTGAACATAAAATTTATGTCGGTAGCTGTAAACCTGTTAAGTGGTTTTGAGTTGAAAGAAATCGCTATAAATCTGCTTTTATAAATTCAAAAAAGTTCGAAGAATCTTTCGTGTATAGATACATGTAGGTTGTTAACTCGGAATTTTGGAACTTAAAAAATCAAATTTTAAATCCAAACATTTTGATTTATAAAATTTTGAGTTGGTTCCCTTTCAAATTGAAAGTGCACATTGCACGTGTTCTTACACACACACACACACACACACACACACACACACACACACACACACACACACACACACACGAGACCAAGTGAATAAATAAACATAAATAAACTCCAAAACAAAATTGAAATAAAAAAACCAAACAAAACTTTTAAAAATTCTTAACCCCCCCCCCCTTCTTTCCCAAAACATTACATTTACATTTGTAAGTAAGAGTTACCTCTCTTAATCCAACGCTAACGTATCAAACATACAGTGCAGTTCTATCTATTCAATTCTCAAAACAATAGTGGTCCTGGCTATACAAATCCATTTCACAGCATAAAAAGTATTTATGAATGAAGATGACGCATTCAATGAAAGTGCAAGAATATGGATCTATGTTTGTATTGAAAATCCCAGACAGAAAACGGTCAATATATCGGTGTTCTCGAGCCTAAATACTTCTTGTCTGACGTTGAGCGCATTGTCGAATGAACCATGCAGTCCTAAATTGTACATGTACTAATTAATAAAATTCTGTTGATATCTTAGATCTTTTGATATGGTTAGGAGGTACCTTAAATCAACCGTATGTGACATATGTTGCTGGGCTATCTTCGGTAAATTGAGAATAGAAGTCGCATAGTTACGGAAATGATACGAAATATAGCTTTGTTTTTATCAAGTTAGATGTTCGTAAAACACAAATATGATATTGTTTTACAATTCCGTAACTGTAGCACTGATTGATATTTCCTCATTCCTGGAATTTTTTAGACAATAAATGATATAATAATTTTGTGTTAGATAATTTAGTAATAAGCCTAGTGGCAACATGCCTGTTTTCCAAATAAGACCATCAGGATGACTCCCTTTCCTAACGTGATCGCCGAGTCAGTTTTTCCCCGTTTTCCAAAAGCGGAAGTTGTGAGCAGAATGTGTATTTTTTCTTTTAATTGTAACGTGTCTGTTTTCGAAATAAGTTCCATATGATCGCCGAGGATTTGTTTGTTTGTTTGGTTGGTGGGGTTTTTCGGCGGAGGGTTGTTTTGTGGTGGTTATTTTTTATTTATTTTTTCTTTTTTTTTGGGGGGGGGGTGTTATTTGTTTGGTTTTTTCTGTCGTCCAAAAGCGGAAGTGTGTACACGTTAATAAAATATGTAGCATTCTTATCTATGTATACATCGATTTTTCTTTAGAATGTTTACACTTGCATGATGTGTTTCTTGTTTCTACATTTATCTGCAATATTGTATCTTTTCCATCCCACCCCACTCGTTTCCTATTTTTATGTCCCCGGATCGACAGATCGTGGGCATATTGTTTTTGGCCTGTTTATTTCTCTGTTATTTTGTATTCCCAAGTTGATCAATATGGGTGGCGACGTATGTTTGGTGTATTGCATAGAAATTCTGAACTGTAACCCTCCGAAAAAGCACGGGTCCTGTAGTTTCCACTGCTTACCATGGTACGATTGGTTGGTTGGTTGATTAGTGTTTTACGTCGCTTTCAACAATATTTCAGTTATATCGTGACATGGAAGCAGGAGGTTACCAACCTCTTAAACATAGTGGCGCAAACCATGGTACGAGGTTATGTGTGAATGACATGGTCCCCGTAATGTGCTGTGTACACCTTCCCTCTGGGACCGATTTCAAAGTGATTCATATAGTTATAGCACTTGAATTACTGACCGTTCTCAGCAGAGCTTTAGTGCTTATTACACTGTCATAATATAGAATGAGAATTTTTATTTTTCTATGAATTAAAGTGCTTATCGGAAAGGTCAGAACCAGTCATAGAGTTTGGGCCTTATGTCTGCAACATCATAACAGAAAAGTTCGATCCAAATTGAAAAGAAAAACCATAACTTACTTTAATGAAGGTCAGCAATATTCTAAACATAAGCGGAGTTTAGGCATGGCATGCAAAGCCTTCCAGACCTGGAATTGAACTCTTGACCATTGTGAGAGGTCAGAAGTGATTATGAGATATAGATCAAAGTTTAGATGACTCAGCCGCCGAGGCCAGAGATATGTCCGTCTGAATCCATTTTATTGCGGTTTTTTTTTTGGTGTGCTTCGAGATATTGAAGTGAAAGTTGGTATGTACATGTATGTAAGTACACAAATGAGGTCGTGCATATGAAGTGCAACTTTACTGAGATATAAGAAAAAAAAAAAAGAAAAAAAGTCGGTACATAGAGACGGTCCGTCTTAAGTCTCTGTCGCCAATCTGTTTGATTGATTGATCAGTGATTTATGTCACTTCACGATTATTTCACGTATATGGTGACGGCATCGGCCTGATGCATTGCAGACAAATTCTATACCTTTGCAACGGACCCACCCGAAATAGTGAGAGATCTTTTACGCGCCACTCCTAACTTGACACGGGATCCGGTTTTTTTTTCCACGGTCTCATCCGAAAGATAGACCACCGGAGTGTGCATGGCGGGACTTAAACCTAGGACACCTATGGTTCCAATAAGCAGTAACATTACCGTATAGGGATGTATCCAGGGTAAGAGCGTTGATATAAAGAGAGTTCCCATTCATGGCTTAGTATATGGATACCTTTATAATAAAGAATACTATTGTTAAAGTTTGCATATTAAAGATGAAGGTCTGCACAGACTCTGGGTGTGGAAGCTGTGTATTTTCAGATTTTAAATGATGTATTTGTAAAAGATTGTCATGGAAATTTGCCACCACGCAGGAAAATGGGGTAAATTCATCATTTTTGCATCACATTTTGTACGGTGGCCCATTCGGGCTACTGGCAAGTTCATCCTATTGGTCACGCGTCGAACACCTCATCCACACGGACTTCCAGGCTATTCCAGTTTGCGTAATGCGATATTCCATACTAGACACTGGATTAAAATATTGTAAATATCAATACATCTAAACATCAAACTGCAGATTTGTTAGTTTATTGATTTTTTATATATTTTTGCAATATTTGCATAATTAACAATATACTGTGTGGTTTCGCATTCATCAACAAAACAGGACAAGTAATAAGATTTATATACATGCTTACATGCTACATGTATATGATTTAAACGCTTCTTGTTCAGATCTTTACAAATCTCAATACAGGGTTGCCGTCCTTTTTCTCTTTTGCAAAAAGAACATATTCAATACATTGTATCTCAAAAACATAGAAGCACTGAAAAGATATTTCAAGGGATATATCTTACAATAAAAATCGTGTAAAAGTGCAATACAGAAAAAAAATTGTCGAAAAAATTGTAATTTTAAATTTGTTGCAAGAATATTATAAATATATTCGTGTCAGTTACGCAAATAATTGTAACTGGTTAAAATTTGTAACAAGAATATTATATATAATTATATTTGTATCCATTACCTTTTAATGTTTGGTAGATTTTATATTATCTAAAGTGACAAAAATCTTGGATTGATAGCTGAATAACGATTTAATATCGCCGGTAAGATATTTCCGGAAATGCCAGTCCGACTATGTTTCAAATATCAGAACACATTCTGGTGATAATGTTGATACCGATTTTGTAACCATATATCCTAGTTTAAATATCGTTACCATTAAAATAAAGAACTTTCCTTAAAAGAAAAATAACATAGCACCAAATCATAATTTTTCACAAACAAATATGTAATATTTTTAAACATGCTAATGTTAACTTAAAACTTTCATAACAATAACTTTTACCATAAGTATTATTACTGATTTTTGTACATAATCCACAACTTCGTAAAATACAAAGTAGCCCTGCAAATAGGTACAGAATCTATTTACAGGTATATTAGCAATTCTTGCTGTGCATTATATAATGCTATATAAATTAAGGATAAAACATTATACAAATATTATACAGAACCCTTTCAAATGTCTGTGCATAATCATATGAATTTGGCATCCAAATAATGCAAAAATTTTCTTTACGAAAAGAAAATATGACTAGTGGTTAACACTTTTTACATGTGTGTGTGTGGGGGGGGGAGTGTGTGGGGGGAGGGGTATGTATGTGTGTGTGTCCTGTGTGACAATATAAATTTCTGAGAAAGCATGCCTTTTCGTGAACATGTTATAGAAATATTTTAAAATTCTATCATATTGGAAGACAATTGATGTGATCTTATTGTTTTAACTTATACACTTATTTCAACTTAACTTATGCAAACTACAAAACAAACACATACGGAAAAATGCATTAGAAGATAACAACGGATGCTGCACCTGTTACACTACAGTGTCCGAGGGTTTTAAAAACAACTCATCTATTTCATTGCACAAATCTTCCGGGTTAATAGTATAACTCCCGGATGTAGTTGTGACGTCATCATCATCTCGGACTGTTGTATTGCAACTTTCTAAAGTGTCTTCAAACGGTCGAGAAAGATTTAAATTTCTAGTCCTTTGTAGATTTCTATCATCTAAAACAGTTGTCTTCGGAACACGCGGCATTTCTAATGAAGGTCTTTGGTTTGGTGAATAGTGTTCCGAATGGAGTCTTTGGATTTTAGGTCCATGGCACGAGTTTGGCACTGGTTGTCGCAAAGTGTGCGACGTGGAATGTTTTGAATTTGGAATCCTTGGAAATGTAGATGTTCCATCATTAAAACTTTTACTCTGACCGTGACCGAATGTTGACATTGTCTGCGGTCTGATAGCACTATATGACCTTGAAGCACATGACACGCCACTTGTGTCCAACTGCGAAAAATGGTGAGATGACATTGAGCTTGGACTACGTTCTGAAATAAGACAAATTTCATAAATCATTGAATATCACATCTTCACGATTTTCAAATATATGTCACAACTTTAGTGTATAGTTCTTTAATATGAATATGGTTTGCGTTTCAATAATTACCCATCGTCTGAAATTGGTATAAAATGAAACTGAAGTCTCTTGCTAAACTTTGTTATGAAGATTTTACAACAAAGCACAAATATAATTTGAATCCAAATTGTCAGGGGTGATTGATAGGTTACATATAGAGCCAAGCACTATGCTAAAGTGTAATGGCTCTTCGATGTAGTATAATTGAAATTCTGAGAGAACAAGAATGTAATTCTTGAATAACAGAAACATTACTCTAAAACACTTATAAATTTATACACACCGATCGTAGATTCCGATGGATGTGACAGCCCGCTGTTCCGTACATCTTCCTCACTACCCCCTCGACCACTGTCTCCCGTCGTTGACTCCTCCGACATATCGCTATGGTTATCCTCTTTTGAAATTGTCTCTGGAAACTTTTTACCCTGGAATACGAATTTGATATAATTAAAACCATGTCCCTTTAAAACAGTAGATGAATATCGAACAATAATCTACGAATACAGGTGCATGGACGAGTTTGTAGAATTTTCTCATATTTCTAAATCCTGGCACGAAAGTACAAAACAGCGTTCTATGAGAGAAAACTGAAAAAAAATTCTTTTGCTTCTGGTTTGAATTCCAGCCGTTCAAAACGCAAAGACAATGTACTGTACATAATGGTCTCAATATAAATGGAATATCAATGAAATAAACTATTAAAATACATACTTATAAACATGTCATTTACACTTATTTACCTGTGATTGCCACTGGCTGTTCTGTGATTTAGATTGCAAGATCCTCTGCTGATATTTTAAGGACTCAATTCTGTGTAACTCTTTAGCTTTGGAGTCTGATATTGTACTACCCTCTCGAGAATGTTGCTTGGACAACTGTAATTATCGAGTAAACTTGGCATAAACACAAGTTGTTTCAGCATTTTACTTGCAACCAGTTAAATACAAGTTAATAAAAATGTCGTGTAACAAATAATATTCTAAATACCATCAAAATGTCTTCAGATTTATCTAACACAGACGGAACAATTTCGATTAATTGTTTATACAAGTATCTAAATGATTTGTACTTAAGTCTTTACAATACCGGTTACTCACAAGTAACGTTCAACCTTAAGGGTTCGAACACACAACCCCGGTTACTGAACCCAAAAAAAAAACTATTTGTTGAAGTGAATAATATGAGTTCAGTATCAGATTGTAGATTTTACTCTCGCCAGTGGCTATGAAATATTTCGGTAAACGTCTTATATATTTATGTATCAACATTAATACACTTGGTTGTTTTATCGGAGTTCTTGCGTAGCTGTCACATAGAAGCAGGAGGTAATCAACCTCTTAATCATAGTGGCCCAATCCGGGAATCGAACCCAGATCGCTTGTATCGTAAATCAATCACTGAACCACCCACCATGTCTCCTTCCTAACTTTAATATTCTATATATCAGTGTACTTGTACACAATCGTAACATGGACTCTTCTCGGTCTGTCTTCTTCGCTATTTTACATTCAGATAATCAGATTCTTATAAAGATTAATACATGAAGTACAGGGCCATGATGATTCATGTTTAAAGGCAGAGAGGTCATCGATACTCTTTGGCATACCTATGTTGTGATTTAATCAAATAGCCTATAATCAGTAAATAGTGTCATTGTCAAACGTAGACTATGTTAAAAAAATCCGAGCCGGTGTAGGTAAATCGGTTAAGTGCTTGGCTTGTGATGGGAGAAGTCCCGGGTTCGAACCCCGCCATCGGCTCGTCTTTTTGGGTGAGACAGTAAAACCTGAGGAATCGTGTTATGGTAGACATGACAGGTAAAAGATCCCTCACTACTTCGTATGGGTATGTTTCATAAATTTATATGCAATGCATCAAGCGGATGCCGTCACCATATAAATCACAAAAGTCTAGGTGTGATGCAAAACAAAATTCAAAAGAATATATTTTCAACAATTTAAACCGTAATGAAACGGGACCCCCTTTCTTATTCAAACACTTATTTTCATTTTTAGTATTTAGAAATTCTCCAACAAACAAATAAGTGAATGAATATTGAGATAGTACCTGAACTGTTAGAGGACTTGTTGATTTAAACGTCAACATACTGGGATTAGGATCCGATATGGTGGAGGGAAATGAATAGGACAACGTGTTGTCGTCCTCATCCAATGAAAAACTGACTTCTTTTTTACTGTTTTTACTATAACCAATAGCCGGCATGATGTGGTCATGTGACCCTCGGGAGGAGGAGGATCGATTGCTGCTATTACGCCCCAGATTTTCCATGATCTTCATTTCCTCGATACTTTTGGCGTGGTAGTTATGCTTGCGCATGTCCATTTTTCTCAAAACACAAATAATGGCTATTATCGCAATAGAAATGATGACGGTGACTGCTGAAATAGCAATTGCTATAATAAGATTTTGCGGATGATCTTCAACGGGCTGTGCCACCATTTCTGTAATGTTGACGAATTTCACGTGCACCGATAGGATTTGTCGTGTTAGACGCTGTTCCTGATTCCCAGCATCCTCTGCGGTCACAATCATATCGTAAATCTTAATCTCATGGAGTTGTATTTTACGGGCCACCAAAATTTCGCCGGAATATTTATCGATTTTGAATATGCCCTCATCATTTCCGCTGATAATGCCATATGTGACTTCAGCATTTTCTCCGACATCGGCGTCGGATGCAACAAGAGTCGTCACTAAGCTGTTCTCAATGGCGTTATAAACAATGCTTACGGTGCTGTTAGATGCATTAGGAAAGAGGAATCTGGGAGCATTATCATTAATATCCTCCAAGATTATTGTCACTCGAGTCGAGTTACTTCTAGTGTGTACTCCATTATCTCGGGCAATCACCGCAAACTGATATTGACCAATATGTTCTCTGTCTAGTCTACCCGTTCTCTGAATCTCCCCATGTGGCGATATTATAAAAGGCACTCGAATCAAGTCCTCGCTCTTCATGTAGAACGTGATTTTGCCATTATCACCAGCATCGGCGTCAAACGCTTTAATAAATCCTATCGAAGTTGAATTCAATTCTTCCTTGACGACAAATTCCCAGGTCGATTTGTTAAACTTTGGTGTGACGTCATTTTCATCATTAATACGTAATCGCACCGTGGCAGTTGCCGTATGGGTAACAGGGTTTCCGCTATCTATCGCCAATACGGTAAAATTTACGCTACTCTGTTGTTCGCGATCAAATACAACCTTCGTTCGTATAATTCCGTCCGTTGGATTTATCGAAAATTCGAATTGTCCTTCCGGTCCCAGATAATAACGAACTCGTCCGTTCGGTCCCTGGTCTGGGTCGGTTGCGCTAACTTTAACTACAATGCTTCGTGGGGGACTATTTTCGTTTATTTGTGCCACATACACCGTGTTTGTGAACAAAGGTTTATTATCGTTCTCATCTTGTACTTGAACAATGAAACTCGCGGAGGAATTCAAAGATGGCGATCCGCCATCTTGACATGAAATCGTGACAATATGCTCAATTTTTTCCTCTCTGTCTATATTAGTACTCACTACAACTTTGTATTCATTCGAAACGTTTGAGATCTGCTGTAATCGAAAGTAATCATTTTCTAGCGTGCACGATACCTTACCGTTGATTCCGTTATCCTCGTCCTTTACGTCAATATGCGCAGCTACGTCACCAATATTTGAGTTTTCTTTTATAATGGCATAATCTTGTCCATTAGATAGCAAGTTAATCGTAATTTGCGGGGCGTTATTGTTCGTATCATTGATATAAACAAGCACCTGTGCTTGACTACTTTTGCGCACACTATTTCCGCTATCCGAAGCCTCGACTATTATACTATAAAATGGTCGATTTGGGTCATATTCCGGTTGTCCGACCACACTGATCTCTCCCGACGTGTTCGATATCTTGTATATAGAGACATCCTGAGTTTGACGGGCGCTGAATTTATAGGTTACCTCGGCATTCTTCCCAGTGTCTTTGTCGTTAGCCGATACGCGCATGATCACAGTATTTTGTGGAATGTCTTCCTGTATGGTAATATTATAAACATCTTGCGTGAATTTTGGCGCGTTGTCGTTGACATCAGTAACTGTTATATTTACAATTAATGTCGCTGACTTCGGAGGGTTTCCTCCGTCCATGGCTTTCACATAGATGTTGTAGCTATCCACATCTTCTCGATCTAATGTACGAATTAGCCGCAAACTGAGATCGGATGTTCCGTCAATCTTCGAATGAACATCGAGCGCGAACATTCCAGTATTTGGAATAACATCATACGATTGGATCGAATTATTTGCCCCCGTGTCCATATCGTATGCGCTAAGAATTGGGAAGGTACTATTTAATGTTGAGCTTTCCGATATGTGCAGAGCGAGTGAACTTTTTGGAAACGTCGGGGCGTTGTCGTTAATATCCATTATGAAAACATCTACAATTATGGTTTTATAAAATCCGCCGCTTCTTGCGCCAACTCTTAAATGCACACGACACTGTTGCAAAAATGGGCAGATAGCCTCTCTATCCAGACGCTTGGTTGTGTAAAGAGACCCGGATCGATCCTCGATCGCGAATTTATCCAACTGATCACTGTCGGAGAGCAGAGAGTATCTCATACCGCGCAGTATATCGTCCGTAACTTGGGGGTCTTCGGCGATGTTGACATCATTTCCGACATTACCCAAAATAACATTCGGTTCTCGTTCCTCGTTTATCACATAAATTATTCCATCACATGTGAAAAACGTTGTGAACAAGACGAAGAGAGATAGTTTCATCTTAGGATATTTTGTTGACATTTTCACTTTTGCATTTTATAGGTTAAGAATTTTTTTCTGTTTTTCTTTTATTCCAAAATGACCGTCCTCTTATACAACAATACATGGAGCGAAAGTCATTCCAAACGGCATCGTTATAAACTGGACATCAAGCACTTCACCTGAAAGGAACAGAAATATATTTATGTTTACGAAAATCCAAGTTGAATATTTAAATAAAATCATGTCCTCTTATATCCAACCCAAATCGCTAATATCCTACTTGAAGACAAATCCGCAAACAATAGGCGCGAGAGAGACGCACCGAGACTCCTGCATATCCCGGTTAGATTCTACTATTCCTAAGCTAACCCGTTACTTTTGTTAGCTAAGCCCATATTTAAGAAGATAAAAAGTTCCTACAGCGCATTTAATAGAAAATTTATAAACTTAAAGCTCTTTTGACATGTGTTCAATGAGTAAATTTTTCGAATTTAAATATGTCTTAACCAAGCCAAATCAAATGAGTTTGGAGACTTTCGTGATTAAATTTAGATTTAATATTATCGAGGGGTAATTGATATACATTTACGGGCTTCGTTTATGTCCAGTTGACTTTTTCACCCAGTAGGATGGTCCACATTGACTCCATTTTGTTAGTTATAAAGTATGGATGTACGTGACTTGTATATTTTTATCGTTATTTCTGACTGCGTGTTGGTTGTGTCAATATCTATCATATCAAAGAAATATTTCTCATAATGAATGAATGAATGAATGAATGAATAAATGAATGAATGAATAATAAATGAATCATAAATAAATGAATAAATACATTTTCAAATATTTTCAAAAATGGCAAAATTTAAGATAAGTTTTATATACTGTGTATGAAATTCATTCCCATTAATCGCCTGTTAGAGTGCCATACCATTCTGACATTCGGCATGTAAAATTTCTCCCCATCCGACTGGAAACTTCGATTAAAACATACAGGTATAATAAATAATGGATAATGAAATTATCACAACACATTGACGTTAATCCATAAATTTGTCACCATGTAAGCAAAACCTTTCCCGCGATGATACCATAACACCATTTGTATAGGGATTACTTTCAATCAACAAGGTGTAAAAATTACATAACAGCGAAACATAATTACCTTCAAAAGTCCCCGGATTATGAGTAAATAGCACATAATTCGTCGCATAAATTGAAATCAAAGTGTTAAAATCATCAGCCATATATTCCCTTAGCTCACAATAACAATATGGTATATCACACAATGGATATATGATTTCTACAACAACCTGTTAATTTTGACAGATACCTATGATGTTTTTCTAATGAACTAATCCTGATTGCTTTTATAGTAGATGTCTGGGGTTATCTACCTCATTTGCATATTATGGCATGTGCCAAGTTAACGCTTATGAACACTTTCAATTAACACCCAAGATTGGCGCGATAGATTGTTATGTATTCAGATGGGGAGAGTGTTGTTCGCTTTAAGTTTCATATTCAATATATGCGCACGTTCTCTTTTTGTTTTAAAGCATGTCACGGACCATGGAACACATTTTCAAAGTTTGAGGCCGGCGTCATAAAACGAGTGATAGTACAAAAGCATTCACTTTTTTCTCACCAGTAACAAAACTTCGTCTCACTGAAATTTTAGACAAGTTACTGTAGCTTGAAAAAAAAACTGCAAATGCACGAAGAAATGAGTGAGTTTTTATTAGTGTCTGACGTGATAATAGAGTTAACAAGTTTGACACGTTGTTTTGTTGCCTTCTTTCTCATAAATGCGCATCTTGATCTATTAGCTGTGCATTTCCCTTTATAAAAACAATTTCATGTACATAAACCTTAAATATACATGTACGTTTTTGTATTCTTTAATTTATCGTTTAAGTATTGAATTTTTTATAAACAAACTCGGAGATGGTGTATACAATGTATTCAAACGAATCTCAGAACCAAAGACATATTTATCTGTCATTATATAAATGTAAGTCTCTGAGAAAACTAATATTAAATGATCAGACAGCAATGTCACTTAATTAAAAATAAATTATCTCCGGGGAAACGGCATGCACTTTATTAAGTTCGGGTACACTGAATACATAAAACTTCAGGCGGTCTTAATACCTTAACAGTGTGAACTTTATTTCGCTATATTTGTGGATTTAGAAATTGAGATAAAACAATGAAGCTGTGATATAGATCACACAATGCGGGCTGCTGGTTTGCTTGATCAGCAAACACCGCAGATAAGCGCCAGAACATCCGAGTTTGGTTAGATCCACGCTATCTTTGTCTTCACCCCTATGCAAATTATATCTTCAAATATGAATGCTTGCACAAACATTGTTCAAGATAATACAATAGGTCATCTAAACCTAGAAAATTTTGACTAGTTACAGTATGGTGCGTAGGTTACAGACACCTGCTGTGTTCACAGCTAATTTTAACCTTCAAGGTCCGAGATGACGCCGATGAAAATATACCTATACATGTGTTAGAGGCCGGCTTAATTCTTTCTTTTTCGATGGTGATTAAATTGTTTTTGCACTAAAATTGCATTACAATTGACAATTTACAGATCTCCAAGTTTCGTTTTAAGGTGGAGCATCTCTCTGACAAGAAAGATAACTCCTATTGCAGATGTTAATCATCTATAAATATCTCCAATGACGACTCTCTCTGCTATTTGAATAACAGAGCATACATGTATAATGAACCAGGGATATTTTTTTACCTGTACTACAGCATGGATGGAACTTATTTCAGCAGTTTGTCGTAGAACCTGGTCTAAATTTACCATCTACATTTATAGAATATAAAAGAAGTTGTATTTTCTTTCACCATTTAGCCTATTACCCATATTCTAGGATCTTCCAAACCTCAAACCCCGCCAATATGTAGTCATTTAAAAAATATCGTTTCTCATAACTTTTCAAACATACCTTTCAATATGGCAAAATCAAAATCCACAAAACGTTAAAACTGAAACATTTTCGATGGCAGATAAAAAAATTATAAATACAAGATATATTCCCCTCTAAACAGCAATGTATTCAAAAAGGTCCGCTCAAATTCGTATCCTGCCTTCGAATCCGTAAAAGCAGGACAGGTTCTCTCTGTATACTCAATAAGTGCCATATACATGTTGTATATCAAAGTACATTCTCAAAAACAACTTCAGATCGTCTAAAGATCTATCAAACTAACGTTAACCCATAAAATTTTACGACCTCGATGACCAACAAGGTGTAAAATTTACCTACAATGAATTACAAGCCATTTCATACACCCTAATCAAGAACTGTCCGATTTCTCGCCAAACTGACAAAGGGATGTAAGTAAATCACACTGTAGGACAAAATCCAGGGTAGGTTTGTAAGGGGCCAACAGAGAAACATGAGAGAAGGAAAATTGAGGGGAGAACTAACCCCTTTCTGTCCCATCGCTTATACGCAATTAATTCAGAAATACTGTGAGAAAACCCGTTTGTAAAATGCATTGTAAAAAACTTAAAATCATGATCGTAGGAAGCATTTCAAAACTGGGGATGGCAAACCTTAATTTTCATTTCTTCCCTTAACGTGATGAAACTGGCCATAAAAGTGTGTGTAAAAGGAGGGGGGTTGCTGTCCCCACCCCGGGTCATACGGGCATGAAAACAGTGAAAGTTCTTAAATTCCAATCCATATCTACAATATCTAAAATCTAAACTATGCATTGATAGGATTTGAACACGGAACCCAAGGCTAAATACTAACTCCTTCGCGTAGAGCGATTTGCTATTGCGCCACCTTACACAAGCGACGGTAACAAAATGAATACCCTATATGTCCAATGCACGTTTAAATCTTCCTCCTTCTTTCAACGCCTTTCCGGAAGGAAAACCCCTGGTTCCATTTATACTTTCACCAGGTGTATTCTAACAGTCTCATGTCATAAAATAAATCACTCTTTTTCAATCACTTACATTCTTTCATCTTTGCAGTTTATAGACGTGGTTCAAAAAGATTCATTTTCTGAGGTTAGATTTGTGTTAATTAGATGTTAACTAAATTCGAGTCAGACATTGATGGCTCAATAAACTAAGGATGACTCGCGCAAGAATTTTGGGCATCTGCTACGTGTGACCAGTAATAAATAGTTCCCAGATCACCTTTGTACATTTACATAAATATATACAGAATCAGTAAATGGTATAAACTAAGCGAAAGTATCCCACCTATAAACAGACATGCGCAGATGTAGGGGGTGAGACCGAGGCTTCGGAACCCTACTGAGTTTCGACAAAAAATAATTTTTTGATACTTTTTGTTGTGGAATTGGTAAATTTACATCCTAAACGCGGCTACACAAAAACTTTATGGATCCCCGCTTGAATAGAGTCTATCGGATATATATCTGCTTCTTGTCAAATTGTAAAATTACGATGTGAAAAAATAATAAAACATGTAACACATTTACTTCAATCACTCTATTCATTAATGGTACATTTTCTCATCGTGAATAAAATACAGAAAATAAGAACTTGTAAAATAAACGTTAACAATATTCTCTAAATAAATAAAAAAGAAATTTTTAAAAAGAATAAAAAGTTCGAAATATACAATGATAAAAATACATAGATATAAGATGAAGTTTTTCGAATTCAAAATGAAAAATATTTGAAAAAAATATAAAAACCTGAAAAAGACTACATTTTCCCACTGAATTGAAGATAACTTTCAAATGATATTTCTGTATGTATAAAATGATATTTTATGACATTTTATATGAAAATATTTCACTACGTTGTACTTACTTTTCTCATATTAATTTTTGGTCCTTCTATATTGCTTGTTAATCCAACAAATGAAATTGATAATCCATGAAAGAGGAAAGTCAAAGGATCTTCAAATGTTTCCAAATCATTAAGTTCTATGCTGTTCCGTTGACACAAGCACAAATGGTGTTATCAATTCATCAGACCTGATTTTATGCTAGAATAATGCCAATAATTAACTCCCGAAACTTCTTGTAACGAGCTTTTGCAACACTTCAATAACGAGGTAGCCACCCGTTTATTTGTCTGGGTACGTTTCAATCGCCCGTGTCAAAACCCGAAGTCCCGATAGAATCTATTATCTGATTGGACAAAACGAAGTGTGTAGAGTTTCCTCTGTAATTAAAACGATAGTAATTGAATAGTCTCACTAGATAAGCATCGGTGATTAGTTAAACGAATTCGACACCTCCTTCAGGCTTTAAATGGACAACGGTCACTTCTGTCCGAAATGGAGAGAAAGGTACCCCCTACGATGCTCAATTTCTGCTTGTCAAATTTAAAATTTTGAAAATGCCCAGCGGATCGTGTTTAAATTATGTAAATAACCTTGGGTTAGATTGTTGTAAAAGAGTTGATTCTATTTTAAATTTGGGTTCATTTCTGTCAAAATGTCACTAAGTTGTTGACATTAAGTTTGATTAAAGCACGGAAATCGGACTTGAATCAACACGATTACATAATTTTGATTTTAAAATTCATCATCTTTGACTTTTACAAGAAAGCGTTGTTTGATATATTTAAACTACTAAAAGAACAATATTTATCATTAATGCCAAATATTTACTTATTACATGTATACAAATGATAAATCTATTCTAAATATAAGATTCGCAAGATGAATTACATATATAAATGTTATCTCATTATTTATGTAAGTATCGTAAATATTATTTTTATAGAAACTGAATGAGATAGATTTGAGTAGCTCTACTGCATAGATCAAAGAACTTTCATTTTGAAAGGCTTGTGTTCAAACTACATGCTTGGAAAAAAAGCACACTGGAGTAAAATTATATTACAGAAACTGCATCGACGATTAGGGTGATTTAAACTACATGTAGGTAAACAAAGATGAAAGGTGAATCTTATTAGAAAATGTTTAAATTTCAATTTGAAATATGAGCAACTATTACTACAAAAGTTTACATTGAAATGGACAGATATAAACGAAAAGGAAAGCAATTGTAGAACTATGAAAATGTTTACACTCCGAAAAAATTCAATGAAAATTCATACTATATAATGAAGACGATTTTATGAAGAGTATATTGAATATTTATTGAGTATACTACATTATCTACCTTTCATAATTTAAAGAAGACCACAGTATATACTTCCACAGTATGGAACGAACATTGTCATTTGTCAACATAAATAAAACATCCATTAAATGTATGTAAAACATTCCAGAAGCTGTAAAAATTCGTAAATAACCTATAAATATCCGTCCGAACAGCAATAAAAACTGATCTATAGAGATAAAAACATTCAATTTTTGTATAGTGTTGTCTAATTCACTTTCATCTAAGTTAAGTTAATTTACAGAGGATTTCATTAATTTAGTTTCGTTGAAATCGATCTTTTGTAAATTAGCGTATCGCAAGATAGTGAAAGATTCCTTGCGTAATAGTGTCGGGGAGTTGAAAGTTCATTAATTTATGACGTAGATACGAGAAGGAAAACGAATTGCCTTTGTGGTCATGGGCATAGTTTTGTAAGATTACAAAGGGGAGATAAGCCGTATAGTTGTTGTTGTTTCGATAATCATGTTTTGGTTCATACGAAACGAAATGACCTTGGTGGTCAATTGGACGTTTCGATGAAGCTCGCTATAGTCTTTTAACCTCAACGAACGTAGGATCAAAGGTTTCCAATTGTGAGTTGCGAGATCTGTTAGTATACCTGCCTCCTTAAAACCCATGAACCTCCTCTCTCTCTCCCTCTTATTTCAGTTTTAAAACATTTTAAAGTGGTTTGTTTGACTTCAGGCATCGCATATCAAACGCTTCGCCTCTACACAAAGTCTTCCCTATTAAAAGAAGGAATTTACACCATTCCCATGTCTGACGTCCTTAACGAGTAACCTTCCACGACAAGTAAACAAGCAGATGCGATTTTGATACAATCTCAGAACTATTTATACGATTACTTCCGTTTGTCTCATGTTTAATCGTATTTGTATCCATTTGATGATGTCTTGTAGGATTTTATTATAATGTCTTAAGGGGATGTCCATCTTATTCGACAGATGGAAACTTCTCCGAACAAAACTCTCAACCAATTTTCCTATATTAGAATATTTCCTTTAGTTCATTCTAGCGTCGTCAGAAACATACAAAGTAAGGGTAATAATAAGGCTAGGTTAATCATGTTATGAAAGAAGGTAGGGGTTTTATTATACTATTTAAATGAATACAAGAACACATAGTAAATCTTCACATTATTTAAAAATGATATATGATATGTCTTACTTTACGAAGGTCACAAATGATTTGTATTTTTCAGCACTGAAGCCAAATAGTTCTTTATCTTTTATTTTCGAAGACAAAAATCATGATAAATCACCAATTTGTACCAAAGTTGTAATTTTGTGTAATTCACGCTCAATGTATTTTTCAGATTGCTATCATCCATCACTTGTCACTTTCAAGCTCAGAATCATTCGGCATTTTACCATATTCCAATTTCATCTTGACCACTGGTCAAACCGGGGATGGTTCGACGTTAACAGCAAAATTGAAAAAATCTAAAGGACTGATCCTTTGTAAGAGGGTTTCAACGGAAATAAAACGAATTCGTAGATCTATGCAGTGTTTAGAACATAGTATTATGCATGATTTTATTAAAGATAAATAGCCACCTAAATCTCCCAATTACCAACCAACAATTCTTACAGATTGATTGATTGATTTTTGTTTAACGTCACATCACGAGTATTTCACGTATATGGTGACGGCATCTGCCTGATGCGGGACGTACAAATTTTGACCTTTGCAACGGACCCACCCGAAGCAGAGAGGGATCTTTAACGTGCCATGAATACCACGACACGGGGCCTTGGTTTTTACTGTCTCATCCGAAAGACAAGATACCGGCATGACCAAAGCGGGACTCGAACCCCGGCCTTCCGATCAGGGGACGAGCGCGATACCACTAGGTCACGCCGGCTTATTTTTACAGAAATAAATCATCATCATCATCATCATCATCATCATCATCATCATCATCATCATCAACAACAACAACAACAACGAAGAGAACGACCACAATAACAACAATACCACCAACAACTATAGTAACAACATAAGACAGCAGCATAAAGAAATTATGAATATGATTAGTTCAATTTTCTATAAACAATTGCATTCATCATGAACATTTGTAAAACCGGTCTATTTGAACATGTATACGTTATCAAATCAGCAGCTTCAATGGAAAAGATGGTAGAGGTTTTTTCTTACATTAATATCATTGTCACGTGTGTAATCCAATATGAAGATCACTAGTGGGGACCCTATATTTCATCAAAATTGGAAGCTAGTTGTTAAATTAGATTGTTTATTAAATATAATTGATACATTGTAAACAATTGAAAGTGAGATAGTCTCTGGATTTGTTATTTCAAAAGCAGATGGCATTGTGTGGGTCAGTTGTCCGGGGTGATTACGTCTATTTCGTTCCAGCCATCGGTCAAACTTGTCACATTTGATCCTTCTGAATAGACAGAGGTAATTCGGTATTATCGCACCAATTCATCGCGTAATGATTTTATAATTAAATTTTCTTCAATTCATCCCAATTTTAACCTTCAGGGTATGTATTAGAAATAAGGTCAAATAAACACAAACTACTACGGTCTTAGTTTGGTAAGAATTGAAAAGAAAGCGTCTAAAATAAATAGGATGAGAGTGGGAAATTCGGGCTAAATGAATATATAATGTACGAGGTATTGTTTGCAGATGAAAAGAAAATAATGGTGATACATGGGTAGGATTGATCAGGGTACACAACATCTAAAGAATGGCCTAGAGCTGGAGAGCACTTCATACTCGATGGGCTTTGGTATTTTGATACAATATTAACGAGTCTTTTGTAAGCAACCCTATCGGATATGTATTCAATTGGGGACCTTCTGCGCGAAGAGCGTTATCGATCACCTTCGTCATTAGAGGGCTGGACTGATGAGGTGTTTGTGAAAAGAAAACTAGCGAGAAGATAGAAGCATTGCTAGAGGCAATACGGGTGATTGCATCATCCCTACTCATTACACCCATCATTATTAAGACCGGGGAACGGTACGAGTAGAGACGCCATTTGACAGTCATTCTCAAATAACTACTGTGAATACTAGAAGAAATACTTGCCATATACATGAAAAATAGAATACTACACAAACTAGTTACGGCTCTTACCGAGGACTTGAAAACATTTTTTTTTTATTTTAATTTTTTTTCAAGTTCTTTCTATTACGCCCACTGTGTGCTTTATCAGATCCCTGCGCGGATCATTGATGCATGCTGAAAGGATTCGTTTCGTCGACCACCACTGACAATATATTTTCGTATAAAAACAGGTATCACTGTTGGGGCGCCCCTCCACACTTCTGTATCTTAATTGTTATCTTCGTTGAGACTCCCATGGATTTGAAATAATATTCAAAATATTACGTTTAATCATTCCAGTATAGAGATATTGACAAGGTTTGTTTATAATTGCAAAATGATTTCATTGCAGAAGGTCCGCAATTGATTCCACTGCAACCTTTGATGCAATGAAAATGCCTTAATAGTTTCTGAATTCAAAAGCTTTTACCTGTTTAAAATGTTTTGCAACCGTTAGTTGATTTTAAATCAGAAATTAAAATGCAATACAATTTCATGCGTTTAAAAGCTCGTAAGATATACTAAAAGAGAGTGTATTTGTATACAAAACATTTACTTCCTCTTCCAAGTATTCACAAATCATAAGAAACTTATTTGTTTGTTTATAATACATTAACTTAAATCGTGCTAGTACACATTCTTCTTTAGACAGATATACATGTACATTCTACATTTCAGTGAATCTTTCCTTCAAATAAATGATATGTGAAATGATTTCTACATTATAATCGATAAACTGGTATGTAAATTTCATATTTTAAGCATATTTTTCATCATCCTATATTAATATGGAAAGCAGAAGAAATGGTGACCACCCGACATTTTAAAGGCCCAATAGTCCGACAATCCTAGAGTCCAAAGACCCGATAGTCCGAAGATCCTAGGGCCCGGTAGTCCGAAGGTCCAATAGTCGAAGGCCGGATAGTCGGGTGGTCACCGAAAAATTCGTATCAAATGGTATTTTTTATGCAGTTATAAGATCCGCCTATCTACCTGTTACATGTTTCCGCAATAGCACACTTTCAGTAACGCGATGCGACTAGAATTGGGATTTCATTGCATTTCCTACAAATATGTCTGACACTTTCATTGCAATACTTTAAAGGTCGATGTGTTCCGAATGAAATGTGTAATCGACAACTACCATGATAGGTCACGTGCGGTGTGTCCCGAACACAAATTCATGCTGATCAATATCCCAATTTTCTGTCAATTTTCACATCTTAATGAAAAATTTGATATTAAAAGATGACTGGGTAAACTCATCAATTTCGGATTGTTTTCTGAACTCCTCGTGTTCAAGGACATAAAAACTTCATAATAGAGTTAATTGGGTGCGCACGACAACAATAGCAAGTGTTTGTGGTGAATGGCATGCTGGGAAATAATAATTTCTCGCGTGATGTGTCTTTTCTCTGTCTGTCACTCTAGGAACTAAAGGTTACTATTCCATCTGATATCACAAGGGATTTTAAGACTCCGAATTTATTTGTAAGATATCCGTGCAAATGATTCGTACAACGGTATGAAATGAGCATATCTATCGCCACAGCAAATGCATTCCATACTTTTAAATTTCCGATTTTTTTTAGATTTAAACACGATATTATACCATGTCGAAGCTAATGATTCTGAAAACTGCGAACAAAATAAATAAACATTGAGATGTGAAATAAAAAAGACAAATAAACAAACAAAAACCTTACCAAAAAAAAAAAAAAAAACGAAAACAAAAAACTGCATGTAAAACTTAAACAAAATATTTTTTTTTGTCTTTAAGTATATTTATCATAGGGATATAATCTAATTGCACATTGATACGGAGCCAGTACAGTTTAATCGGTTAGAAGTTTCAAACTCGTGACCGAGAAGTTCCAGATTCGTGTCCCGCCGTTGGCTATTCGTTTTCCTGTCTTTTGAATAAGACAAAAAGCGAACTTCCATGTCACGTTAGGCGTGGCACGTATAACATCCCTCACTTCTTCGGATGAGTCCGTTGTTTCGGTTTTATTATACATGTACGTGCGATTGCATGAATGCAATTACCGTGACCGTGTAGTGCAATGAGCGTGGTGTGACGTGCAACAAGAATCAATCATATACATACATCATCTGTTAATCAATGTTTAATATAGACTCATGCAGGAAAGTTTCTTTTTATGACGACAATGCTTAGCGCAGAAGGAAATTTCAAGAGACTCTTGCAGTGAAACGGGACTTAAATAAACGCTGGCGGAACGAAAGCTGGGCCACGACTGGTCAGAGGTGGATCCCGTGTAGAATGTGCAGGAATATTGCTTTATATAAGTTGTTAAGATAGACATAACATACAATGAAATCAGAACAGAGATGGTTCCAATTTGGCTAAAATAGCTTTAATTAAAAAAAAGAAGAAGGGGGGGGGGGCTTAACACCCCTTCCTCACAAATCACCAGAATAGGGTCGTCTACCGCTCTCGGTATTTAGTACCTAAGATGATACAACACTTTTGTATTCATTTCGTCTCTGGCATAAACTTTAAAACTGCCCGGGAGAAGCGCTACAGGGGGCTCCAGTAAAGAACATAACAAGTTCTGTTATTGTTTCTTTACCACACGCTGCCATAAAAGGTAAATGTAATTGTATATAATATATGTAATTATATTTCACTTTCTTTTTTTGAAATAAAAACAATCTTGTAATGCCTTTGTTTTTCAGCTGACCTTTTAATCCACTTATGGTTTCCGTACTCAAATAAAAAGACCTCAACAAATGTTGGTCTAAATTTGTTTTGACCAGATACTAATTTACATAGATTCTATAGAACCCCGATGAATGATGACAAAACACACATAAGACTAAGATTGCAGATCTCGACAAACACTGTTCTCAAACAGAACGGATGGTGCGGGTCCCATATTCTCTCAAGAGACACTTGTTCCAATATTGACTTACTAGTTTTATATTTCGGAATCTTTGTTTGAATGTTTTTAGGATGGAAAAGTCAGCATAAAGGCAAACAACAGGGGATTTCATATCGAGAAATTGACTAAATGACAAGTTACTCCCCCTTTTGATGTTTACGGTACAAAATTATAGGTGGCACTTGTAACCGACATGAATTATAACCAGTATTCGATAATTTGCGATCGTTCACCCACAATGTGTTTGACTTCTGATATTATAAATCTTATAAAATATCAACGTCTTTTTTGTCTCATTCAATTATTCCAAGCGCTATATTTGCATGGATAGCCTATTTGAAAATCTCGAGGTGACTTGAAATGGAAATTTCGAAAAGCGGGCATCAGATGTGTCACTTTTAAAAGTCGTGAGCTAAATGGGTGTTTATATATCGTCAAATAAGTTATTGAATTTAAGTCGCAACCCAATAAAAATTATTCTTTTAACGATAGAATAGCAAATTATAAGTAGTTTTATTTGTCGCCCCTTTCATTAAAAAAAAAAACATTGTAACAGCATTACATGTGCGAGACTCAAAATTTCATTTTCAACCCTCACTTT
The DNA here is from genome assembly GCA_035048485.1 of Pteria penguin. Taxonomy (NCBI): domain Eukaryota; kingdom Metazoa; phylum Mollusca; class Bivalvia; order Pterioida; family Pteriidae; genus Pteria; species Pteria penguin. Next base: position 34,118,445 of record CM068585.1, on the reverse strand, counting down.
TCAGACACTAATAATTCCTTATTCTGTATCCTTCAGTCGGTCCTGGCGCTAATGTCGATTACTTGCGCGAATTTTTGTGACTATGGTCGTATTATTCTACGTCATATTGATGGCTATAGGCATGTACATGTACTTCATACCGATTGAAATCATATCTATTCATATCGCTACGACATTCTACATTGAAAAAGGCGTAGCCATACGAAAAGATGATGTGATTTTAATTAGATTGCATATACATGTACTCGTGCGTATTTTAATACTGATGTTTATTTACTTATATGAATAAGTAAATGAAATTACTTAAAGTATAGTAAGACATGCTGCAGAAAGTGGGTCAATGCGATGTTAATAAACTTATATTTTGAAAATTATTGTCAAAAGCTATATCTGATATCTTTTCGTCAGCCGATCGGAACAGTTCCCTTTAGTGATCGACATGTCTCTTATTTATGCCATTCAACCCCCCCCCCCCCCCCTTTCCCGAAAGCCATGGATACTTCAGTGACCGTAGGCCGGTAATCAACGGATCGAGCTTCCATTCCAACACTACCGGAACTGGAAGTTGAACCGTGACTCGGCAACGTGGAAAGTTGCGGCGATTTCCCTGCCGTGTCACTGATACCTCTCACGAGTTCGTTTCAGCATCAGCAACGAATTATCGTTTGGTTTGGTATATCCGATAAACAGTTCAGGAGTAAAACAAATTGCATACTCGGTTGCCTTTATCCGGTGCAAAGAACATCGACTTTGAAGTCAAGTTGAGCGTAAAATTTACCAATAAAGGGGTAGAACAAATATTTAAGATTAAAACTAATTCAGTCGATTTAATACAAATATTTTGTGTTAATACTGCATTCAAACACTAAACACGCTTAAATGGGCAATCTAATAAAGAGGGGAGATATTGAGATTTTAAACTTTTCAAACATTTGCCTGATTAACAACTTAGCTAAAGGTCTGGAAAGAAAACTCGGCATCTGGTTTCAGTGACAAATATTGACTCGCTGACCGAGAAGACCTGACCTGTTTAATTGAATATTTGCATGGTCATCTTTATTCAATTTCCATTTGAATTAGCTGATTAAAGAGATAAAATTTCCAAATAAACTGCCCTTAAAACTGAAATTCAAAATGCAAGATTTTTAAACGGAAAAGACTTCAATGAAAGCGTCCAATTTTACATTTTTTTGGCATAAAGTTTAGGAATTTTAGGAATAGTTTAATATCTTGTATTATATAGAAGTCATTCGATATGACTCCTCAGGTCTCGTATGGGTAGGAACTTTACAAACAGAGTATGTTTTCTTTAGGACACTTTGTCCCCGGACAATCAAGGGCATCTCATACTTATCTGTCACGACCACCCAGGACTACAAATCAATGTGTTTCAAAATATACAAGGATCGGTTAAGTTTACAAACTGTTCATGGCATCGTAAAATGGCCAATTAGAGTAACGAGCGGAAAACAGCGGGTTTGACGCGATCTTTAAAACATCTTTACATCGAAGGTGCTTATCCCATTTTAATCTAACTGTTTGTGACTCGCAATAATAATTGAAGAGTTATATAAAGGGAGATAATTCTTTTTTTGCAGTACACCGTAATCCCGATTTACCGTTCTTGATGACCAAACTCGGCCCTATTTGTGGTTTATTTACAAATGTATGTAATAAGATTATCATAATCCATACATATTATGACTTAATTTAAGGCTATGCTAAGGCCATTATGAAACTATTATTAATCTAATTCTAATTTAATTTAATTGTGTGACACGTGCAGTTTTTGTTTAACAGCGGATCGAGTTTATTATTTCGTCCATTTTGCGAGTATTGCAATTCTCCACAAGGTCCTTCGGATAACAAGGTGACAATCAAGGTCACGTGTTTAGACAATACGGACCGCATTTGGGTCATGTAGCAGTTTGCTCGATCAGGGTCGGTATGTGCTATTTTTTCGTAGTTTAAACCCTCATTACTTTTCCCTTTTAAATGAAATTATAGAATTTAATCTTTCAGTGATGGTTCTGAGCCGATGTAGATCAGTGCATAAGGTGCTCGGCTTGTAACCTAAATGTCCTGAGTTCGACTCCCGCCATGTGTACACATTTGTCAGGTCTTTCGGATGAAACACTAAAAAACCGAGGTAGGTGCGACTCAAAAATATCCCTCACTGCTATATATGGGTCTGTTGCGATGGAAGAAAAATTCTATATGATGATACAGGCAGACGTGAAATAATCGTGGATTGACATAAAATAATCAATCTATCAATGGCGGTTACTCTGAAACTTAGAAAGAAACTGCTTTTAGCTTTAGTTTTGATTTTATAGGAAATCATCACTACAAACATTGTAGTTAAAAGTGGAGATGAGTGGTGCACTTTAAGTAAAATCATTACATGTACTTCTTGAATACACAAAATACTACTAACACTGGTGTTCTATGCACAAGCCTCTGTTAAAAGGTTAAATGACTTAACATTTTTGGTTATTTTCTCATCTTTTGAAATGAGTTACTAAGAATGAAATAAAGGACATTTCAAAATAAGTGTTGTAATGTACTTTCACAGACAAGTATTAAAAACAACAGTCTGGAAATTTATGGAACACTTTCCCATCCCTGCCCTGTACTTTCAGATAAAAAGATAAACCTTAACGAAAACAACTGAGGATTTCTCACAAAGATTTTACAAAGTAGATTTTATATGTGAACATATGGATGCGACGCCGTCACCTCTTTCCTTTTGTTTGAAAAACTTCCCTGTCGTTTAAACACAAATGAAATTACTCGAGCAAGTGAAAGTTTTAATTCTATCACTAAACAATGATTTACAAAGAAATTTAAATACAAACTGAATTAGAGTTCAAGGGAAATGTTCTGATGATCGGTCTTAATCCGAGTAGATTTGTTTTGATTCAATAAATCTATGATAATGGTGATGAGTACTTGAGGCTCTCGAAATCTTGGATAAATAAATTCGTTTAAATGTGACCACAACTTTAGCAGAGAATGAAAAGCTTTGTCATTGACAGACACAAGGGGGAAGAGGGAGGGGGGAGGGGCGACAAGAAATGAAAATCCACTAGTGTCTCAATGTATAAAGTATTTTCACTAAAGAATTTAGGAATGAATACGGTACTGAGAAAATTTTTAAACTTTATTTTGAATATTTTGTAACTATCAAAATTAATAATTTTAAAGATACAGCAATATGCTGGTCTGTAAAAACAAGGAAGCCTTTTCAATTTATGGGATTTTTATTATTAAATAAAGTGCGGAGTTTCACATAAAATTAAAGATGACTTTTTATCTCCTTTTTGATATTTACAATTACTAATGATAATAGTCACAAAGAAAACCTTTAGAATAATATATATCTAACTTGACGAGTGGTATGGCGGACGCAAACCAAAAACGCGAGTCGGGGTGGTCACTGTGTTGTGTAAAATACTTCTATAGCTGTCCATAATCGGGTGCTTGGCATCAGACATAATAATTTCGTGCAATGATGGACCTGCCAAGATACATGAAAAATAAGGAAGGGAATGCAAAACGAAAAATCAAACAAACGAAAGTTCCATAAATTTACGAGGTCAGAGCATATCGACATCAATGTTATAACGAAATGTTCAACGCTTTCTGGTTCGCAAAATAGTGCAGGCAAACAATGCTTCCCCTACAATGCATAATCAACGAAATACACAATGTTAAAGACTAAACAAAACGCAAAGATACGATAAGTATCAAACGAAAGAAATACGACACGACTGGGGATAAATTTTTTTAAACAATTGGATCCGGAACGTTGATTGTAAAATACTTTTGCGTGGGAATGTGAAGGGTACAAAATACATACGACCGAAACTTCAAAACCGCAATGAAATCACACTGTTTACTGTTTTCATTTTGTTTATGTGCAATGGCATTTTTTTCTATGCACATTTGCCATGAAGATTAGACTTAAAAAATACATTAATCATAATTTTCTTATATACATTTAGATTTTTCATGAAGATTAGACTATCAACTGAGTGCCTGATAATATGAAAATGTGTTTATTGCATCGACATCATCGTCTAATGGGTCTAGAGTTCGAAACCCATTGAGAGATATATGATTTTCAGTCTTGTCCCTTTTACAATATAAACCGTCGGTCTGTGTTCGAATCAGATCTTAAACTACCTTTAGATCAATAATGCGCATTGTTTATCATGTTTCCATCTTGGAATTTCAAAATAAATCATCTAATGTGAATCTGTGCTGCAACATGGGACATCTGTAGCCAAATGGATCTCAATATATCCTCCCATCAATCAACACTTTAAAAACTGGATTCCATTCCCATTCCGACAAGTTGGAAAACTAGCATACCCACCCAAGTTCAATGACCCCCCCCCTTTTTTTCTTAATATCCAAGTTTCCTTCATCACAAAAGACTGCCCTCCACAATACCTAACGCAGTCTTCAACATCAGTATGTTAAATATACATGTACATGTGGTCACTTTAAATGACAAAAAATTTAAAGTTAGAAAGTTATAGAAATACAGAAACGCAATTAAGATCTATTTGAAACTGCAAAAATTTGCTCAACAGATGGCAAAATAACAATTTTGTTTGGAATATGAGATTTTCTGGGTGCTTATATTCTCTATGATTATTTACGTGATTGTAAGTGCCATATGGAAAAGCTTATTATCAATCTTATTTTGCTACTAAAGTACAATAAAATCGATATTAGACAAAGATACTCATATATTACAAAACTGTTATTATATACCTATATTTACAATAGGAAAATATTTTAAAACTTACACCAAACACTCGAAGTTTCCAGAGTCGTTAATGTTGTATTCATTTATTTTCGAGCTCAACATTTCCACAGCATGATGTCAGTTTGTATTGTTGAAGTGGGACAAGAAAGGTAAATAAGGGTCCCTCACAAATCGATCAACGACAAAAGGGGGCATAACTGGGTGCTGTGCATGCAGCGATGATATTGAAGGCTTTAATCAATATTTATAGAACGTAATGCTCCCGCGAGTTTACCGCCACATGATGTATAGGGGCATGGAATCGTGTGATAAACTCTACAAACAACTAAACATCTTTCCTAAAAACATATGGTAAAATATGGTTGTTTCTTAACATATATTCATGAAAAATTAAAATATTCAAAGAACAGAGAATAAGCAGAGAAACAGACGATGCAATTGTTATTTTATTAAGTCCGGAAATTATTTTTCTAAAAAAGGCACCTCTTAATACCCCCCTCCCCTTAATTCTCAGTATTTATAACTCAAGTTAAAATGACAAGAAAGGAATAATCCTTACAGAAAAAGGAGCTTCGTTACCAGTAAAACTTCCTTTTTAAGTACATTTTATGCTTTTCCGAAATAGAAATGTTATACCCTTTTTCGTATGTTCTTAATTTCCTATCTGAAATTGTAATGTTTTTTTCCTTTCCTCAAATAATTATGAGTTAACTGAATTATACAAAATACCCTGATCGCTCATTTTGAAATATTTTAAATGTAATTGCATTTAGCCTTTTTAACACTTTTGATCTCAGCCGTCAAAAAATTGAGATTAATTTGCACATCTAGACTTTTTCCACTTTTGAATTATCAAAAACTTAATCCAATTGCACTTCATTACAAATAAAATATCTTTAATCAAACAATACACAATATGAAATTTTATACACTTTCATTCCAACTTAGCAATTGTCCAACAAATGGAGAGTAATTACGGTTGCGTAATTAAACCTGCGACTTTTTAAGTGACAGTAAAACTACACCGACATAAATTCAGAGTTCGTTACTTGTATTACTTACCTATCTATGGAGAAATAACTCTCCGAAAACGAGCTACTGTTACAATCATCCCATACATTCTATCTAATTAACACACCACTGTATAGTTAACAAAATTGTAGTACCAAAAATCTACAACGGTATAACCTTTCCGGTTCATTCACACATTGCTCAGCACACTTCCCTCCTCTGACCACAAACTATTCCGAATAGGCGATCTCGTCATGTCACGTTATCGGTGAAGAAAAGTGACTCGGATCTTTGTCAACCGTTGCCTTTTAAAACGTTAGATTAGTTCCGATAAATCCGGTTGGGTTGTTTTGTATGCTCTATACTCTATTGTGTTCATCAGCTTTAAATCTCGCGAGAGTTCAGATCTCGAATTCTCATCAGAGAGTTAAACCGTGACATTAAATTGTGTAAATTGTCACTTGAAGCTCTGTCATTTCAGAATTCTCTCTAGCTTCAAAAACAACAAGTTCTGCACTTGCTGCTCAGGGTGATGCCCAGTTTGGAGTGAGAATTTAATTACATGTGGTTAATAGAAACTTCTTTGATCGCTTGCGCAAAACGAAGAATACAAAACGAAAACACTGACAAAACGTTTGCAAAGTTTATTTAACTTGTGCAATGTTATATCACGGACTAAAAACGAATACTATAATTATAGGCATTGATTATATAACTCGAATGTTCATATCTTTCATACATGTGGTTGAGAAAGTTTAACAAATACAAAACAGAAATGAAAATGTTCCTTTATAACTAATATCACTTTTTACATGTATCTATAGACGGAGATATGTTGGTAAAGATCATTATATACAAGGGGGAAAATAGATGGCGCATCGAGTCTGTTGAGATAATCTGTAATCTCAGTTGTTCGCACATTTCCGGAACAAGAAAATAATTAGATCTACTGTAAATGTAAGGGAGTTCCGAATGCTTAAGCTAGAAATGATAATATTTTAATTAGAATACTGCCTCCTTATCTGCTGTTTTCAAAATACAGCAAATTCCCTGGTGCAACATTGGATATGAATGCAATTGTAATGGTTAGGTAATGTATTTAAACGTGTTGCAAACGACTGATGCGTCCGGTGTTGAAATTGATACATGTATATTAAAACTCGAAATATGCGATGACATATAGAGCAGGTAGATCCTTCCTATGAAGTGAAAGGATAGGAATGTACCAAGAAATGGTTAATCTTTGAGAGAAAGACAGGCAGACAGACAGAGAGGTTGCTTTGTCAGTAGATTGGGGGTTTACCTCACTCTCAACAATTTTATATTCTATCACGACATGGACAGCATTAAGTGTTACAGAAGTGACGTAGCTGCCAAACTTGAGGATACGATATGAAACTCCAAACGTCGTTCATTCCAGAGGGCAGATTATCCCTGCCTCGCGCGACAAACCAAATTCCATAGCCTTGTATAAAGGACAGTCTTATATGTATTTCCATTTATATGCATGCATTCAGACAGAAATTATGCATTCATGATATTACTGAGTGAATATATAAAAGATGATTAAATGCTATCATCTCGGCAGTGGAACGTTTGCAAGTGAAAGTAATATGGAAATTTCATTTACAAGGCACTGATCTGTTTTCATGAGAGAGAGAGAGAAAGGGAGAGAGAGAGAGAGAAATGCAATACATTGTTAGTATTTACATGCGTGTTAGATTGTTCTCTTAAATGTCCTTCATTTTCATGCTAAAAACCAAAAAAAAAAGGCAGATGCTTGTATTTTTGTTTTTTTAGGAGGGGGGGGGGGCGTGTTTTTTGTTTTTGTTTTTTGTTTTGGTATTTTTTGTTGTTGTTGTTGTTTTTAAGGGTTTTTTTTTCAATGCTTCTTGCTGTCTGTCTGTTTAACCAAGAAAGAAAGAGAAATAGAACAAAGGGAAAGTCAACCACGAGACGCTTTATCTTTCTCCAAAATGCATTTAGCAGTTTGTGTGTATCCTAGCCGTAAGAATGTATCGTACACAGTTCGAGTTTTACGCGCATTTGGAGACTGAATAAAACCAGATTATGGCGCTATCAATTTTATGCGCATTTTACGAGAATTCTAACCAGGATTTGGTGTTTAATCAACACTTTTATGTACCTATATAAAAAGAAAGTGAAAGTTTAAGGAATTTTTGTAGTTCATAAAACTTCCAGACCTGCTCTGTACAAGGTCTCCGATATTAGAATAATGCAGTCTTGATCTTGAAAACCTTTTAACTGAAGGGGTTAAATGTTAAAAAGACCGTGGACAAAAATTTTCGACATTAAATTTTAGTTTTCCTGTTTTCAACACTGAACAATATCAGGATCTGTCGCCTAAGTGTCGCCTGATTTTAATTGGGTGTGAGAAAAAATGTCCATACTTTATTTATGTAAACGTCAAAGGACCGAATTCTAAAGTCGCTTGTTTTGACTTTAGTGTCAGAAAAACAAAGAAACGTAAACATTTTTTGACCATACTTGACTCACATTTCCAGTTTATTTGACTCCAGAAATTTCAGAAGTGTTTTGATAAATCGCTAAAATGAAGTGGAAAATTTTAACAATTCTTATTGGATAAATAACTGAAATGGAGTAAAGTATATAACAATACTTATTTTACTTACCGCTTACTTGATAGCAAAGTTAATCTCGTCATTGCAGTTGCCGTATAGGAAATCGTGTATATTTAAAAAGTTTAAAGAATAGAACTTCAATTTGTGTAGATAAATGAGAAATGGACTCAGATTTCTCTTTCTTTGTTTTTATCTAAACGACGTTAACGAAGCTTTCAGATTCCTTTGTTTCAGATTTTCTGTGTTCAGATGTTTTCGCGTACATAACGAAAGGGTGAAAGAATTTAAGAAGTTAATTTCTACAGTGATTTCATAATCATTGTAAGAGGAGTTTGCATAGTCTGATGCGCTTTATGTTAAAAAAAATAGCTAATTGTGAAAAGGATTTAATGCAGAAAATGTTAACAAATGACGTCTTGAAAATGACAAGTGAACTTTCATTGGTAAATGCTGTAGTTCAGGAAAAGGTGGGAGAGGGAGACTGAAAAATAAGACGATTCATTACAAGTATTCAGTATTATAACTGTGGATTAGAAAGAAGGCATGGTTCCTCTACTGTACCGTCCCTCCTGGTTCCGTTACTGTCATCAAAAGTATTTTATATAAAATGCATGTATATATATGGCAAGCCAAACCAATATTTCATAAAAGGTTCTCTACAGGAAAACGTTTTAGTATAAGTTCTATATAAGCATGAAATTTTTGATGAAAAGAGGCGTGTCTGCTAAACCTACTACTGCATATCTAAACACAATATGCTTACAAGATCCTAGCCTTGGCATCCGTGCACTGCATTTGTATGCACTTGCCACTTTACAAAGTACATATTGGCAAATTGGATATGAATTTCACTTGGCGTCGCCTGTATACGATGTAATAACAATGCTCCCTCCCTGGAGACAATTTCCATCTGATTAAGCCTAAAAAGCAATATTTTCGCATCTCTATCACACGATTACCTTTTCCCAGTCTCAAATTGTGGATTCATAATGGGTCCCCGATGCCGTGCATGTTATATACACGCCGACAAATTAATTTTCGCAGAAAAGAGAAAATTCCATTAATCCAATGCTTCTCTATTAATGCGATTATTTCGTGTCAATTCCTATACAACAAGTCAACTACTATACAGTGTTCCCTGTACTGTTGTTTGAAATAGAACCAAAATAGCAAAATGGGAGACCAGGAGAGGTCTGAGAATTTCTGAGAAAAAAAACTTTATGAGATGTATTGAGGGATTGTTCAGCTGACTAAATTATAGATCAAGGTGTATTATTTCAGAATAACCTCCCCTAAGAGGTGCGAGTTCAACTGGTTGGTTGGTTAGTTGATTGGTTGGTTTGTTTGTTTGTTGGTTGGTTGATTGATTGGAGGGTTGGTTGGGGTTCTATGTCGCTTTCAACCATTTTTCAGTCATATCGCGACAGGCAATCAGGAGGTAACCAACCTTTCAAACATTTGCAGCGCTGTCTGGGAATCGAACCCAGATCGTGTGTACCGAAAGTCAGAACATAACCACTACACAAAAACTCTTTTCTGAATAATTTCATGATGAAAGCGGACCTCGAACTCCCCTCGGCACATCTTCGTCTAGATAGTACAGAAAATCAGATTCTGTGCCCCCCTTAAGCACAGGTGTTTCGTCGTGACACGCATTACAATTGTATTTAATCGGAAAAGCCCTGATAAACGTTACAATTGATGTCACAAACAAATTTAAAAGTTTAAGCGATATCAACAATGATTTCAGAGCTCTGAACGAGAGAACAAGATGAGTATTACGTGAGGAGAAATGAGTCATATGGAGTACACGTATATAACAGGTTCATTTATTCAAAATTCGGAAGCTACAGAAAGTGGTGCAAAATGACACTGACTGAATCTTATTATTTTTCATTATTATTACTACTTTATGGTTTTATAATGAATGTGTTATTTCTTTGTCATTCAAAGATTTTTTGTCCACATTATTTTGAAACGATTTTTGAGATCAGTGCTACATGTAGGGAGCATATACAATTTTGCGTCAGTCATTTTCTACGTAATGTGTACCAGAACCACATCTTCAGACGAAAAATTAATATTTTCGGTTATAATCAGAAACTTTTTTCCCTTTCCATACATTGCTGGATCCGCCACCACGAAATTATTGATGATTATTATATACAACGACAAACACCCTCATCATGCTCATCTTCAAATCTAATAGTGAGTAATTATACTAAAATCCCACAACTTCAAAGAATTATGGTTTGAAATGGTCACTTTTAAGCAAACTGTATTTACTGCAATATAAAGATCTCATGTGTGATTTAAGTAAGGACTAAATCTAAAACGTCCAATCTCCTAGATGTATACGTTTTCATACAATGAGCTACTTTTGCTTTAGGAGGAAATATATGTTTATAACAAACACACTCTCTCGCAGTTTATATTTAGATTGTTTTTGATAAGAGAGTTGCAAGTCGTCGATTCTAACAATCGTTCTCTGTTCATACTCTAGTAAAATTTAAGGTCAAGGTTAAACTTTTTTTCGGAGTTATTTGAATTATATCGTTCGCGATAATTTAGTTAGAAGAAGTGTAAATAAGAAAAATGATACTTTAAGAATGAAAAAAAACTGGGGTTTAGCATACTTTTAATTATTTATTCTATTACATGTATTCCAATATTGTAAATTAAGTAATAAGGTTTTGTGTATGCGTGTGTGTGCGTGAGTGCGTGCTTTAGTGTTTAATTGACTTGAGGTGATACACTTTATGCATTTAACCCTCTCTTCTTCCAAATAGATAACATCTTATACCATCAATAACAGAAGCAATAAATTTGTGATAAAAAATACCTCTCTAAAATACTCCAAATAAATCAATAAATACATATATAATTTCTTGTAATCTTCTTTTCAAACATAACCTAAACGAAAGTGGTCCGATAAAAATGTTACAAAAAGAGTTCAAACTTTTAACACAACAACTATATATATAAACACCCTTCTATAAACGAAAGATAAAATATTCAAAATACAAACACAGACTTGACTGCATTAAGAGTTTTACAGCAAAAAGATTCATTCAAAATTTTCCCCCTAAAAAATCAACATAATAAAAGATACTTATGTAAATAACAGAATGCTCATTGACAAGGAACGTTAAAATTGCTCGACATCGTCTGCATATAGATGAATTTCAGCATAGACCCTACTCTTGTGATACTGTGTGCATGTAGGTAGATAGTAAATGACTGAAGATCTGTATCTACCAGAAATAGCATCTGTACATGTAAATAATCTACAAAGAAATCACAACGCGTGTAAACGTTCTTTTTAAGCAATTTACAAATCTATCGATCTATCGATTTGATATTGAATTCAGAATTGTTATCTCGGCGAGTGGAACCATCCGTATAAATATAGAGGGGGTTTGGAGTACAATACTCCATTAGCGTTTACTAAATATTTAAGATTATCTCCCTTGATCCATCACTCGATCGGGGTATCTGATAACGATTTTGGTTTTTAGTCGGGCTCAAGATTCCGATTTTTTTGCACCCTGCTGGTATTTATTTCATATTTGGAATTTGAGTTGTGAAGGAACGAATATTAAATGTCAAACTGATGATAACTATGAACAAGTATATGTAATTTGGATCTGAATATTTTTTTGTTTGTTGCAGGTACTATTTCAGAATGTTAGTTGATATTTGATTGAAATAATCACAGATGATAATTCTTTTTATATTATTACGTAAGTTTCCCGAATGGTCTTATCATAGAATAGACAACGAATTTGAGAATTTGAATTTTGTGAAGTAAAGTTAGATTCAACTCTATCAATCTGAATGTAAATTTGTTAGTAACCTAAATAATATCAGTTGTATGATCGGTGAGTAATCCACAATTACACATGTCGCCCAAGTGAAAATGTAACCATGACAATAGTCCCCCATTTTCTGTCCGGTGAGGTACATTGTACAAATATTAAACACCCCCCCCCCCTCTTACACACACATTGAAACTTTCTTTGTTTCGAAAAAAAGTTCTGCAGGCAGATACGAAAATTCAAGAAAGTTCAGTTCTCTTTCCACATTTTAAACAAGAAAACAAAAACTCTAAACTCACCTCTTGGAACGTCTTTCGATCTCCTCTGAGATTAGGCGCTGACGCTGACCTAAAATAAAATAAAAACCGCACTTAGTATATAATCAGTAAGTACATGACCACGCGGTCTGACTATCACATCGTTACACAATATTTGGCAAGTGTATTGTCATCTCGACGTCCTTCATGTCCCGCCGTAATATATTCAACATGTACATAGCGTTTGAATATAAAGATCGTTTATTGAAACATGGTTATAATGTCGATCGGTCACGTTCCACATGGACAATTCACATCCTTCATTTTTGTGCATACCTTCCTTACTTCCGTTGTACTTTGTAACAATACTGAAATATCTTGAATTAAGACATTTTCGTGAAATTGTGAAATCTTATCATGTATCTTAGCTATTAGGTGCTAAACGTAATTCCTCCCGACGTAGCGCAGTACGTCAAGTGCATGGCTGATGCGCGAGGGGACCCACCCGGTGGCTCGTCTGTGTTCCACACTTCGGGTGAGATGCGGTACGTAAAAAATCCCTTACTGCTTCGGGTTTGGTCCACAGCAAATGTGCATTGCATCAATAATTGTGGGGTGACGTAAACTAAGACTGAAATTAATTTCAAGAACGGCTTCATGGTGAATGTAATTGTTTGGTTGGCTGATTGGTGTTTTACGTCGCTTTCAACAACTTTTCAGTCACATCGCGACATGGAAGCAGAAGGTCTCTTAAAAACAGTGGCGTAATCCGGAAATCGAACCCGGATCGTGACAAATATGAAATGGAGCAAATTAGCTTCGGATATTGAATTCGTAAAAATTAATTTTTAAAAGTCGGTTTTAATCATTCAGCTTTAGTAATACATAAGAAAATAAATTAGGATATATTTTTTTACTAGTAAATCTATGTATACATTATACATCGTAGTGTTCAATCTACTAATGCTAGTAACTAATCGTTTCTCCTTTTCATGATTTATAACAGTTTTTTATGTTGCCTGAAACGGGTAGAGGTAGAATGATGAACAGTCCAAATAAGACAATGGCGTTCTTTATGACATTTCTGGTTATTTTGCATACTTGTATTTCATGATGCTTTCATTCTAATTAATGCACGATCGTATAAAACAAAACGAGTGAAACCTTTTGATAGTATTGCAAACTAAAGATCATTCCTCTTTCATCTCACAGCATGCACACACTTTACGGCTCTGCTATTTCTCGTTCTAAATTGCGCTGTGCAATCCAATTTTAAAACTATTGCATTACAAAGCCCGTCAATCCAATTTACTCTGCATTGGCTAGATGATGAGGGGGTTAGAGTATCAGAAACATAGCTTGATACGTTATCGTGACACGTATCCATGTCACGGACACCCTAATCATGCTGACTACACGAGTGTACCTCTCCGATTGCTTAGAAAGTGAAACAAATGAAGAGTTTTAATGTTACATTTTGTATTTACCTCACAGTAGCAACAAAAATAATTATATGTCAGAGAGAGAGAGAGAAAGAGAGAGATGCAATAAACATATGTTCCGTCTACTTTACATATTACCCATATGGTACACCTTTTTTGCATACTATTAGAACGAAGTCTGTGGCAACATAACGTTCGCTGGTTCGAATCCTAATGTGGATTGCCGTACATAATATAGGTGAAATATCGTGTCGTGTGAAGCAATTTTGTAAAGTAGTAAATAAACAGCATAAAGATAACCGACATGAAGGAACTTGACAAAAAGAAGAGGGTTATCTACAGTTGTCTATACATTCTCTGACTTGTCTAATTCTATAGCGTTCATGTCATTCTTTTTTTTTTTCCTATATCAGATCCCTTCTCATGTTTGATACAAGAAAATAAAATTACATGCACAGGACTCATCTTTCTTCAACAATTTTACCTGTGCATATAGTTTTGTTTTCAACTATTTTTCATATCAGAGATTGCATCTTTGCTCTCGGCTTTGTCATCCGATACAAAGAAAAATTAATGCATAGATAGAATTAAGACAGCTTTACACTTAAAAAAGGTCATTCCAAATTTCCATACAAAGAGAAATTTAGCATTTTAGCCCGAAACAATGCAATATGAAACGCATATTAATTTCTACAATAAGCATCTCGAGTGACGGACCCGATTTCTCTCCCTTTGTGAACTTCTCTAACCTGAAGGTATAAAGCCACACTCGGTGATTTTATCACTTCCAAAAGCATTATTTGTAAAACTTTCTGAAATGTTACATCGTTTAGGAGAAACATTAAGCTCGTCATATTTTCTGCATGAGCTGAAAGGCAAATTTAAACTGAACTTGATGTCTTTATTGTAGCAATTTTAACCGACTTATTTAAAACTATGATCAGACGCGGTTTATTGTATATTTTATATATTATATATCTTAACTGCTTAAATCTGTTGTCCGAGATGCATTCACTTTAGCTTTGGCTTTATACTTTGCTTCTCACTAGGCAACAATATATTATTACTGTCCAGAGCAGCAAACCCGTGCGTCCTAAAATTGCGAAAATTTCGAATATTTGAAGCATTACAGGGGGGGGGGGGGGTCTTATATTATCAAATTCATTTTGCTGTGTGTTGTGATAGCATTTTTGTTTTGGGAATGAAAAATACAACAAAAGTTAATATAACCAAGGACGATAAATCGGTAGAATTAATTTTTTTATTAAATGTTGTGCATATGTCTCTATAAGGAAAGCTGACATTTTTTCGTATTCGGGGATTAAATTTCATAAAAGGGAATAAATCAATGGCAAAACTTCATTTTAATTTGATTTAATTTTTTATATATCCTGATTTGTTGTATTTGAATTTGACTGAAATTAACAAATAATACCTCCGATGTGTCAAGCAATTTTATTTTCATTTACGACTAAGTTGTTCCAAATATGACAATTTTTCGTAACTTTTTAGTCCCACAGAGTATTGGTAGGTCAGACAGTAGTTGGTAATGAACAATTCAACATTTGAACTCATTTGCGGCATTTTATATTTGCGATATTATTGTTTCCTGACATGAGTTGTATACCTTCCGTCTAATATAGGGGCTTATAGCAGCCTTTTATCCAAACAAAATAATTTTTCCCGAATCTTGAAGAATACAATACAGTTAACAGTATGATCTGGGAATTCGCGTAGTTCATCTTAGGCTAAAAAAAAAAACCCCTACATTTCAACGAAATAGCAAATTTCTCAGAGACGACGAGAATCCTGTGCTACACAAATAAATAATTTCTCAGTATAACCCTACTCTACAGGTGTACCAGAAACAAAGGTATAACAATGTGTCATTTAACTGTGTCGACTTTAATCTTGATATGGAGAGTCCCATTTCTTGGTATCTAATCTACAGTTCGTGAAAGCGATAAGCTACTATGTACCATGTTATAGAAATGCATATGTATATTATATACATATGGTACACATAATTAATATAAGTATACGACTCCTGTTTATGCAATATAAATTACGACATACAGTGAAGAAGCCACCGACGGTGCTCGATCCCATGACCCTTTAGCCTCGCTTATTTACATCTATGTTTAACGAAATTCCACTGTTTCAATATACCGCCAAAAGATTAAAACTTTTAGCAAAGGTCGAAAAAGGCAGGAAGATGTTTGAAAACAACAAGAGCTTACAGTTAAAATTTTGGGCCAAACAAAGAAGACAGTTTGGGCTAAGGTTGTAGAAACCGCGACATGTAAAAGCATGGGAAAATTTAAACTTTTAGTATTGTACTTTGGATGTCAGAACGAGGCATGTAAAGTTCATTGTTCTAAAAAGTTAGATAACAGGCATTATATCACAGATGACAAAAGCAATTAATTAATTAATGAAATCAGAGACATATACACACATATGTCTCTGATGAAATCAATGAGTTAAAAAAGTAAATAAATAAATATAATGAATAAACAATTGATGGGAATTGTGAGGACGGGGCTAGCACAAAGTCCAATTTGAAAAATAAGATAAGACAATCTATGACAAATCTTATTTAAGCAAAAATTTAGTAATAGGGTAGGGGGCAGTGTTCTCTCTATATTTGCAATTACCGATACAATAATTGAAAAAGGTGATCTCGATTTACTTTTACAAAGATTTCTGATATTTTCAGGGTGTTTTGTTTCATTGAAGCTCTCGATTGTTCCGAATGCTTAAGCAACATAAAGAGGTATGTACATACCATTTATTTAATGTTTGCATATTATTACCAAATATGTAAGGTTCTATATGCTTCATTCATCGTTATAACTCCATTCATTAAAGAATTCCACAGATGTAACGATTAAAACGGCATAGACGGGATACCTGAAAGACATTGTGATGGAATAAAAATTACTTCAACGTGTACACCCTATTTAGGACATGGGTCATTGATTCCACGTTATTATCGATAATTCTAAATGATTTAATGTAAGTATACTTTAATGGTTATAGCCCCCATTTCAGAAACATTTTGGGTTTTGTTATGTATGAAGCGTTCATCTTGAGAGCCATATTGATACATACTGTGTGAACGATGATTTCTTCTTCTTCTTCTATGAATGTATTCATAAATAACTTTCAATGCCTAAAAAGGACACACATTATCATGAACGCCAACTTCTGACTTGCTGATACATGTATACACCATTGCTATGGGAGCTTTACGTATTTCATGGGTCCAAATAACGCCTTGCGCATTGGCCGAGTCGCAATACAACAAAGCATCAAATAGACTCGAACCCCCTACATTCTAATCTCTTGAATGCAGATATCGGACAAGGAACTTGTGTTTAATATGTTTTATTCCTGTACGTACGTACGTCTGTCGGTTTCGTTTTTAATGACCCATAACAAAATAATCTCATTAAAAACTTCGAGTTTCATCTTCAAATTTCTCCCATCGCTCCACTGATTCTCTTCCTGCCAAACATTATACTATTTCATACAGTTCACATGTATATGTATTGATAAATCCCTTCCTTAACACCTCTTCCATATAATATGCAACTGTTTCATTTCTTTAACTCTGCTTTCCATTCATATCACATGTAGCGCATTACACAATTTAGTGAAAACATTTCAATTATACAAAACCCTCCTCCGCCCAATGTATTCCTATGTTTTCCTTCGTGTATTGCATTACAGATCAGTCAGGCTTCTTGGGCAAGTAGTGGTAGTATAAACACGGCAAGACTCCTGAAGCTAAAGCGGCATATTTGTTTTAATTAGTATTAGATGAGAGGTCAGTTTGACCAGATACAAATAACGGAGTGACGAGTGATTATAATAAGGATGTATAATGAAAACCGACATACCAAAATTTCGTTTCCGTATCATTCAGAACTATATTTCGTTACGTAATTTAGTCCGCATTTAATTGTTGCTTTCTAATCAAATCTAAGGAAGAAGAATGAAAATTTGTTATCTCCCTTCAATTATTCGTTCGTTTGAAATCCTTTTCCCTACATTTGGTCAGAACTTTTGCAATATGTTCAGTAATCTCTTTTTGTAATTACATTATCTAAAAGCTTATCTTTATGTATCTTTATTTCGTTCCGCTTTGTCGTATATAGTTCTCCCTGGCAGTAACCACATGTTCTATAGTGTACATGAAAGCATGTGTACACGTCAAACCTCCATTTGATGGGTATGAAAGCGCAAAACAAATCAAAATAATTGAAATCCACGTGTAGAGAGCGATAATGTCATTTCAAGTGTGCTGTTAAGTTTAAGAGGAATAATGAATCACAATGTTCAAAAATACAATTAACACGTCAATTTTCAGACAATGACAAAAATACGATGTACGTTTCAAGGTTTCTATCAAGGATTCAACACGTTTCTTTTACACCATCCGACAACAAAACAAAACTTCAAACCTGTAGATGAATTGTAAAGACATAAGAAGTATAGTACTCATATCACCTCTATACTTTGGTACATGAAGCTACACAATGCCTTATAAAGGATCAAATTTACCAATCAACCAAGGAACCACCCAACCAAATAACCAGCAAACCACCATAACAACCAAGACATCAAAGAACGGAACTGCGCAATCCAACAAAGCACTGATTCACAACACATAACTGTAACTGGTATTTTACAAGCTTTTGATGTTTTGCAATTTAAGAAACTGTTAAACAGATTGCTTACTAATGCTCTCCCCCTCGAAATCAATCTTTTCCAACTATTAAAAGATAAAGTGTAAAATAAATTGTGCGCGTCTGAGCGAAATTTTGCTATTTTATGAAGGGTTTCGGTAGAAATCAAAAGCTTTTAAATTTATGTGCGCCATTGCATTTGAAATATTCATCAATAATCCAAATATCAGAAACGTCACGATCAAAAGATTTTAACTCATTACATCGAGCATTCTTTGTAAAAGAAAGGACAGTTTGCTAAACGATATTCTGTATCCTTTCTATGTCTTCAATCACAAAATTTCATTTATTACGTAAAACGTATATAGACGTTTATACATATATTTACCTATTTATCTAATGACTTTATCATTACTTTTTGCAGTATTGTCTACATTTGTACTACGTATTCTAGTACTCGACTACTATTAAAATAATTAAAACAACGAAGCACATATACAAGCAGAATAAATACATTATAAAATGATATTTCGTTAAACGCATTGTACCCATATATCAAAACTAAACTTACCCTATATTCTTCCAAAATCCTTCAATGCAAAAATATTTCCTCAATATATATTGCTATAAGCAAACGGTCACCTCCCCTTTTTATAAAGTTAATAACCATGTACATAAACTACCGTACACGGAGTACATAATCCTGTATTCGCCTCGTCTTTCGGTGAACAATTTAAGTAACTATCTTCTCTTATTCACTGAGTTCATTCCCTTATCGTTTAATCCCTGTACACTCATATATTAACCCTATCAATACTAAGATAGTCTATCGTTTCGCTAAATTTAAATGTTTACAAGATACGCAGTCATGTGACACCAGGGTGCTGTGAAAATGCTTCAGTGTATGACAAGAGAGCATTTATGCAAATGATTGAAAAGGCGGGTACCGGTATGAGCACGTGCCACCTGTTATGGTCACGTGATATTATCATGGAGGGTTTGTGATATATTTTTTTTCCTGATGAAAAAAGACACAACGTATATGGAAATCGATAAATATTAATGAAAAATTCAACAGAATATTATAAGTTTCCGATTTTCATTTGTTAGTGGTAATGCTACATGAATAGCTACATGTATTATCTGTAGACAGTGCCGATAAGAGTCGGCGAGACTGTCTTTGGGTGTACGGCGTAGGTAAGGAAAGTCTAGGGTGCGAATCCCATCGAAGTCACAGGGTTTGGACCATGTCTTGGTATAGACGCTGGTGTGTAAAGGGATCCTTCGTTTCACCTCAAGTTTAGTCAGCATTGGACCAAGCAGCTGTTTATACCACTAAGGTGTAACATAAGCCGGACGTCGTGTTAAACAATAGTCAACTGCTCAGTGCATCAATCGATACAATATACATACGTATTAAAAGGATGCATTACATTACATTTAATGCTTTTGATGTACCTATGGTGATGTTTGAAACTGTACAATAATACATATATTCAAGAAGTACGCGATTACAATTTTTAAAATATTTTGTTTTTATGTCATTTTTTTTTTTGCCAACCAAGGACTCAAACACCGACTCACAAAAACAACAAACCGGAAGGGAGGGGGGTATGTGGGGAAAAGATGTTTCGATTCTCTGTCGGGAATCGAGGGAAAGTTTGTTTGGTTGATTGGGGTTTTACGTCTCTTTCGACAATTGTTTAAGTCATACCATGATAATGAGAATGGAAGTACAAACCTTTTTAACACTGTGGCGCTTTACCAGGAATCGAACCCGGATCGCCTGCATCGCAAGTCAATGGATTAACCCGACCGTGACCAACGTGAGAGGCTACACGGAGACACGGTGTGACGCTTTGGCCCAGTATGGCACCAAGGACCCAACAAGAATAAAGAGTCCCTTTAAGTTGTAACGGACAAGTTGTAAATAAAGATGACTTTAATTCTAAATGTAATTAGCATTTCGTGAAATGATAATTAATTTCATAAAGAATTTAACATTTCTGCCTTGTTATCAGACAAAGTATACGCACTTAAAACTTCTGACACTGGGGTCATTTTGTCAGACTTTTATTTCGTTCAAATGCGTTTTTAGTTTTGATATAACATTTATGTGTTAGAGAAATGTTTACAAGAATTTATGTGAAAAATTCGTTGTCGGTGTATGAAATGTATAAATGAAGGAAACCCAGTACATGTCGCCGTTGAACTCAGAACGTGCGCAACTGCGTGAGCAGAAAAAACTCTTCAGATTCTATTAAACAAATATACATTTCTTTATTTTCTCCACTTATGTAAAGTTTAAGAAGTAATTAACACCTTAGAATTAGTAAATTTCGTGAAACAGAGACAAACATTCTTTGTTATCTTTGTTTATCTGAAGTTTAAGAAATGTAATTATTAAGTACATTAATTCTTTTTGATAAGGTAAAGCACTTATGTACAAACAATACTACATTGAGAATGGAATCTTATAACCTGAGTTCATTACAGAAAAAAAAATTATAGCGGAAAAAAGACGCATTTTTAAGAAGTGAAGAGAATGCATGTATATCAAGAGAGAGAGAGAAAGAGATAAAGAGAGAGAGAGACTAATTACAGGATCTGGGTTCGATTCTAGGTCCAGCGTCATAAACTGAGAGAATACTTAAGTCATAATTTCATATTTTTCTGTTCAACAATGAATTAATAATTGGAAATTGGAGTTTACATAGAATTAAGCTAATCTGCATGACAATTCCTTTAAATGTTATAAATGGAATATATTAAAATGAAATAACTGACTGAAATATTTTCTCACTTTATCGCGCGGTCCCCTGGTCTTCGGATCAATTTTTTCTAAGGTAATTTATCATTTGTCTCTATCTGTCCTTCGTACGAGACCGTGTAAACCAAGGCCACGTATCACAGTTAGAATACGATGACATATAAAAGATTCCTCACGGCTTAGGGTGGATCCGTAGCACAGGACAAAATAATGAAACAAAGCACTGAACTGGTGCCACCACCATGTATGTGTAATAAGTTTGGTGTCATATAGTAAAAGAAAAAAAATCAACTGTAAATATTTTTCGTTAAAATTTGATCGCTAAAACCATTACAGACTGCATACATGATACTGTATGTGAATTAAAAATATTCAACCAAATAACTGATGCAAGAGGTAAACAATTAAATCAATTTGCAAGGGAGGGCTATGACGTCATGTCACACCCACGGGGGTCTTGTAGTATCACCAAGTCGTATTTATACTTTCAAACAAATACTGAAAATGGAATATGAAGAACATCAAAAACACACAAAAATTAAAACACAGAACCAATGAAGTTAAGGCTACATATATATCAACTGCAGCCATCGAATGTCGCTCGCGGTCAGTACAGAAATGCAACACACACGGCCAAGATGTCTAACTTCGATCAAAAATCTATCAAGGGAAGGACATGTTTAAAACATCTGTCATTGGCCAACTTGACATAAAAGACTTCGGGATACTGCAGGAATGAAAAATGGTTTCTCACATGTAACACTATCATCGCCTAAACCCTTCTTGTTAGGAAGTCCGTGATGCTGTGGAACATGTCTTTTATCGCCTTCGACAGGCTAAAGAAAACACTCCGATCCCGAGCAATAAAAAAGCATTATGCGAACACGGCTGGTTAATTGAAAACCTGTAAATAAAGTGTATAATTTGATACAAGCAGTGTATGAAATGTAATATTGAAAAAGAGGGGAGGGAATAAATTAAGATTAAAGGCTATATTGGTGTTATCTTGTAGATTTAACTGACACATTGCACTTTTTTGTTTTGTGATAAGCACACAAAAACTTGTCTTTATTGTACAATCAACTCCACCTTAATGATGATCCTGCAGAATTTATAACCATTGTAACGCATTTTATATTTTCAATTAAGGACTCCAACGAAAAGGATCCCAGGAAAATGCTTTAACTTCGTCTGTCCAGTCATGAATATTTCTAATAATACTGAAAGGTAGACCTGGAAACTTTCAGACAAATAGGTCGGGGTCCAAACCCCGTCATATGCCGGTATTTTTCTATTTTGTATGCTTACTCATATTAGCTGACTGCGGTTTTGAAGGGAGGGATTCTATTTCATCATTTAATGATTGTTTTAGCTTAACTTCATACAAAACTTGATACTGAAATAAATTCTTAATGTAAAAAAAAAGAAAGAAACGGCAAGCCGCATGCTCAGCAAGTTTACTCCTTAATAAAATTATCAGAATATTCAGAGTTGACTTGAAAACTATTTGTTGACTGTTTGAATTTTGCTACTGAAACATTTGTTAAGATTGCTGTGATATTTTGTTTATGTATTAGGCATTCAACCTGTTTCACCTTTACATGTACTAAGGAATATTTCGTTTCAATTTTTTTTCCAAACAGAAGAGATACATCAAAAAGTATCTCCGTTACGTCATACTACATATAAAATTATCGCACTGTTCCACGTATGTTTTTATTATAAACACCCAAGATTTTTTTTATATACAATTACTTTTTGAGATACCAAATGTAACTTTTCACCAGGAGGTGTTGTTTATGTATTTTGGACGCTGAGATTATCTCTATCCCGGTCAAAGCGTCAATCTGCAGGAAGTTTATCAGATAGCTTGGGTGGTCAATACGAGACGATTCAAGTCGGATACTTGCAACAACCACATGCAGTAAAATGCACAATGTGTTGCGGCGAATAGATTAAAGGTTGATCGATTCATTTTCATGAGGGAGTGGGGGAGGTTGTATTTGAACCATCGTATTACGTAACTTGGGAACTGGCATTTTAATGAAGCTTTATCGCACGACATCACTTCGGCATTCTCTCGTTTAGGTTAACCATTTCAAAACTACTTATCTAGGTAAAGTAATAGCTTGGGTTACAATGCAAAAGTTGCGATGAATCGATCAATCATGGGTGGATTTCAGTGGCGGATATAAGTAAATGAGGCTGAAGACTGGAGACCCAACATTTGTCATCGTTTTGTTTTGTTTTTGTTTTTGTTTGGGTTTTTTTTTTGGGGGGGGGGTTGTGTTTTGGGGTGGGGGGTGTTAATGCATAAAATCGGTTTGCTACTGAGGGTCTTTTTTATTTTGCTTCTTGATTTGTTTCGGTAAATCAGCGGGTCTCTTTTATTGCTTGCTTCTCGGTTTGATACTTCGTCCTTCCCTTGTTTTTTTTAAACTGAGATACTGGATCTGCAACTAGATCTTGGAATTTTCAGGACGTGAGGTGTTGTATTTTCTACGATATAAATAATCCTTGTACGACATATCTTCAAATTATTATTATTATTATTTGATACAATTCAGACAACAGGGGCCCTATACCCACTTGACCAGTCCAATAATATCACGCTGCAAATGTCTAATGTGATCTTTGTAGTTTAGTCAGGGAATGGATAGGACGGTAACGTTATCTGTCCCTATTGCGTCACAGCAACCACGACAGCCCTATACAAAGGCAAGCTAAGTGCTTAATATATGTAAACCTGTTTACCTTTATGTAAATTTGTTGACCATATTACCATCAGGCTGTTTACAAAATCCCCGATTATCGCATTAACTGAAAATGCATACTTGATCAGAGTAAAGATGGGCTGTCGAGCAGCTGATAAGGGGGAGTGTTGTCGAAGGTGTAGAAAAGGATTACAGGTAAATCCCGGTAACCTATATCAGTGACAGGTGATTAAGATTGTGAAAATATGCCCACCAAATCTTCAATGTGCTAACAATTCCCATCCCTTGTATTCTATTTATAGCGACAGGGGAACTTAAGTTGAATCTAAAAGAAATAATGATTTTTTTTTTCTAATTAAGATGTTTTTGTCTTACAGATAAAGATAAAAAAATCATCCTTTACTAAGTTTATATTGAGAAATTATCAATTCTGTTTTCGGTCTATATTCGTTTCATGTTTAAATCTTAATTTTACATACCACGATAAATCTATGTAATAAATATATGGAAAAATGAAATAATATTTCGGACCACTGGAACAAAGAATATATAGAGGGAGCACTTCTTATCATAGTGTTACGGAAGAATAAGGGGTAGGCTTGGTGTAGTGGTTAAGCGCTTGGCTTGCGGCGCCGCCGATCCGGGTTCGATTCCCGGGTTGCGTCACTATGTTTAAGAGGTTGGTAACCTCCTGATTCCATGTCTCGATATAACTGAAAAATTGTTGAAAGCGACGTAAAACACCAACCAACCAACCAACCAACGGAAGAATATATGTTTTTGCAGAAATGATTTCAGCATCTTCTTAGTAAAGGTATACTCGGAGCAGGCCTATCGATGGATTGGCAAACCTCTTAAATATTTTCTAATGAACAGACAATTTCTGAAGTTCATACTTTTCCCTTTTGCTCACAATATACATGTAGCTGAAATACTAGAAATTGTGTAAAATAACACGTAAAATCGTTTCAAATTCAAATCACACAGTTCTGCACCAAATGCTCCAATATGACACATCTGATTGAAATTTTATGTTCATGCGCGGATCCAGAAATTTTTGTCAGAGGGGGTCCAACCAAAAAAGGTAAATTTTTCTCTTAGACGAGGGGGGTCCAACCCCAAAAATGCCCAAATATTACCTTTTTTTGGGTAAAATTTTCGGATTCCAGGGGGTCCAGACCCCCCTAAACCCCCCCCCTCTGTATCCTCGCATGATGTTTACATGTTCGTTTAGGTCGATATAGTGTACGTAGGTAATAGTCTTAATCTCTTTAATCTATAGTGTTGAGCCTATGAGAATTAGAGTCAGGAAACACATCCATGACAGAATGTCTTACAAACCAAGAACACGTTGCAGATGGGTACATAGATCAGCTACTATTCTATACTAGAACTTCCTAACTCCTCCCTCGTTTAAGAAGAAAGGTATCACATGGTGACAATAGTCACCCTAAAAGTTCATTACCCACCATATTAACAAAGCACTGTCAAAATAAGTCTATGAAAGGTGGCAATTTCCTAGTTAGCAATTCTTAAGTGACACTTTAACAGAGCAGAATGTCGGATCAGAATTTCTGCAGGAAATTGCGCGTATAATTTCGCAGCTATTTAAGCCAGTGGGCATATTATTTCAATATTATAACCAATTTGAGGGTCATCTTATGTTACTAACGAAACCTAAATCAGAGCATATGCCTTGGATAATTATCTTCAATTTTCTGATCTAGTCAATTTAAAGATTTGAGGAGGTTGGAACTCTTTTGTTGTGGAGGTGAATAAGAACCCGTATAAGTCATGCAGAAGAATTGTCGCGATTATATGTAAATTGGCTGAAATGATACAGAAGCGAGTAAAAACTATTAACGGCGACAGAGGGGGTTGTCTGTTCATGGAAGTCAATGTATTTTGTGGCACCTGCATGATTAAGAAATTCGTTAGAAATCGAGACAAATTGAC
This sequence comes from Pteria penguin, assembly GCA_035048485.1. Taxonomy (NCBI): domain Eukaryota; kingdom Metazoa; phylum Mollusca; class Bivalvia; order Pterioida; family Pteriidae; genus Pteria; species Pteria penguin. The sequence goes on along the minus strand of CM068585.1, from coordinate 34,092,400 downwards.
ATTGTGTTGGAAAATTTGAAACCAACAAGTTGCAGAATTTCACAAAATGTTAATAGAAATCCAAGTTGGGGGTCCCTTTTGCATAGGATTTGACAAAATGTTATGCACTACCGTGACACCAGTTACTTTCGTATTTAACGTTATTGGTATATGATACTCAATTATAACATTGATTTGTTCGTGGATTATTTATCGCCATTCCAAAATACTTTCGCCTGTATGGTGGTGGCACCTATTTGGTGCAAGGACTTCAAATTTTCATCTACACAGCGTACGGACCAATCGAAATCAGCGAGGGTTCATTTATGTGTTATCGCACTGTGATACACTCAGAGCTTTATTGAAAAGTTGAGTTGACAGCAGGTTTGGAGCGAGAATCATAGGTCTAGTAGGTACCGGTCATGGGCTCGAGTCCCTATGCCCTACTGGTAGCCCGTTGATATTCTGTCTTTCAGACGTGTCAGTAATACCTACCGTCCAGTGATAACGATGGAGTGTTCACAGTGCCGCCTTTTTCTAGCCAGAGAGAGAGAGAGAGAGAGAGAGAGAGAGAGAGCCATAATTTGAATCTTCTTTTGTAGTTTTCACAAAAACTTTTAGGGTAGTGGAATTTTAGGTATATCATTGATGTCGTTTGTCTACCTTCTTCGTGACATTGAATCACTTAACTCGTATATGTCGCTCGTGAATAGAAATAAATATTTAATTTGTTATTTTTCAATTAATGACGGATTTCAAGTTCGTTGATTTAAAAACATTACGAGACAAGAAATTCGGAGGTAGACCATGGAACTATGTTATGCTACACAATTTATCCCCCGGAGAAAGGAGTTATTTACGATGATATGCATTTATTTTTGAAGGTCATGTATAGGCCCTTTATATATATATATATATATATACGGTATATGTTCAACATATCATTGAGTAAACTGAAAGGCATAAAGCTATTTTAAATATGAGCAACTCCACTATTCATTTACCCACGTGTAAAATATTAATATTTGGATGGTTGTTACTGTCTCTTACTTACTTACTTACTTACTTAGATAGATAGATAGATAGATAGATAGATAGATAGATAGATAGATAGATAGATAGACAGACAGACAGACAGACAGACAGACAGACACCAAGCAATTGGCTTAAAATAAACAGTGTTGGAATAAAGAACATTGTCTCTGAAAACCAAAATTTTATATAGGTTAGAATTAAAGTGCCCATTAGTGCAATAGTATCCTTTCTATTCATTGAAGAGTAAGTGGTGATTGTTTTTAATTGAAAACGAATCTGAACTTCTTTTGAAATATGTGATATTTCATTGCAGAGGAATGTTTCACTAGGGGACCATTATACTGTATGTGATCACGTGTTAGTACTGGGAAGTCTGGCCTGCCATTATATTGTATGTGATCACATATTTGTACTAGGAAGTTTAGACTGCCTTATATCGCATGTGTTCATGTATTTGTTCTGGGAAGCATAGTCTACCTTAACATTGTATGTGTCCGCATATTTCTGCTGGTGGTAGAAGAATAAATGAGATCTACTCGTAATCAGTTCACATGGGATAGAGTCTCTTCACTCCTAAAACCATAACGCCTATATTTGAATGATGTGAAGTCAGACATGAGCTTAATCAAAGTATAGGTATTGACCTTTACAGATCTTGGCTGTCAATTGGAACTGGGCTTGACAACATGCCAATACCTAAGCCACGCACAGGAAGCACCACAACGATACAGGTGAACGAAATTTGACAGTAGCATAAAATAGCAAACAAATAAACACGATGTCATGGTCAATTGGCTTGCAGTCTATTCAATGCGAAATATATCATCCGACGCTCTAAATAAACGATTAGCCAAAATACACATCTTGACACCTGTACCAAATGTCCTTTTCAGAATCAATTTGACGCTTGAAAAGATAAATAGAAAACGAAGACAGGTGTGATAATAGATCCGGACAGTAAGTCCTTTCGGCTAGTCTTTAAATACGTCATGTTATTTTGATAACATTTTAACCTCCCTTCTGAAATCTACCTTCTGAAATTTTTTCTATCAGTCTGTGACGTTTCTAGCCGTCTGTCAGACGGCTAATTACTGCCTACAATAGTGATACATCTCCTAGGATGAAACCCAAAACGATGCGTTTCAAAAAGCCAATAATATTTTGTTACTTCTTTATCCATACCTACAATTATAAGGTCTGAGAGATGGATTTCTGTATTGTTTTTCCTCAAGTGTTAGTGACGATATTGAATATCAAGGTTTTGTTAGGCCGTACAAAACATGGCGAGCCAATGTGATACGCGTTTTGTACGGATTTTGAGTGTGGAATGAGGGTGGACGCCTCTGGGTCTTGTGTATACAATAAACTTGGCGTTGAAGATATTTGTGAAATTGATAGGACATTTTGAAATTTAAATCGATTATTTCTTTTCTACAAAACACATTTATACTTATGTACTTTCTTTTGAATATAAAACTAACCTATCTCAGCAAATAATGGTGATTGGGTGTCTATTATATAAGTTCTTATTCCATGAAATATTGTGTACTACATTTGTTTTAGTTGTGCACTCTGGTGACTTTTGATACAAATGTACAAAAGAAAACGATATATGCATGAGAGTGTGGGTAAGACATTCTATAGCACTTGTTTTTATATTTATTTTGATTGGTCTGTTTGCTGTAACTGATATGGAATTTGTTCAGAAACATGTTTGTAGCCTTTTTGCAATCATAACTACTTAATTTTCAATTATATGGCAAGATGATTAAATACCTCCAGTGTTTATTGGTTGCAAGTATTGAAAGTTAGTCGACTTTCGGCTGGTGCCCCCTAGTTTAGCCGAAAAAGCGAGCATATATGCATGTCTATTGACAAAGCATCACTAATGACGAGTATCGTATATCGTTGGAATAATTGATTTCAAGGACATAAAAGAAATATCCTAAACACAACACCCCCTCCTTCAGAAAATAAGAAAATAGAAAATATATCTTTTATCTTCTAATTCTTAGCAAATTCTGGGATAACAGAAATCTAAACTTGAGAGGAGGGCTTTGATGGTCTCTCACTGAAAGAATGTGAAACTGATTTTGTGAACGGGTCATAATAGTTGCATTTTATCCTAATTATAAATATATATTAGAAACTCATCCCAAAACAATGGAAGGTAGATTAATGTATTTAATATTACGTCTTAAACGGATATGTCTGAAGTTTTTGTTTGAAATATTTGTGCTTATAGACTATAACATTTTATACAATGTTAGCTCATATTCATCTAAGTATGCAGTGTTGAACTAGTTGATCATGGTGGGTGTTGCAAACCAAATTGGAGACCCTTACTCCTCCCGGGCGGCTGACCCTCCAGGGGTCCATGGATATCCACCGTGGTACATTGTTTGGATTGCCAACTTAACAAAGATAAATTACTTCCGTATTTTAAATTAGTTAATAATGTAACTTTATGTTTATCATTATTATTTATGCAAATGCTCATTAAATGCAGACACTGAACACAACATTGAACCACGATACAAAGACGTCCATTTCCTGTTTTAATTTCGGACATCGCATAGTGTATTATCTCTCCAAAAGAAGAAATAATAATTGTATTCCGAACCCGAACGAGGGCGAGAGATCGATTACAGAAAATAAGTGAAATGAGGATGGATTGCAGTTTAATTAGGTCGACGTGACAAAAAACAGTCTCGTAATTAATCACGCGAAACACGAGAATAACAAGTTAATATGCCTTAACTCAATGTGAGTAATGTATTGGATGGAACAATGTATGTGTCTGTTGTGTCTCCAGAATAGAAGCGAAAATATGAAAGATTATGCGTTATGCAACTAGAAGGTGGTGCACCGTTTTCTGTTCTTCCCTTATTTTGCATAAACAATCATATGGGAATATAGCATACTTGTGTTACTATATTCGGGTTCTATTCAGTAACGGATTCAGAAGAGGTAGAGCGAACTATGATATGAAATGAGAGAGAGAGAGAGAGAGAGAGAGAGAGAGAGAGAGAGAGAGAGAGAGAGAGAGAGAGACTATACTCCTATTTTCCTGTTCCCTCTGACTACAAATTCTGGATCTGCCCCTTCTAAGAATTATAAAACCACAATAAGATGTTTTATTTGAGATTTGTTCGAGTTTTGATCATGTGCTGTTAATTGGTTATGTGTACATGGGTGTCACACCACAGTGTCAGTCTGAATGTCACGTTTACTCTCTCACATCCGCCAGGACACGGTTCGAGTCTTTAAGGAGTAAATGTTAAAAGTTCATATTTTCGGGCTGCCCAGTTACATCCAGTACCAAAACTGGCCGTATTCATGTTTGTGAAATAAGACCGGTATGGAGATGAACAAAACGCAAGCATTTTGAAATTTACCAATCAGCATAATCATCATTATCAATAAATAAGGAGAAAGATAGAAAAAAATCCTAAACCAAGAAACGAGAACATAAATAAGAACATTATTCTATTTTTTCATGTTCATTTTCATCGCCAGTAAGACCCTCTCAACGTTATTGTGGGACTAACATTTTGGTTGGCAAAATGATAACTGTTCCCGCAATATGACGTCAGAGACAATAAAGTTTTTATTATGACATCAAAAGTTTTATGGGAAACGTTATCATTTGCCAACCAAATTGTTAGTCCCACAGTAATAACGAAAGGGTCTATTCATGAAATAAAAATGTTTTGGAAAAAAATTCAGAAATAATGAGTCTGGTTACACATGTACAGATCAAGAAAAAACACAAATCAAATGCTGAATTCTTAATCGAAGTGCCTAATCCTAGCAAACCCTTTTCTAAAGAAAAATATCTGAATGTGTTTTTAAAAATTAATTAGTGTTTTCCTCTTACCCTTTTTTTTAAAAGATTCATCAATCAATAAAAACAAAAAAGTCCATGTACCGTTCATGCAAACATTCATGAATGGTCATGTACAAACGGCCAGTTTGCTAAACTGACTATCCGACGAGGATGTTTTAGTAGTTTTAAAATGCCAAGATCTTCCAAGTTTGTATTTGTTTCCGTCAATTTGAAACTCTTTAATCCTGAATTTACTCCGATCACAAATATTTATGACACTTTTATAGTGCTTTCAAAAATATAGATCCACTCGATACAAACTCCGATGTTTGCTTTCGTAAAGAAACAGTGGATAAATTGGACGTTTGAGATTTATAATAACTTCAGTACAGCTAGACAAATATAATCTCGTGTTTTCAATTCTCATGGAGAAAGTACTCGAGTGGTTAAATAGGCAGACGATAGCTGTGTTCTAACGATTTGCAGTGTGAACAGCGTTGTTTTTGTATCGAAAAGAAAAGACAAACTGCTACAGATATTGATTGTCATTAGAAAGAGTTTTGGGGGGTAATTTAGGCAATATATTGTTTTGTTAAACCTTGGTCGGAGGATAGTATTTTTTTGTGTTGGTTTTTATTTTATTTGGAGGGGTGGGGGTTGTTCTTTTTTCTTTTTTGTCACCGATAACTTGAAAAAATCATTTAGTCCATTTTCAATTACATTTGTAGACTTAAGAAGGGAAGGGGGCTTGTAGCTCTTATGTTCTCGGTTTATCCGTAGTCTTACATCGTTGTTTTTTCTCTTATTTTTTCCTTGCTACAAACTGAGCTATCTAGGTAGTCGCCTCAGCGTGAACTTCTATGTATGTTCAAACGAAACAAAACGTTTGCTCTCACTTCAAACAGCTGTACACGATAAAACTTCTGCCCTTTTGATTAAAAAGGCACATATATAAGTCGTTTTATCATACTGCTTTCTCTCTAAAAGACTTTTGTTGGACTTGGTGATTAAAATTTTATTATTATAATTATAATTATTATTATTATTATTATTATTATTAATATTATTATTATTATTATTATTATTTTATTATTATTACTATTATTATTATTATTATTATTATTATTATTATTATTATTATTATTATTATTATTATTATATTTTTCATTTATTTTTTATTTTATTTGTTTATTTATTTTATTTTTTAATTTTAATCATAAGCCATTTCTGATGAGTTATCTGTCATTGGTCGCGGAAATAGAAAAGGAGTGGTATAAAATTTGTGCAATGACTATTTATTCAATTGACATTTCTCATTTGTATGGTTAACTGACTATGATGAGATATGGTCACCTTTACAGTCACCTTTTTATACCTTACCGTGATATACAGCATGTGAGAGAATTCCTATCAAGGGCAGACAGATCGCCTTGTTGAAATGTCATATAATCAAGATGTTTTAAATGAAGAGCAGATCTATTCTAGAATAGCAATCCAGGCCACCCTTTTGATTTACATCAGAGTTATCCTGTCCTTATCGGATAAATGCCCCTCGCTGCAGCTATTTTGAATTGCAACAGATGTGTGCATGGGCTGGCAGTGACCTTGAGTAGAGATCATGACATACTGTTGTGTCAACCCTTAATATATCATAACAAAAGTTATGTACAATATGCAAATTCTAGCGTTACTTTTCAGAGATACAATGAAGGTTATTTATTTTAAACAAGAAAATATCAAATTTCAAGGTCATGGTGTCGATATCATGCCATCACCAGAAACCTTTCATCAAATGCAAAATATATGCAAAACAAAACTCTAGCTTTTCCTGTTCAAAAATATAATTATATCCACGCTTTATAACGTTGACCTTTGGGACCATAACATCGACTGGGCACATCTTTGACTCGTGGTCAGATTTAACAGTGATAATTGTAAAAGAATTGAGTAATAGACATAAGAAATTTTGTGATGGTCCGGAAACAATTTTCAGTTAATGCTATATGACCTTGACCTGTGACCTTCATATCAATAGGGCAAATCTATGACTCATGTAGAATCTGTGTGTGATGTTTCATGACGGTGGATGTAAAGGAACCATATTCAGTTATTCATAGTGTTTAACCTTGACCTTTGGATCCCAAAACAATACGACTCATCCTCGACTCACGGTGAGCCTGTATGTGAAGTTTCATGTCGATAAACATATAGGAATTTCCGTCATGGTCAGGAAACCATATTCAGATGTTCATATTGCGACCCTGACCTTCAGACCTCCAAATCAATATGGCACATCCTTGACTCAAGGTGATTTCAATTTTGGTCCTGAAACCAATTTTGACCAGAAGGGCAGACAGACAAGGTGATACACACACATATATATATATATATATACATGTATATAAAACCTTCCCCCCCCCCCCCAAAAAAAAACATTAATAAATAAAAAAAGAAGTAATAAAGAAAAAACAAAGTCCAAATAAAAAAAAACTAACTTGGGGAGGGTGGGTGAGGGGGGTTGATGGATTATAATTTATTACAAGGTCATTGCATCATGAAACTGAATGTTTAAGAGCATTACGATGGACTTAACTGTCGGCAGTCGCTTCATACAAACCCATTTTGTCCCTATCAAGTCGGGTCAAAGTTTCTGAACAGGCGAGGTATCAAATATCTAATAACTTCAAACATTTTAAAGGCAAATGTATAATGTTTTTACACAAGTAAACTTTTAATAAGAAACGTTTGGAACTGAAATCGCAGTAGCCTCTCACTTCTGAGAAGTTTGCATTCGAACACCGTTCGGATCATGTGAAATAAATCTGCCGTGTATTTCCGGTGGAGCGGTAGTTTTTTCATGTCACTGGTGCAAGAAAAAAAAAACTGATTTCAGTGTGCGGATATCTGGCAAAAACTTCAGATTCCTGTTGACAAAATTTCCTGAAACTAGAGTTTTTAAACTTTTTCTTTTAATGCACGTTTCCGCAATGTCAACAGGAGAACGCATGCAGCAACTGGAATATTTCTATGAAGTTTCCGCCACAAATACTCACTGAAACCGACACACTTTTAGAGGTTTCCGTCACAAATACTGGCGGAAACCATAACATTTCCTTGTAGGGAACATACTCATGATGTGACATTAAATAAACTAAATCAATTAAAAACTGAAACACACGTGTGCTAACCAAAGTTCATTTGCAAGATAATCTTACCGTTCTGCCTCGCGCCATATGTTACCATCGTCTAGACTTCTACGGCGTGGTATCCATTCGATTCTTATCGGAGGTCCATAAATTTCATATCACATCAAATAATGAGGTGACAAGAAGTAAAGGTACTTTACAGGCAGAAAGGGATAAGTGCGTATACCAATGATGGTTTACATACATTACAGTGTACATACATTCTGTCTCTTCTCGAGGACGTTTTAGCGGGAATGGAATGGCGGCACCCACCTGGTGCATTATTAAATGCTGAGCCATCCGAGTTAGAGGGTTCTTATATCTTATTTGATTATTGTATTTATGTTATTTGATTATTGTATTTATGTTATTTATTTTATTATCATGCCATTTTGTTTATTAGTCTGTCTAATTATCCACTCATAAATGTTGAATGTTACAAATGTATGCTCATTTAGACCCTAATTTGAAAATAAAGTATCTGTATCTATACACAGACATCTACCGTGGCATTAAACTTCGCTGTTACGTCGCCACTATCAATCGTACACCATGCTAGGCTATGACTTGGGTTCGAACACCTAACTACTGTATCTTTTTCTTCTGATGAATCGAATAGTTTAACAATTCAGCAAAAGTGGATTTGTAGGTAATAGAGAGCCCGTGTGTCCCAATGGGTGATTTTTTTTATTCGTCCCAGGTCCAAATAAAGATCCCTCACTGCTTCATATACATTGAAATGTATTTTTTTCTTTTGGCAACATGTATTAAAACAATTATAAATGAGTACAACTTACTTTGATATTAAAGTAAGTTTCACTCATTTATAAATAAGACACCGAAATACATGTAGCCCAGACTGCACCTGATGACCTCCTCTCACATCTACAACGGCGTTCCGCTGACTACCTCCTAACAAGGTAGAGACAGGTAAATGATTGTTTGAACTAATTGCAGGTAAGAGTTTCATTGCTTCCTTTAACAAGACGGGAAGTAAACCACAGATGGTTTCGGCGGATAGATCATAGCTTTCTTGTCGATAATTACATCTTATTTATTGCTCGATTGCCTACTGCTAATTACACAAAGATTTATTTATTGTAAATAATCAGGCTGTTAAGACGTCAAACCTTAAATTCTTGATGTTTAAATTTTGTTCTTCGTTTGGTGACGTCATTTCCTTGTTACCCCAGATTTACGATAGGGTGTGGGTGTTGTGTGATCATGTGGGTATTTATTTCCTTTATCTCATTTCGTGACAGGTACATATAGTAAAAGAGAGGTTTAAAAATGTTATGTGATATGTGATACCTAGCTGTCCGTGTTATCTTCTTTATAAAATTACTTCAACCAATACTCATCTTACGGTTTTGACCCAAGTGTGTCCACGTAGAAACGTAAAAAGAAAGTTCCACAGAAAGCGATTGATTGATTGATTGATTGATTGATGAATTACTGTTTTATGTCTCTCCACTATTATTCCATGTACATGGCCACGGCATCTGCCTGATGCATTGCAGCGGACCCACCCGAAGCAGTGAGGGATCTTTTACGTGCCACACCTACCTTGACACGGAACCTTGGTTTTGCTTTCTCAGACATTCAAAAGACAGGACACCAGTGTGCCGGTGTAAGGAGAGCCCAACACCTCAACCACGGAGCCACATCGGCTCCCACAGAAAACAAGTCTGTAGTGCATATATCACAGTCAAAATAATTATACCGAAAATAATAGACGCTACATATATCCATGGTTATGTTATTAGATATATTGCCATGGTGATCAACCAAATTTTTGTTATATTCACTCTCACTTCCTTTTACGATTATTAAAACTCGACGTCATAAGCACCTTAATATGGTATGTTGACATTTGTAAATTACTTACATTGGACAAAGCAAATCATGTTAGAGTTTTATAACGTAATTTGCCTGTCGCGAGTATGACGTCATGACGCAGATAAAAGCAAACGTGAAAAGCCTGGGTGTATTGGCGACTGATTAAATACGACATAGATAAGATTTCGGTAAAAAAAAAATTGAATAAGAATAAAACATTAATTTGAGTAAAAACGTGTTATAAATAATATCATAAAGAAGTAATATAAGATGGATTATGTGGTTTTGGGCAATGCATACTTAATTATCCACAAACTAAATGAATTGAAATATGAAACTTTTTTTTTCTAAATCTGAAAAAATTATATATCAACAATACAATATAGGAATTACTGCATTGGGCAATGCAAGCAAGAACTACTTACTTCTTATTAGATATCGACATCTTGTCCTCGGAGCGGCTGTCTTGAAAATAATATATTTTATATTAAAGAGGTTATTTTGATGAAACATGCAAAGAATTATCTACCTGAAACAGATTTAATTCATTCTAAAAGTTTATAATTCACAGCTTTGAATTGAGTTGATAAGTAAAACTGAGTTATGACAAACTTATGATCATGAATTAACCACACGAATTGTATTTAAAACTTCTTACCAGGTATGATGCAGAAAAATAATCACGGCATGCATGGCAGAAACGATTCAAAATGTCAGCTAACGAAAATTCAGTTGACAGAGGGATGTTGGGATGGTTTCCCACTGTGCACCTACTTTTGTGATTACAGTCACCCTTTGGCCAATTTTAGGCTTTGCCAGGCAAGAACTTCACACGTTGTCAGAATGTATATTCAATTCTTTGAGGTCATTATTCAAATGACATTTGCTAAAAACCAAGGACAATATCATTCTTATTTTCATGTTTAACAAATTAAGATCAATAGTCTTATGCAAACTATACTAAAAACGCATATTTTATTAACACAGTAAAATACATATTTCAGAAACATCCCCCCCCCCCCCAAAATGAAAAAAAATTAATAAATGAAATGGAAAATTAAGAAAATAAAACAGCCCTCTAAAAAATACTCCTTTATATTTTCGATTTATTGTATCCATCACTTAATCTCCAATTTTTTTTCTGGTGAAAACTCCAATGTCATTTTGACACTACAACTTTTGTTAATCTTTTAAATGATGTTTTAATACAGAAAGGCCAAGTGTCAATGCTCGTCCGAAATTAAAATAAGAAATTTGCAATCAGATGCAGGGGTGTTTATTGAGGTATCATAATATCAAACCATGCAGAAGAAGGGGATTGTGCGCTAGCATCAAGGGATAAAACTAATGTTCATCAACCCATAAAAACGTCCCCTTGTCCAGAATTATGGAGCGAATTGTCCATCGTTTGAAGTGGTTGGATAAAATTTAAGAATATGCTTGAAAGCTTGATGAAACGAAAAATGACCCCAGAGATATTGGCTTCGGTGACATAATTGTTCTCTTCGTATGCTTGATTTGTTCAATAAGAGAGAAGGATTAGGTTTTAGTTAAACTGTACTGTTCGGAACAAAACGGAATTTTTAATCTGACCACGGCAGATGCGATTGAAGTATAATGAAGATTGGAAAAGTGGAGGAGAATTTATCCGCTGACTTGTGGGATTTGCTGTTGGTAAAATAATAACTCTTTGGCAGTCTCTATTGCTCTGACGATGTTGTTTATATCGGTTTCCTGTCTTAGAGATTAGCTAAAAATCGAAACACACAGTCCAGAATATATTTGGCAAGTTGTAGATTAATCACAATTCTCTTGCATACGAGTAGGTCGGGGATTTGTGCCCAGGACCACTCGGCTACGAATAAAGATAAATATAAGTGTAAAAATATGTATTATTTTATGTTATTTTCTGTGTCATAACTTTCTGTTTTCTTGATCAATCTACCATGCACTAAATTTATTATTTTCTCCAGTATTACGGCCTGACCAGACTCTCTCAGATGGTTATAAGTCGAGCTGCAAGAATGTACGTCTGGACTTTGTCATGTCTTTACTTACAAGGGTAAAATACGTGTCCAAAAACCTTATGACCCAAAACTGCTCTACAGATATAATCTCTGAGTTAATAAGGATCGCGTCAGGGATACCATGCTCATTTTTGAGGATTTTCTAACAAGAAATGACTTGGACCGATTTGAGTGTTGACACTGATGTAATGGATGTGATGGTTTTGTAATTGTTGAATTAATTTATCTCGCTCTGAAAATTTTTTAGTCACTCTCCTGTTCTAGAAACAACTGTTGGCAAAAGTCAATCAGTCCCTACATCGGAAGACCATGTACAGATAGCTGCACTTGTCTCCTTATTGGAGCTTCGATTGTTTTGAAGCCGGTGTGGCTCAGTGGATAAGGTGCTCGGCTCGTTACCAAGAGGTCCTTGGTTCGAATCCTGCCCTGAGCGCACCGGTGTGCTGTCTTTCGGATGAGACAGTAAATCAGGTCCCCTGTCACGGTAGGCGTGGCACGTAAAAGATCCCTCACTGCTTCGGGTGTTTCCGTTGCAAGGGTCTAAATTTCTATGCAAAGCATCAGGCAAATGATGCACCATATACGTGAAATAATCATGATATGACGTTAAACAGTATTCAGTCAATTAATCGATTTTTTTATAGAATGAAATGTCTCTCGAGAGGACCCAAAAGGAGAAATTACCTCCCGATTTGGAGACAGTCTTCGATATTGAGAATATTCTACAGCTGTATCGGTCGGTTTTAAGGGGTATAAAAAGCCTCTTTTTCTGACAAATTCCTCATTTATATATCAAAATGTATATAATGTGGGCGCCCTTAAAATTTAAACGAGTTATTTGAGCATCTTTAAAGATACATTATGTCTAATTTTATAAAATCAGAGGTACAATAAAATATACTCCTAACTTATTTTACTTATAAAAAGATAATAAACTGCAGCGATCCCCAAACATAATAAGCCTTGGTTATACAGTTATTGCTGCAGCAAGTTAGAAATACGACCCTCAAATTTAAACTTCTTACGTTCGTACGAGACCGGAAAATACGCACGTGACCTTGAAATTATTCATTTGCATACGGAGTAAAACAACAATGGTGAAGATAAGAAAGAGAAAAAGAAAAGAAATCGGCCTTCTGCACTAAGTGACTCGGAAAAGAAAAGATAGAAAGAATAAGTATGATGTAAAGCATGCGAGAAGTAGAATATGTATCACGTGCAATGCATACATTATGCAAATGAATATTTCCGAGGTTGACCGAGATGAATAAAACTGATAAGGAAAACGTGGGTTATGTAGCGTATTTATACGCGATAGCTGCATTTAATACTGATGGACAGTCAAAAGATACTGTACTAAACAAAGTGACAATGTTACTTTAATCACAATAGTGGACGCTACAGGAGACCATATGTATCTTTAAAATGCAAATCAAAAGGAAAATAAATTTAGTTCGAAAGTTTCGACCGAATTCGTTTATGACTGGATGTCATTGAAGAGTTCCAGGATGCCAATATATGATTAATTTGTGCATCTACAAGAAGAAAGAAGGTAGAAGTTGCAAAACTGGCCAAGTTTTCAACATGATATAATCAGGACGGATACCGATTGTTTGTATACAAATATGAAAAATATGAAAGTAACTGGTGTCACATCACTATTCATTAACAACAATGTACCACAAAGGACATACACGGACCCCTGAAATTCAGAGGCGAGACCAGGTCCGTGGGAGGAGTGAGCGTGAAGAAAAATTTACTATGGAGGCGATCATTTGCCAAAGAGTATGAATTTCTGTTACTTATTTCAGTTTTCAGGTCACAGTGTTTCAAATGATCGGAGTGGACCTGCTGAACAGACTGAAATAAGCTATTACACTAATGAAAAAAAATGTTAAAAGCATTTGATTGGTGTCTTAACTTTCCACTTCAAAAATGTTTGAATTAAAACCCGTTTTATTTCCGTCTATATGACGTGTTCAGAAGGGGTCCTAGACTATGCTGATTGTTATAATATCTACTAAATGTCCTTTTTTGGACGTTTACCCTTTGTTACTGTAGCAGCTTAAAACTTGGCACAGTGATATTATGAAAACATGATAAAAGGTAACATGTAAATGATATTTTAACTAGAAATATTGGTTACTTCCTTATTTCTCGTAATAATATAGATTTACCATGTCAGAAAATAATTAGTTAAAAAAATCAATATCACCATTTCTCCAGTTCAATTCCGGGAGAAAATGGGGTTTTTTTTCTACAAAAATTTCAGTTTTGGTATGAAGGATGTCTTCATGTGATAAAGTATTGTAAGGTCTGGAAGTCCTATCAAAATGAATGAAACATCTCCCAGTCGATACACAGTGCATGGTGTCATATCGATATGAACCACCCGTTGTCTACATAGACTACTACATTTGTGTATGTTGGTTACTGGTATATTGTTACCCAGTCAGCGCCCTGTCAGATGCTTCAGAGTTGAGAAATTCGCTTATTCCAGATTGATTTCGCCGAAGACGTATTAAGACACTCATTATAATGTTTGCTGATGCAGATAACTTGATAAGCGAGTATTCACCCATGCCACGCCGCATACATCATTCGAAATCATATCCGTTTTGGGGATAAAATGACAGTTTTGTAAATTGTGTATTTCATATACAGGATTAATGGTAATCTTAGAATAATAAAAATGAACGAACTTTTTTTCTTTATATGTTTATGAAAAACGGTTCATTCAACTCCGTTCCGTCTTTTTTAAATCCATATAAAAGGTTCATGAATATGCATATATGTAAACATAAATCGCGATTTACATGTACAAAATATTTGAAAAGACCTGAATAAATAAGAATAGATAATTGAATCGATTTATCTTTATACAAAATATCATATACCATATATTTTAATACAGAATATAGGCAAGTAAATAGATTGAAATAGCTGCATGTGCATGTGTAGAATAAAATATCTATATCATTTACGTTTTGATAATATAGGATAAACTTGGGCCTGTATCCATGTTCATGGTTGCATATTTACCTCTGAAACTAAAACGTTTGCCAATTTACACATATATGTAATATCGTGGTTACACAGAACTTATGAGATTGATTTTTCCTAAACGATATAGACATGTAATTTTCAGATCGTGAAAAAGTTATTATTTCATTTCTGGATCTACAGTACTCTTCTTTTAACGATTTTCTCATTAACTGACTTCCTGATCCGATGATAGTACACTTAGAAAAATGTTGTTTTATCAAAAATGTGAGAAAAATGTAATGTAATACACAAGATCGTGATTACTGATTGACCGTTTTGACTCATAATCTTATACACACCATACTTTTGTTCTCCAGTGGGGAAGAAAATCAGCCCAACTGTAGAAAATAGATTTTGTAGGTGACTAAAATACAAAACATGAACTGAACGGATTTGCGATTTTGGATACATTGCTCATGTTTAAAGAAAGACAACTGCTATCTAAAACGTTAAACATGCAAGCCATGGTTATACTTCCTGGGTTACAAATACTACTGCTACTGGCTGGTGACATTATCAATTCCTTGTAAAATTCAGTAAAACATGACCACAACGTCATGGTTTTTAATGATACTTGGTATGTAAGATGTATATCAAATACCAAGAAAACTTTTCGTTCAAGGGCAAATTTGGTTGCTGTTGCAATGGTAACCATGACTGAAATTTAAATAATCTGAAACACTGAGGACCAGGCAATTTCACGAGTAACTTCCAATTTTCATGATTAATGTTTTAAATCTTCATCAGTAAAATCAATGTTACAAAACTAGGTTTTCCTTCTTATATAACTTACACAAGTGATCAAAGAAAAGATAAAATATAACTTGAAATGATAATTTTTTTTAACGTTTTGATGCCACCTTTTGCATGTTTTATGTTCACAAAATTTGCAAAAGTAAAGTAGCTAGGAGTTCCAATCCTGGTTACTATGGCGACAGCTTGTCATATAGTCTTAAATGGATGAGTTAGCAGTGTAATTTTTTCTGGCAGTGTATTTTTATTGATCTTTACGTTAATGCACAACTTCATAAGTGTATCTATTATAATATATTATTATATTATATTATATTATATTATATTATATTATATTATATTATATTAATATATTATTTAAAAGTGTACAATTATTCCACACGAATTTTAAAAATAAAAATATCACACCAATAATAAAACATTTTGAAATAAAAATTTATTTTAAAATGTACATTCACGCGATATTTAAAAATAAAAATATCCCACCATTAATAAAACATTTTAAAATGAAAATTTGATTTAAAGTACACAATTATATATGGCATAATATTAAAACGCAAGTCGCTTAGATTGAAGGGATGAACTTAAAGTATGGAAACATTTCACCATTGCCAAAAACTTTGTGAAATATTATTGAAATCCGTGCAATGAATAAAAAGTTATGGGCCAGATAAAGATTTACCATTCATATTCAATGTAACCTTTACAATGCAGATATAATTTGGTTTATGGTCAAGGCACACCCTTGGATTCTGTGAAATAATCCACAAATCTTTGCAAGGGATAAAAAGCTATGGCTTAAAGATTCAACCATCATATGCATTGTGACCTTGATCTTTCAGATATGGCCTTTGAGTCAAGTTATGACACATTATGTGAAATTTTATTCAAATCCAAGCATGGTGTAAAAAGTTATCGCCTGGACAAGAATTTTAACTGACCTAAGCACTATGACCTCGATCTTGCAGATACCATTGTAATACCATTCTGGCATTCATGTCCCTGCAAAGACATTCAATAATGTACGTCATAAAAATATAAATCGATTTAAATATATGTAATTTGTCAGCATTCATTTTTTATTTAAAAAAAAGCTGTTTATTCTTCCACAAATATTTTCAATTACTTAATTCAAATGTGGACATTTATTTTGTTTGCCCAAAAACAATGGTCTTTACTACCTTACTTTAATATATATTTAAACTTGAAAACTGTCAATAGAGAAAAAAAAATATTACTGTCAAATCCGGTATCTTGCGCGTCCGGTGATTTTGCGCAGCGCGTACGTTCGCTTTATCCATATTATCCTCTCGTCTCTTAATCCTTTCTAAAGACCGCAATTATCAAATTATCTTTTGTGCGATATATAATAATATAGTCTGGTAAGTATCAACAAAGCACAAAAAATGTCCACATGCGTTTTCTACATCATACCACTGAACAAACATTTCCGTAATGCGTACGCAGCAACGGGTCAAGTGACGTCGCTTATCTCATGAATATTATGTAGCCCCGCCCACTTTGGCCTAGTTTTCGATTTAACGATAGAAAAGGGCAATTTTCAAGTTTCATTGTCTAAATTCTCCAACTAGACAACTGTTTGGTCTTGTTTAAAAGATCCTCAAGCATCACAAAGCGTTGCAAATGATAATTTATTACTGTACTGACTGAAACGCTATAACACCATATGCAAATCAAGGGAGAAGAAAAAAAAGTAGGATGGGCTAAAAAAAAAAAAGAAACAGAAAAGGTCAGATAGGGTAGGTCACAAACAGATAGAGTGAGTATATATTTTTTTAAAACTAAAATGGAATTGTGTTTTATGGAAGTAACAGCAAGTTTGATATTACATAGGTCTAGATGTTAGTCAGGAAATCGTAGATTGGGGTCAGTGGATGATATGCGGCCAATTGATACATTTCAAATATTGTAAATCTGTTGAAATCTATGTGATGATGACTTTTTCACATATCCAGTTTGTGATAACGATCTATAAACGATAAATTGAATTTACATGTATTATATGCAGTAGTTACACTTTGTGATACATAAACACGGAGCGAGGCCAAGTTTATGGAACTCCTTGAAACAACCATATTTACTTATATATAACTTCTGTATAATGTATAAACTGATTACACGATATAACTGAAATGTATTTAATTGTATATTTTCGTAACACTACTATTTATTGCCCCCTTTGCGCTCCATAGACACTCTTCAGAAAGGGACGCATGCACTTCGCAAAATCACTGGACACATCTGCCACCGCCAAAGCAAGGGGGTACACATGTTTACATGCAGGTTACCATATGAAATAAATGGAATGAAATTTTAATATTTGGTGTGAATGACTTTTAATGATGATTTAAATCACTAGAACAATAAAATTGAAAGTTGTAAATCGATAAAGTATTTAATTTAATTGGCAAACACTTAGGTATGCAAAATCACCGGACAGCATCGTAAATTCAAAAACTATTTCTAGTTCTTTTTACTCGATATAAACAGTTTACCTGACTTAAACTATCCCATTACTTTGAATGTCTTTTTAGAATTGAGGTACAAGAACTAAAATGTGTTAGTATCAAAAGATTTGACCATGGTTTCCATGGCAACAAAATGACCATACTGACTTAAGTCTCGACAGAATACCAAAGACATATCGTTACCACGGCAACCAAAATTCAATGTGCCCAGAACACTTCATTTTCAGAGAATATCCAGAAAATCTACTGGCACTGTACCAGTCGCCGGCTAAGATTAGTCGCCGGCTATAACGTTACTTTGCGTATAACGAGTGTGATTTGTCAAATGTTTTGCAACATATCGTCTGCAATAGACGAGGGGACAAACAGAAAAAAGAAATCTACCTTAAAATCATTAACTCAAAGGTATAAGCAGGAAAAACCAACATTCCTGTAAACTGTCATTTCACGCGCTGGGGAAGTGACTTCACGATGTTAAATTTAGGTTTCTTTCTAGATAGTGATCTTATTTTGGGCTCAGAGTTGGGGATGACGTACTTTTCACGGGGATGCAATAAGGTGTTTACAAGAAAAAATAAAATTATGAAGATAATCAAGATTATGGCCATATCATTTTATAGATATATCTAAAAGGACATAAACAGATGAGACCATGGACAGGGTCATTAGTGATGTTAAATCACTGAATTATCACCAAGCATCTAGGGAATAAAATGTCGTTAGATCAACACTATATGACAAAGTGCAAGGAAAATACAAAAAAAAAAAAAAAAAAAAAAAAATAATAAAATACACATTTGGACCATCAAGAATGCTGAATGCTTGGCAGTGTTTGGTTTAATCTAAAAGGGTTTGGGGTAAACCTCAGTGTGACCCTTTTCATTGCTATATTGTATGTATGTTATATTAAGCCGATCACATAATAAATAAAACTGCAATTCAACTTATAAACGCACTTTTATTTGTGTACACACACACACACACACACACACACACACACACACACACACACGCACACACACACACACATACATACATAGACTCACCTAACCAATGCTCGGACACGTTTTTGACTCCCTTAAACACCCCTAGATCTGCCACTGCTATATCATGAAAGGATATGTTTATTGTTTTTTATTTATTTTTGATAAAACAAATAACAAGTACAATGCAGTTATGTTCATAAATTAGTAATACCAGTACATATATAATCACAAATCTAACACACATAATATATAGAGCAACAACCAGTATAAGATGGTATAAAACTTCATTTTAGGTAAACTATGCCAAGGCATCAGAATATACACAATCAAGAGGAACTGAATAAAGCTGTAGATCTGTATGAGGAGGGCCTCTCTCGTCGGAAAATTCAAAATAAATCAAACATTCCCAAATCCACTTTATATGACCATTTGAAGGGGAAATATACTGGCTATAAGACTTCCTTTGGAAAGGAAACTTCTCTGTCTGTTGGTCAGGAGTCCAGTATTGTGAACTATTCAGTGTTCATGGCCAACAGGGGTCTTCCATTAAACAGAGGGTAACCTGCGTATTCTTATAAAGGAAATTCTTCAAAGACAGCCAAGACCAACCTCCATCAACTTCGAAAAGGGGCCTTTAGATTTTCTCAGCAAATTTTTGAAGAGGCATAAAGATACAATATCAATTAGATCTTCACATCCTCTAGAATCAAACAGGGTCACCATTTCCCAGGGTCAAGTAGATCATTTTTATGAACTCCTCAAGGAGATGATGTCCACACTTGACCTCAAAGACAAACCATCCCGAGTATATAACATGGACGAGTCTGGATTCTCCGGTCGATTAACCTTTTCTAAGAAGGTCATAGTCCCAAAAGGCATCAGACACACTTACCAAACCCTGGTCACCATGTCAGGGCATGTCACTGTTGTTCAAGCTATTTCTGCAGCAGGAGAGTGATGTCCACCCATGATCATCTTCTCTGGATGTCTGCCACGTGGCTCATATGCTTCTGGTGTCCCAGACAGGTTCATATTCCGTTCCACTGAAAGTGGATTCACAAACATTGCATTGTTCTTGGAGTGGTTTGGGGAGGTCTTTGTACCATCTATAGGCAAAGAGCGATCAGTCATGCTAATTCTGGATAACCACTGGAATCCGTCGTTCATAGATAGGGCTCACAATCATGCTGTCGTTCTGTTGTACTTTCCATCTCATGCCTCACACCTCTTACAATCCCTTGATGTTGTTTACTTTCATACTCTAAAGCAGAAGGTTGCAGATCTGGCTGTACCCCTTGGATTTATGGGATGTAAGTAGTATAAAGATCCCCGATAAGGCATTTTGCACTGAGTTGACCTAAACGTACTCTAGTACGTTAAAGGTGAACTCTTAGGAGTACCGAGTTGACCTAAACGTACTATAGTACGTTAAAGGTGAACTCATAGGAGTACTGTCAAGTGTCCTTGATCTTAGTTTGAATGTACCGAATGTCGTTATTGCACTTCATACCCTTGAGTTTACTTTACTAAAGAAATGGCTGGCCCTTAAAAGGACCGTTTTTTCAGTGCTACCCCTTACAAACATAAGGGGCAATGGCGGTTGGCTTTTCTTCTCTCGATGCGCCTTGGTTGATTCTTTAAGAAAAAAAAAAAGAAGTTACTGGCTCAGTTATGTGGCAGAAGTCACCATGGAGCTATACAATACATGAATATAAATAATATACTAGAACATATAACACATTACAAAAATATTTGATTGTAGTGCAATTACGATACCGACTTAGGACGGTCATTTAATTTGACAAAAGCCAAAAAATGGTGTGGTTAACCGGTTTACGGGCCCACCTTCCCACTCACCGTAACAGCAGAACAATCAAAGGACGTACATTTAAAAATTTATAAATAATCCTCCATGTAAAGAACATGGGTCAACAGGTATCACATATTGAGAGGTCATAAAAATATAAACACGTAAAGTATTGTAAAACACATAATGGTATAAAAAATATATGCGACATCAACATGATAAACCGTGCTCTGCCAGTCTGAAAGCGAGCTAAGACCCTAGATCTGTAGGAGTCCCGACTAACAGTCAGAGGGGACGAGGTTCAGGACCATGTCTCCTCTGAAAGAGGTTTGGACAAGGCCCGTCATATAGTCCCCACCGCCCTGTTAGTCAGCGTGCAACGTTCAAGTAAAAGGCTGTAGAGGGGCCAAATACAAGAGCTATAGTCTTTTTGATGATCTCAATATCATATTGTCTATTTAGAAAGTAACCTTTCTACTAAATGTCCCACCTGGCAGGCTGGTGTTCTTCTACTGCCGGATGATTCTTGTCTCTCTTCTTCTGGCTCCCTCTTCGGCTCGATTTTCAATTTTTCCATAGATTCTTTGTCTTTCAAGATGACACGGCTGATGGCAGGCTCGTGTATCGTATAGATCATTCTCCTCTCCCAGTCTATCGATATTTTGATTTTTGCATCCATGATTGTCCATGAAAGTACTAAACATATTCTGAAGTATACATACTATGTACGCGGACCTGTAGGGAAGCATCTATTCATAACATAAACAAACTTAAAAAAAAACGCGGAACTGTATGGAAGCACCCATTCGTCACCTAAGTGTACTAAGACAAACTCTTGAAAAAAAAAACCCCGCTAACTCTTGAAAAACGCGGACGACTAAGGAAGCACCCTTTTTTTAGTATAAATAATAAGATTTTTCTAGAGAAGCGGCATTTTTAATCGAGATTTTCTCAATCAAGATTTACGAATTTAACAATGAGCAGCAATAACAGTATAGATTTCGAAACGATTTTAGAGATGCTATTGAAAGACGATGCCATACAGAAAAAAGGCAGGAGGGGGGCAATCAACATCTAGCTCCCCTACAGTAAATCAACAGCAGCAGCAGCATGTTCAGCAACCCCAGCCACAACAACAGGCACAAATTCAACAACAACATCAGCTGCAACAACAATAACAGCAAAATACCAACATTGCGCTGCCTGCGTTGCCGAAAATTAATCCTTCGCAGAACAGGATATCTACTACAAGAGGATTGCAGCGCAGATTTCACATTTTAGAGACAAACCAGAAGGTGTTAATTGAAGAGCTGGGGAAAACACGACACTGTTTGAAGGAGTTAGCGAGGTTGGTGCTGAACAGTAAAGAAGACGAGGAGATGTAAACATCAAAATAAATAAAACGGTCCTTTTAAGGACCACCCAAAGTGTTACGAAAAGTAGCCATTTTGCTGAATGCAACAATTATTTAATATGACTTTTTAGGGAATAAATAAGACGAGGAAATGTAAACAAATCAAATGAAAGTTTAGATCATTTTGCTGAATGCAAGTTATGACTTTAAAATTTTTTCTTCTGTATAATGTATAACAAAAAAGTTTAAAATGTAAGTTTAGAAATAATGATACGAACTTATTTTGTTATGATTTAACAAAATCTAATGAGGTCTGTATCTTCTCTTCCTTCTCTCTGGGTTGGTTCTAGCCTGGTGTTCATCATTCAGTAACCTTTCTATTTCTCGATCTTGCTTCCTTAATTGGACTAATGTAAACAAAATGACGTTAAATAGTGACTCAATTAGTTCCAATTGAATAGCTTTAATATCGTAATGTAACAGCAAAGTAAATAGGTGTCGCCGAAAAAATTCGAATGATCATTACTATCGATAATGGGTTTATTATAAAAGGATATTTTCATTGTATAAAGGGTAGAAGTACATTATTTCAACAGCAGTATTGAATTCTGCAATTTTTAATCATTAAGGAAATGATTTAGCTTTATTGACCTCTACCGCGACTGTACTTTCTGTTACTTATTGCCCGTTTATAAAAAAAACCGCGATATTTACGTTTATCATCTCTACTAGATAATAGTGTGATATATACACACATTTTAATTGTTTTTAATATATTTACTGAGGTATAATAAGAGTTGAAGTACATTTGATGTATTAAAACTAAATCTAAAACAATCAAAACCAACTTATTAGTGTCAGAAAAAATTTTACGTTACCGATATTTACGTTACAAAAATTTAAATTCGAAACAACTAAAAGAGAAATGAAAACAGAACGAAATGCCTACGATGTTCAAAATCACGTGACATTCCCACACGGATAAGAAGTTATCAAGGCGGGACATATTGGGTCCAGACAAAATAAAAGTGAAAGAAAGATAAGTTGTGACTTTGTTAGTAATTTTCATGAATACAGATGAAAGGATTCTTACTCCAACTTATCATATACATTGAAAAGAAGACTTGAACGTTTAGTGTGATACATGCAATCCATTTGTAGAACCCCTTCCATGATACAGACTAATAATGTTTACGTTACTTATGGTAGCGTAAATATCTCTAAATAACAAAAGGCATATTACGAACCACATGGTTAGTTATTATAAGAGATATAAACAATTACAAAGCCATTTATTAAATTTGAAGCAATACATGGTATTAAAAGTCAAACGAGTCTAGGCTGATGTACAGAATAGTGTAGGAGAAAAGGTTTACATTGGGGCGATAGAATGACACTGGATGTTATATGAGAAGAGATGTAGCTCATACAAGGGCATGTTTTAATTGAAAATTTTGTTTCACAAATAAATTAAAAATGTACGTATTTAACATAGAAAGATTATTACATTTACAGATTCTACCATGAGCATGTGTTGGTAACGTAAATATCTCTGCATATAAAATGTATATGTAAACAATAAAGTTTTGAATAATTTTTAAAATAACTCAACTTTAGTTTCATTTGTAGGGTCATGGGTAAAACAAGAGCCCAAATACAAAAAGAATATAGAGAAAGAAATAAAAAAGAGGGGGAAAATCGTACTTCAAAGGGGAGTCGACACGGGTACTTAAATACTATATCCCTTCTGCAGAATTAACGACATTAAAGAGAAAAACCAGAAATGAAAAAGCAAAAGAAAGAAATAGGAAGTGTCGAAGAGCTAAGAAAGCAAAATTACAGATTCAAAATGACAGTGATAGTGGTTACGAAAGTTTGCAGGAAAATCGACTGATTGTTAGGATACCATTTAAATCGAAAGGACGTAGCAGTGGTGGGAAAAAGAAATACACCAGAGCATTGTCGCGTGCGCATGCATAAGTTAAAAGACTCTAAGACGAGAAAGAAAAATATAGAAAAAAATTAAAGCAAAGCTTCGACAGGTTGAACGACCTCAGAGAATAGTCAGCTTCAGCAACACGTGAATGCCCAATGCCAGCTTCTCGTCTATAGAAGATGCTCCCTTAAGATCTACCAATGCTGAATTGAAAGATTTACATCTTACTCCTAGAAGTTCTAAGAAAGTCCGCAGAAAAATATTGGAGAAAAACACACTAATAAAGAAAATACAAAATGCAAGAAAATCAAAGAGAGACACCAACGTAATAAGTAGAATGGTTTCTGGGAAGATTTAAAAAATGTATAGATGTGTTACAGCTGTATGTAAGGGAATTGGAATTTCTAGAAGATTGCTGAATAAATCATCAAAAGAGAATAACGGGATAAAAACCTGACAAGAGAGTCCATGTTGTCAGAAGAATAGAAGTATCGAAATGTTTTAAGTAGGGAAGATAATAGCCGTACCCAACCGGGAAAAGCAGATGCCGTGAAATCAAAAGAAGACGGAACTAAAACCAAAGTTTTGACTGACTACCTAGCAAACTTACATCGAAAATTTTGCGCTGAAAATCCTAACGTTAAAATATCATTAGCAACGTTTTGTCGTCTTAGACCAAAACATATTTTGCCCGCTCGATTCATATACCGTACATCATGATTGTGTATTAAACACCAAAACATGGCTCTAAAATGCCAGACATTAAAGAAATATGGAATTTCTGTCAGCAAAAACCCTGAAAATCTAATTGGAAAAAAGAGGAAATAAAGAAGGAAATTATTATCAAGGCACCAAGCGATACTTCATATAAAGTTTGGAAACAAGTTCAAGTAGAGGAAAAGAAAAAGATGAAAATAGTCGATATACAAATTTCTAAAGAAGATTTTGTTGCATTGATGGAGACAGAAATAACAGAATTTGAAAATTGTCACCAGAGTAAAATCACAATACAGAGAAATGAAATGTTTCAAGGAAAATCTGCCTTTAAATGAAATAATTATACAAATGGATTTTGCTGAAAATTGTTCTTGTAAAACACTATCAGAAATTAAAAGTCACCATCCATCCTGTGGTAATTTATTTCCTTGATGAGGACATGACACTTCAACACAAAGGCATTGCAATCATATCTGATGAACTTTCTCACTCAACAAGTACTGTGTGCGCGTTTCTAGATGTTCTCATTCCAACAGTCCAATCTTTGGTCCCAAACATAACTGTGAAACGCATCCATTATTGGACTGATAGTCAATTTAGCCAGTACCGTAATAAAAACATGTTTACTTTGGTTGCGGAGCATGCTCATTTATATGATATGGAAGCCAGGTGGAACTATTTTGAGAGCAGCCATGGCAAGGGGCCATGCGATGGTCTCAGTGGCACGATTAAACGTATGGCGGATGAGGCAATTAAAAGGGGCGCGACAGTTATACAAGATCCAAAAGAGTTCGTTGAATGGGCAATAAGATCCAATTTGAAGGAAGTTAAATTTCTCTACGTAACCAAAGAAGAATGCCGAAAAAAGTAGACGAATTGAGTAAACGTAAACTTAAGCCATTTAAGGGTACAATGAAGCTGCACGCTGTGGGTTTCGACAGAGAAAAATTAAAGTTAAGATCCAGGGAGACCTCTTGTCATTGTAGCATATGCTTATCCGGAAAAATATTGTAAGTCTTGGGACTTTCATATTGTATCCTCAATAGCAAAAAACCACCCCAGAAATGATCAAAACATCAATGATACGGAAAATGAACCTAGTATTGAAACCGAGCTAGAGACAGCAATCAGATCACCCGACACCCACGCCTATCAAACTGAATTATCAGTCGATGACGTCATTGCGTGTAACTACGAAAATCAATGGTATATAGGCAAGGTCCTTAATATTGATGAATTTGATGTTGAAGTTAAATTCATGGAGAAGGTGAATACCTTGTACAGATGGCCTACACACCAAGATATCATCTGGGTTAACAACGAAAACATTCTGTACAAAATACGCACATTATAACCCTCAAGAAAATCCAAACGTCTTTGGAAATTAAGTCATGATGAAATTACTGTTGTTGAAAGCTTGTTCAAAAGCACTTAGCTTACTGTTTATTATGAACATTTTATCCTGGTACTTTTGTAATGGGTATTTTCATGTATTTACATGTAGTTTATATTTGCTAATTCAAGTTTAATGTCACTCTGTTGATAAGACTTAAACGCTATTTACCGGATCAATGTAGAAAGAAAGTAAACAATACTTGAAAACTGAATATTGAATTAATGATATTTACGTTAACATAGACATTTACACAAAAAGTTAAAATTTGTGACTTTATTTTTGATTTGACACACTGTCAGCATATGAATTAAAGTCTTTATAATGACTATTGACTGTGAAGATATTGTTGCATAGTCTCTTGATATACTTAAAAGTGTATAGACATAAATAACAAGAAATGGCAATATATCATGAACCATTGTATATAAATCTGTTACGTTCTTAACAAATTTTCTTGTATCAGTTTAAAGTATTAAGTGTTGCTTGAAAGAGCCTAGATTTTTATATCCTTCAGCAAACAAAACAGAAAATAGATTTCATTGTTGGAAGATTATTAAGTGATATTTACGTTTCATTTGAATACACTTTCTAAAAGACAAATTTCAATATTGGTCTACTAATTTGTTATTACTTTGATGAATTAAAATTATATGATGATGTCCAAATATTGATGATGTCGATCTTTTATACCGTACTACGGTCACACAAAGAATGCATTTGCAGTACTTAAATTACCAGATTAATTTTGATTTATTTACTTAGTTTTCTTCATTTATATGTCATGCCGATTCATGACTTAATATACAACAAATTGTCAGCTATTGATATTTTTCTGAGTAACAAATTGTTTTTGTTTTGTTTCTTGCATAGTATACTGAAATCGAAAGAAGTTCTATCGAAACATATTACGTCTGCTCTAACTGCTATAAAAGATCATATTATCAAATATTGTGATGTCGCATTTCATAATAGTAACATCAATTACTTTTGGTCAATTAAAAATTCTCATGAAGTTATAGACAAACTTCTTTCACTAAATTTCAAAGCGACTCAAATTTCTACATTTGATTTTTCTACACTTTATATATCTCTGCCTCATGATTTGATTAAAAGCAAGTTGCTGTCTCTTATACAGTGGTGTTTTTACAGAGAATCTAAAACTTACATATGCACTTCCAATAACTCCGGATTCTTTTCCAACAAACAACATACTTCATATAAATACTGGACTTGCAAGGAATTATGTAAAGCACTAGATTTTCTCATGAATAATATTTTTGTGCAATTTGATGGCAAGATATATCAACAAATAGTTGGGATTCCTATGGGTACTAACTGGGCGCCTCTGATAGCAGATTTATTTCTTTGTTGTTATTAGAGAGATTTTATGGTTTCTATTCAAAAATTAAAACGTTTCGACCTCATTGACAAATTTAATAATACTTGCAGATATCTGGATGACTTTTTGGTTATCCACAAACCTGAATTCGAACAATTTATATCAGAAATATATCCACCAGAGCTCAAATTGAATAAAGCTAATACTTGAGATAAATCTACACCTTTCTTAGATTTGAACATCAAAATTATCAACCACCTAATATATACTAATATTTATGATAAACGTGAGGATTTTGGATTTCCTATTGTAAATTTTCCTTACTTGGATGGCGATGTCCCTCGACTCCCATCATATGGTATCTATATATCTCAATTAGTTCGATTTGTCAGAGTCTGCACCGTTGTTTTGGACTTTCATAAACAAAATTTACAAATTACTACTAAACTTTTAACTCAGGGCTACAGATATCACAAGCTAAGAAAACATTCGGAAAATTCTTCAGATCTTATTCAGAACTTCTATCTAAATTTGGAAATATTTCTTTTCAACACTATGTATCCAATGGAATTTCCCATCCTAATTTTTATGGTGATCTCATATATAAACTAAGGAAAGTAAAAGGCTCGGATAACGTTATTTTATCATGTAATAAAATAGTCAAACGTCTTCTAAATAGACAATATGACATTGAGATCATCAAAAAGACTATAGATCTTGTATTTGGCCCCTCTACAGCCATATGCAGACTTTTACTTGAACGTTGCACGCTGATTAACAGGGCGGTGGGGACTATATGACGGGCCTTGTTCAAACCTCTTTCAGAGGAGACATGGTCCTGAACCTCGTCCCCTCTGACTGTTAGTCGGGACTCCTACAGATCTAGGGTCCTAGCTCGCATTCAGACTGGCAGAGCACGGTTTATCATGTTGATGTCGCATATATTTTTGTATCATTATGTGTTTTACAATACCTTACGTGTTTATATTTTTATGACCTCTCAATGACCTGTTGACCCTTGTTCTTTACATGGAGGATTATTTATAAATTTTTAAATGTACGTCTTTTGATTGTTCTGCTGTTACAGTGAGTGGGAAAATGGGCCCGTAAACCGGTTAACCACACCATTTGTTTGGCTTTTGTCAGTTAAATGACCGTCCTAAGTCGGTATCGTAATTACACTAGAATCAAATATTTTTGTAATGTGTTTTATGTGCTAGAATATTATTTATGTTCATGTATTTTATAGCCCCATGGTGACTTCTGCCACATAACTGAGCCAGTAACTCCTCTTTTTTCTTGCATATTATACTGAAATCGAAAGAATAAGATTGTATCTATAGTTTTGAAAAGATGACAGAAAAAATGTGACGTAAATATTTTGCGTATTTTGGGGGAAAACTTTCCCTTATTTTAAATGATTGTTGTAAAATAATGGAACAAGTTAAGTAATTCATGTTTGCTGTTTTGAACTTAGTATGTGTTTCAGATTTAAAGTCATAAATTTTCAACTTGATAATGTATTCTTCATTTTGAGTAGAACAAAGAAAAGGAACAGTGTTATGAGAATGGGTGAAAGGCATCGAATTTCACAACATGTGCTCATTGTTTACACTATGACGACGCTAGCTAGCTCATCCATATTCATGAAAGTTGCAAAAGATGGCACTGCACTTTGTTTACTCACCTTGCATTTACATCGTGTTAAACACACCCAATTTATCCACTTAAAGGTCAACTGAAAAAGAAAACCATTTTTTCCTACTTATCCCGTTTATCGAAAGATTAATGTTTATATTTTACTCTGCAAAAATCGTTTTGGTCTTACAAGTCACGGTTCTGCAGTTATTTACCTGTTAAATATTTAACTTAAAAAAAAAGTTTTTCGTGCAAGAGTTATCGTTCTTATAGCGAACCGCCATATTGGATTTCGCAATAAAAGTCGTACGATCGTCGTCTACATTCAATTGAAATCATGGTGTTATGTGCCGCTCCAAATTGCAATGTGCGTTATGGACAAGGAGTTAGGATGTTTTTTTTTCCAAAGGATAATTCATAGAAATAACTTCACCGGACACGATAGGCACTGTCATTTGCATGCAGATAAGTAATTTTAAGATTGTTTACGTTCAGCTTTGTACGTTTGAATGACTAATTGTGATAATTATTTTTAGATAAAAGTCTGAAACAATAATTCATGAAAACAAAAGTTCGTTGTATTGAAGAAATGTTAACATAAATATATATTAAATGCTTAAGTGCGTCACGTCACCGGACGGCATCGTATACTTCCACCACAATGGATGTGTCTATCTTAATATTAACTATCCGGTAAACTGCAAAACGTTGTCAAATTGTCCGAGCAGTGTTCAGTTCGGTCTACTCTACTGTAGTCTCCTTCTCTGTAAAATGAAAAACAATATTGTATACGTCACGTGTATATGGTGGCGACCTCTACTCGTTACAATGTAGTCTCACGTGCCGAGAGATTTGGTTAATATCACACCTTGAGTTAAAGACAACAGGGTATATTTGTGTTACTGTCCGGGACACCAGTTTCGTGCGCCCGAAAAATCGCATTAACTTTTTCAATTCGTGAGATCATGAGATAAAATACGTTCGAATGTAAAGACTGGCCTTAGTCGTAGCTACGAATAACTCAAACAAACTACATGCATTGTTATTCTTCGTGATATAGCCGATTTTCACTTACTATAGGAGATTTTGTATAGTAAAATTCTCCTTTGCAGGCTTGTTTCTTTTCTCGCGCCACGTGACGTCACCTATTGGAATGTTCCACTACTGAAAGAGGTAATCTAGTACTTATTTTTAGGGATAATCAAACGCAAATTTTAATAAATTAGTAATAACTGAACCAAAATCTTTAAATTTAGCATTACCTTATACAACGTTGTAGCTGCGCCTTGAAAAAGTAGAGGGGGAAAAGTTTAAATGAAATTTTATAGTTATCTATCAATTTAGTGTCCTTGTTACACACACCCAACACACAAACATACATGCATATGTATACATGTATGTGTGTGAATTGGATAATTTAAGTATGGCGTCTTAATTTTATTTCTCTTTGCTTGAAGTTGGTGGCCTGTACGGTTCACAAAGCTATGTACACGTCTCTTGTGACAGTAAACATGCATTTTCACCTGAAAGATCACTGCTGCTTTTAAAGTTTTTACACACTGAAGAAGAAAGGCGTGTTAAAGTGGTATACCTTATAATTCGGTTTTTATGTCAAAATAAGAGTGTAAAACAAAATAATATAGTATTTTCTCGTATGACCGAAGTTATTAACTTTGCGTTAATAACATTTTTGTTGCTTCAAACCTTCGGAGAAAAAAAGAAAATATTTTGTAAATAAAGCGGATATTCCATTAATACAACCCTAACCTGACTTCGCGCATGCGCAGTTTCATCAAATCAAAAAATATGATGGGAGATTCCAAAAAGAAAACAATTTCTGTAAATACCGACTTTAGCAGACTTGGATGCAGATGTTTTAAGTAATTTACCAAGTTTACTTACCTCGCCTTCATGATGCGGCTTCCGAATTAGATCACGTGATAACCGGAATATCCCTTCTCATTGAATATGTACAAGTTTGTTGTAAACATCGCGTTTTAGACAACCATATATCTCAGTTAATACGACGAATTTGATCACAAAATATTGATCACAATGGTCTTTTTTTCAAAATATGTTTTAGGCTTATATATCTAATTAAAACAATTCAGAATAAATCTACCTATAATATGCACTACCTATGATATGCACTGTACTAGCGAATATAAGGTATACAGCTTTAGAGAGAGGCATTTCATTTTGAAAGTGAAGTAATGATGATAATAATAAGAAGAAGAAGCAGAAGAAGAAAAAGAAGGACTCATTTTGAGTGGAAATTGTATTTATACACTGAAAACAAACGGATGAACGCAAAATTAATAAAAGTATAAATGAATAAATAATACATATAGATAGATATATAGATAAATTTTGAAATAAATAATAAATCATAATGCAATGATATTTTATTAAATAGATAAAAATATAATATATTGATGTATAACTGCATTATCCATATTGAAGAAAATACTTGAGGGTCGTTTGATTCCAAATCTTATTACTCACTCACAGCTTTCACGCTTAAATATATCATTCACATTCACAACTTTCCTTGTGCACGTTACATGCAACCGTCTATCACAAAAGTCACACATTACCCATTCGACAACAATATCACTTTCATAACCCAATGTGCCCGTATCACTTTGACACACAAATTATCTTGAACTTTAATTCATCTCCATACATCCAACACCATCTGGTCTCATTTCGTACGTCCTTTCGTCGATGTCGTCACTGTCTTCATAATCATCATCATCGTCATTTTCGTCTATATGAATTAGAAATGGAGACGCCTCCTCCTCCATTACTGCGTCAGTCTCCCAAAACTTTCTTTCCACTGTGTCGATAACAAACTTTTCTGCCTTTACCCGTTTATCCTTATCTATATTTTGTTTTGCATCTCTTAAAATATGCTTAACGCCTTTCAACTTAACAGTTTTTGCTACATTGTTTTTTTCTTCAGCTGAAAGATTTTAAAAGAATACAAATACTATTATTTACGATGGCTGAAATAATTTTTATCTACGTTTTTAATTATTCGTTGCTATATAGTGTAATGTCTTATTTAGAATATATGTACATATATTATATACAGTAGTAGTGTACCGGGTCCTGCTGGCAGAGTTTTGCCTGTGTTCCCGATAGTGCAGTAAACGTACTATAGTAGGACCTTGTTTGCCCTTGAATAGGCATTGAGTTGACCTTGAATCGCCATTGATTGAAGGTGCCCTTGAGTACATTGACATTGATTGAAGTGCACCAAGTGTATAAATAGAGTTCTAGAATAGTATAGAATTTAAAAAACGTGCTCTAGTAGGTGAATGTCGACCTTGATTTGCCATTGATCAAGAAGAAATCGTCCTTGAATCCCCATTGATCTAAGCAGCTCGAGCGCACGTGCTATGTCGCCCCTGAATCGACCTTGATCAAGAACAAGAAATCACCTTTGAATCGCCCATGATCTAGGCAGCGCGCGCTCGCGAGGGCGTGCTATAGTAGGACGTTGATTTATCATTGAGTGATGTGCATCAATAAAGAATAATAAGAAAACAAGACTCACCGTTTTGCCGCTGGTTGGACTGCATCAGCCATTGAGTTACCTTTCATTGTGTTGCATCGGCCATTGAGTTACTTTTCATATGTTGCATCAGCCATTGAGCTACTTTTCTAAAGATATGGTGGCCCTAAAAAGGGCCGTTTTATAGACACTGTCTTTACACAC
This sequence comes from Pteria penguin, assembly GCA_035048485.1. NCBI lineage: Eukaryota > Metazoa > Mollusca > Bivalvia > Pterioida > Pteriidae > Pteria > Pteria penguin. Next base: position 34,059,322 of record CM068585.1, on the reverse strand, counting down.
AGTAAGGACAGTGCCTGGCTCTCCTTCTGCGCCTGCTACTCTCCGCCCTCTTCGGCGCCTCTTTCATCACTGGTTCTATTTCTCCTATAGGTTCTTGTTTTATGACGGGTGTCATTAATGTTTCACCCGGAGGATCCATGGGTTGTATTTGGATCACAGGATCTACGTTGTTCCACACAAACATTAATCGAAGTTCTGTTTCAATCTTGACGTAACTCGTTGTCATGTTGTTGTTCATATGATTAAAAATCAAAAGCGAACGTGGGAAATGCAGCCCGGACAGGGGGTTATATATTCCAGGGACGAATGACGTCATAGTTCACGGCGCGAGCGCGTATTCCAATGACTCGATGAAATATACGTCATAATGTGATGTGTTTTAAATGCGATACCCTATGTACGTGTACACTTGTTTTTTATCGATCTTATATTCGTGTGAATGTAAACCTTCAAATAAATTTTTATTTCTAAAATGTTTAAGGGTGTTTTACCCATGAGACACTTTACATAAACATTACCCAGATATCACACAGTCACGTCTAGATAAAGAAAAACAGTAAGAGAATTTTTGATTTAAAAACTTTAATTAAAACATGTTTTTGCATATATACTATTGTAACAGTACTATACAGTAAAGTCACGTCACTGGACATCCATGGCATCCATGTTGCTGTCAGTGGGAGGGTCGGCCCGTAAACCGGTTGGCCGCACCGTTTCTTTGGCTTTTGTCAAATTGGCTGACCGTCCTGGGTCGGTGTCGTGGTTGCGCTGCAGTCGGATATTTTTTAATGTTTTATATGTGCTGGTATATTATTTATATTCATGTATTGTATAGCTCCATGGTGACGTCTGCCACATAACTGAGCCAGTAACTCCTCTTTTTTCTTAGCTATCTTCGGAGTCGCCGCGAGTTTCTTAGGTTCTTTGAATAGAGGTGCCTTGGGCGGTGCGCCGTCGTCTTTCTGTTATTGTATTTATTTTCTGGATGGTCTTTTTCTTGGGCGCTGCGAGGATCGAAGGAGACTGGGGTTCGGTGAACGTGGGACTGGGTGGTGAAACGTTCTCTTGACGTTCTTTCCGTGGACAGTCCCGAGCCCAATGACCTTCGTGACAGTTGAAGCAAGCACTCGTGTTTTTTGTCTCTTGGGAACAATTGTTAGCGTAATGTCCTTCCTCGTGGCATCGGTAACACGTCACCTTCATTTTCTTATGGACGAGTCCGTCCCAAAAATTATAACAAGGCGGCTGCTTGCGTTTCAGAATTTTTTTCCGCTCATGAGATTTTTGATGTTGGTAAGGCTTACTTTCATCTTGCCGATTCCCATGTTGGACTGCATGACCTCTACCTTCGTCTCGACCGCGATATTTTTCACGGCAGCGAGATTCTCATTGACGGTGTACATGACTTCTTTGTGATTTTTGTCCATCACGTTCTCGAGGTCTGTCATCGTCTTACCGGTGGTTTTGGCCTCCCAAGCGTCTTGCACGGTCAACTCGTCGTCCAAAAACGACTGAGGAATCTCGGAAATTTCGTCGATCAGTTGCTGTTGAGCCAATGGTAGATGTAAATCGTTCGATGTATCGAATCGAAATGAAATGTAGATCGAGAGGCTTATATATTCGTTATTTCGTTGAAGCATGCTACGACCTCATCGAGGTCGTTTCATAAATTGTAATTCAATCGAATCATAAATTCGGTGACGTGATAATTCACACAGCGCGAGCGGTCGTTTCAAAGTCGAGGTGACCTCTGTATCCCAAATCGAGGTCGTCCATGTCACATAGAGTTTTAGATTTTCGAGTTCATTTACGATTTCGTAGTCAACATGCCAACAGCTAAAAATTTACTGAGATCGCAAAAAATTCGCACGCTTTTCAAAAGATTGGTACGAACACAGGGCGGAGTAGAACGAACCAGAGATAGACTTCGAGAGCTCCGAAACAAGAGTAAGGAGCCCAAAGACCTCTTTACCATCAAGACGAAAAGAGAACATCGAAAGTTTAAGACGAAGGGCGTCCGATATGACGTGGAGTTAAAAGTCGAAACATGCAGGTTAGCGACTTACCGAGGGTTTTGCCTCGCATGATGAACTCCATGGTAGAGGAACTGATAAGTAAATGTCATGCCAAAGACAAAGATTACATCAGGCTGATCATCAATCACCCTTCCTTGAAATCTGGGTGCCTTTAACGTTGAGCCAGAATCTATCGGGGAATACGATCATGGACGAAATTCAGAAGGTGCAACAGAGGACTTTAAGTTGGAAGACGGGCAAACCACCATAGACGTCATCCACATCGAGATGCCTTACGTATCCAGTGGACATAAGACGAAACATCTACATACCGATAACGAGGCTTTTAGGAAAGGCAAGAAGTCCATCATACGGATCGAGAAGAATGGAGATAACATGTGTTTAGCAAGAGCCATCGTGGTGGCCCGTCTACACGGTGTTTTTATGTTAACCAAACCAAAAAAATAAATATCTGTCGAGAATCCTAAATGACTAAACTTGGACGATGGAGACATCACTCCGAGCCGTATGGGAAAGTTTGACAAAAGTAGCGAAATGGATTTATACATAGTATATTGTGTATGTATTTATCATTCAAATAATGTTGTTTCAACCAAAAATGTTAGTGACGAGCAATGGGACGGCCCTAATCCTTGTTCGTCACGTTGTGTTAGCGGGGCAATAAAATGTCATACAAGAAAAATTTGATAAACCTAAGAAAAGTCACAGAGGTCACCTGGACTGTGTCATTGATATTCTAACGTTATGAAATTGAAGTGACCTTTTCCAATGACAAGGACGATGTGTTTTGACATTGGGAGTGATCTTTTCTCGTACGAAGTATTTACTTAGACGTCCGCGTCCATAGTATTTAAGACGACATTTCTCATTCGCCTTAGAATACCCAAACTTCACAGACGTGAAATCATGACCACTCCAAAGAAGTTAGACTATCAAAAGTTCGGACATCGCACGGATGTCATCATACACTTGTTTGAAAAAACAGACAACCCCAGACATCGGGAGGTACTCAGAGATCTGGTAGCAGATGCCTACATATAGAAGGAGGAAGGATTACCAGTGGACAGTGACACGGAAGAATTCAAAGCGTACGAAGAATGTCTAGACATACTCTTAGAGTTGTTCTTACTCACGGACAAGAACGAACAATGGCACGTACTTCTGGATCTGTTGCGAGAAAACGAAGTTCGGAGAAGTCGTAAGAAAAACGAAGCGCCACCCATGGACTTACAAAAGTGTGCCAAACGTACGGAGGTACTCATTCTCCTGTCTAGAAAAACAGATTGACAGGAGCATTTAGACACCCTATATGATCTGCTCGTAGAGACCGATCGAAAGAAGATGGAGATAGAAGAACAAATGTTAGTCGACATCAAGTCGGAGATCACGGAAGAGAAAATCGAAATGAAACCAGATATCGAAACGGAAATTAAGCTAGAGCCCACGGAAGAACAACCACACACATCGATGGAACCTAGACGAAGTACGAGACCGGAAAACCGTGGACCTGTCAATTTTGTCGATGAAAATAACCAGTGTAATATGGTTATAGGAGGAATAAGATACAAATGTGCCGAACAGTATATGATGTACCAGAAACATATTTGCAAAATTCATTGTTCTATTTAAAGGTTTTAACTTAAAAACTCTATTTCCGTTTTTTCTTTTTCTAGACGTGACCATATGATGTCTGGGTAATGTTAAGTAAAGTGTCTCATGGGTAAAAACCCTTAAAACATTAGACATTTAACAGACGAGGCTCGACATTTAAGACATTAAACGGACATTTAACAGACATTTAGTAAACAAAAGGGTGTTATGACAACAAAACTTGTTGAGCTTTGGAGCTGACAACAACACTGAGCTCTGACTTCTTGGTACTAAGGAACCCAATGTTATTTAAATTCAATTTGTGATTCTATTTCACAAAAGGTATGAACAAAATTAAATCAAATTCCAACTTACCACTCAATGTTCTTGTGTGGATTGTAGTAATGCTAAAAAGGAACAATAAAAATGAATATATCAAACATTTAAACACTTAAATGCAACTTTCATATAAAATGCAACAATGCTAAAACGGAACAATAAAAATGAACATAAACATTTAAACTGAAACTAACAACGCAACTGTAACTCGGGATATTAGAACAGTATCCCATGTCAATGGCAATGTTAAAAATGAACTTGACAAGTAATGATGGATTGATTTAAAAAGTTACAATTATAGGAGTTTCATTCAAGTTTATGAAATATGACATCAACTTACAGCCATGTACAGAGGATATCGTACTGTTGGATAGCAAACAGTCTGAAGCAATCCTCTTCACGTACCTCTACTTCTCCATGGTCATGTGTTGTGAAATTAGTGTGGTAGTACGCCAATTTCGTTAACAGTTAGAGTTTTCACATTGTATCCATGCCCTGATTATCATAAATATTCCTTTGTTCGCGTCTTTACACTATGTTCATGCTGTATTCAGTATTTTTGATTATTATTATTTGTATTTACGACTGTTCATAAACATTTCTCAGTAGCTTGGATCCTGTAATCTTCGATTCACAAGTGGTCATATTATCCTTTCGTTCCCCGTTTCGTGCATATTTATTAGGTTCAGGCCGAAATGCCAGTTAACCATCATCTTACGTCCTTTTGGCATATATTCAGAAATAAATTATTGTCTTTTAACTTATTAAGTGATTTCCATTTGTAAATAGTTCGTGACATATCGTTTAATCGTCCTTTGTAAGCAACTGTTGTCTAGCCTGTTTCGGTGTGCGCGCCGCCATATTTGTTTCTTCCTTATTTTAAGAATGACGTCAGAAGCCAAGTGTAACGCGCGATTTTTCGATTTTCGTATAAAAGGCAACGTCATTGCTCATTTCGTTACTTTTCTGCTTAAGAGTCAGACATGCAGAAAATCTGCTAGAGAGCGTCTTCACTTTTCAATAATGACTTCTATTAGTCTTGAAGTCGAGCAAGATAGAATGGTAATTATAACTATAGTTATATAGTTTTGTTTCCAATATGAAAGTTGGATACCTCAGGCATTATTATTGGTAAGCTACCCAACGCCTACTGTGTAATCTCTGGGTGTAAATTACCCAACCTTGTTTTGGCTACCAGTCCAATTTATATATAATATAAGAGCATAGAGTCCAAGCTACATAGTAGGTTTTATTCATAGTACATTCTACATAGTACATTTTTATATTAGACATAATAGGCAAACTGTACATGTAGTTGTAAATATTTATTCATTTTACTCATTTATACATGTAGATATGTATATATGTTGGTGTTTGTAATAATTAAAATAGTTAACTTTATTTCCTGACTCCATTATCTTTGATAAGTTTGTCAATATGTTGGAACTAAGAGGATCCACAAAGTTGCCGTCTACGAAATGCAACACTGGTGTCAGAAGTGGGATCCTCTACGGTCTTGGTATTCCAAATTGTCAAACTTTCTAAGATAACAAACAAGTACATTTTTTTATTTAGTTCATAACTTCACTGGGCAGTTTGAATGATTCATGTGAGATCACAGTTAAGAACCCATTCACACAGCATAGTTCATGGGGCTTGGACAATCCATCCCGCTCTTCTGTATCTTTTGATACAGCTCCAAATACTGCTGGTTCTTTGCAACCTGTAAATACCAATGAATTGATTTCATCTATCCATACTTTGATCAAAGATCAATTTTCTACATTTGATGTAGCAATTAATGCAGAGTTATCTGATATGAGCTGTAAAATTAATGAACAGTTTGAGGATATGCAAAATGTTCTGGATGAAGTTCGAACTGAATCTAATACATTAAGGATAGAGATAAATCAAGTAAAACAAAATTATCATTGTACTAGATTTTAGAATTTGGCGGCCATCTTGAAAATACCAAAATTTGCGTGACACACGGTCTAATATGAACAAGTACATACTAAAGAAGTAACATGCCAAGTTCGTTGCTTGTATCATCAAAAGAACTATTTTGTCAGGTTCCCGCCCACTACATAATTAGCTTGATATAAATAGGAATAGTGAAATACAATGTAATTCAGATTATAGTAGCAAAGTGTTGAGTTACAAAATCAAATCTCTAAACATTTAATTTAATTATAAATACGCGACGATATTTCAACTTTGTATTAACATTCCATTGTCGGTTATCATTGCCTTTACCAAATATCCAGCACACTTGATTACACTTCCAGTATCAATTTATTTTGAAATGAAGTTCAGCTTATCTGTTTAATACATTTATATCTCTGAACTCTTACCTTCATAAATTATGTTCAATGATTGCATTAATGATAGATAAGAAAAAAGAGGAGTTACTGGCTCAGTTATGTGGCAGAAGTCACCATAGAGCTATACAATACATGAATATAAATAATATACTAGAACATATATCACATTACAAAAATATTTGATTGTAGTGCAATTACGATACCGACTTAGGACGGTCATTTAATTTGACAAAAGCCAAACAAATGGTGTGGTTAACCGGTTTACGGGCCCACCTTCCCACTCACCGTAACAGCAGAACAATCAAAGGACGTACATTTAAAAATTTATAAATAATCCTCCATGTAAAGAACAAGGGTCAACAGGTATCGCATATTGAGAGGTTATAAAAATATAAACACGCAAGGTATTGTAAAATACATAATGGTATAAAAATATATGCGACATCAACATGATAAACCGTGCTCTGCCAGTCTGAAAGCGAGCTAAGACCCTAGATCTGTAGGAGTCCCGACTAACAGTCAGAGGGGACGAGGTTCAGGACCATGTCTCCTCTGAAAGAGGTTTGGACAAGGCCTGTCATATAGTCCCCACCGCCCTGTTAGTCAGCGTGCAACGTTCAAGTAAAAGTCTGCATAAGACCTATAGTCTTTTTGATGATCTCAATATCATATTGTCTATTTATAAGACGTTTGATTATTTTATTACATGATAAAATAACGTTATCGGAGCCTTTTACTTTCCTTAGTTTATATACGAGATCACCGTAAAAATAAGGATGGGAAATTCCATTGGATACATACTGTTGAAAAGAAATATTTCCAAATTTAGATAGAAGTTCTGAATAAGATCTGAAGAATTTGCCGAATGTTTTTCTTAACTTGTGAAATATGTAACCCTGAGTTAAAAGTTTACTAGTAATTTGTAAATTTCGTTTATGAAAGTCCAAAACATCGGTGCAGCCTCTGACAAATCGAACTAATTGAGATATATAGATACCATATGATGGGAGTCGAGGAACATCGCCATCCAAGTAAGGGAAATTTACAATAGGAAATCCAAAATCCTCACGTTTATCATAAATATTAGTATATATTAGGTGGTTGATAATTTTGATGTTTAAATCTAAGAAAGGTGTAGATTTATCTCAAGTATTAGCTTTATTCAATGTGAGCTCTGGTGGTATACAAAATTGACTCAAGATATAAGAATCGCTCCTAATTATGAATATGTAAGGAATTTGTAAGAGATTCTCATTTGTTATATTATGTGCTTAGAAAGTAAGGGAAAACACATCTTATTTAGTTCGGTACAAACATCAAACAGACGAAATGCCGATACGTAGGATATACAACCACGTCATGGAACAATCGCGGATAAGCATCCGCAGTTGTCGGGTTTCAGTCTACTGATGTCCAACTATAAGCAAGTAAACTTGTTGAAACCACTGAATTACTAATGTTATATTCCAAAAAAAATTATTGCTGCTATATTTCCATAATGTAATGTCGCGTTTTATACTTTCATATACCATAAATATCGAAACACAGCTTTTTCTGCACTTTCTGGTAAAAGCAATGTGACGAATTATGGATATCGACCATTGACTGTATACTCTGGCATGAAACGTAAACGTCGTGTCCATTATTTAAATTTGTCGTAAACACTATGCCTGGAATTGTCAGATTTTACTTGATTTTCTTTAAATCATATTACTCAAATAAAACAGCTTATAACGCATTTATTGTTTTTCGAGATATAATGCAATTAATGGGATGTTTTTGATACTGATGCGAAAGGAAATTATTGCTGATGGTGTAAATATTTAAGCTTGGATGAGATCGGAAAGAATGCATCCAAGAAGTGAATTTCGTAAAAACGTTTGCCTCTTTAAAATATACATGATTAATAGAATATATCAAAGTGAGTAACCAACCGTGAATTTGGAACTTTTTTCTCAAGATGTTTAATCGAAAATGGATACTATTAATTTATCATATTTGTCGAGTTTTTGAGGTTTTCTCCAATGACTACAATGTAGGGTGTGTGCAGTAATAAAAGCTGGCATACTTATATTTATAACGACAGTAGGAGTAAATGTACCTGATCAGTCCGTTTCACGGATTGCAGGCTTTAAGCGGGCTCTTTATACAATGTTAAGAGTCGGCTTTCGAAGTAATTTTGTGTAATCTGTGTGGACCCTTGATGTTGCGAGGTCAGGAGCAGACTTCCATGATTTGATCTCTACCAGTAGAACCAACACTATATTTATAACTGTTTTCTTTTATTAACACACACTGACAACCCCCATATGGGTGAAATAATTCAGGCTTGGTTTTAACCAATGAATAATTAAGCGCACATCAGGGTCCCCTTACTTAACAAACTTAATCTTATTGAATAACCGTAGTCTCGAGAATGATTAGAAATGAGATAACAGACAGTAAAAGATTTGTAAATCAGAAATAAACATTTAAAAATTCATATGAGTGTTCAGTTAATATACAAGGTGGTTTTTAAAAGACGTAATAAATGCATCGTAATATACATGCCCATGCTATACAAGGTATATTAACGAAATAAAACGCGCAGCAGAATCCAGGACATGTGCCTTATGTTCTGGCAAACCCGTTATTTTTATGGCTCTTAACTTCAGAAAATTAATCTGTTGATTCGGAACTCAAAAGCGTGCTTCTATCATTTTCCAAACCTCAAACAACATATTTCTCACTAAAAGGGCATATAGACAAAGATCAATGTAATATCACCTCAATGTTTAAAATGAAATTATTTTATACATGATTTTATATCTGTATTTTTTCTCATACGGGTTTTGTTTGTCACTACCTTTACTGAGTGTTATCTCACCAAAATTAAGATAAAATGACTGCCGTCCAAAGGCGGTGTTTTACTAGTATACCTTTAGCTGTAGGTCATCCATGCAATAGCCATGGTGTGAATTATTTTCGAATGTTTTACGTTTTCAAAAAATATGCACAGAACTGCATATCATATATTTGCAAGCGTCACATCATCGTCAGTACAAAATCACTGATAGTTGTGCAATCTTAAGGTGTGTAACCACACTGTTGTAAAATGAGATACTCAGTAAACATTAAAAAGCATAATTTCATTTCATAAATAAATTGAAGGCTCGTATCATTTCCTCTCAGAACAACTTTCAGTAATGTTGCTGTGTTTGTTGTTTCCATCACATGATGAATTTCATCTCTGTCATCACATACAAGTGGTGTTTTAGTCGCGTTTAATTCACACGAATAAAAGCATTTATTCCACACGAATAAAAAATCGTATTTTAAAGTGTACACGTACATAGGGCATCATATTTAAAACATATCACATTATTACGTATGTCATTGAGTCGATGCCGATGGAATACGCGCACGCGCTGTGAATTATTACGTCATTTTGTTGCTTGAATATATAAACCCCCCTATCCAGACTGCATTTCCCTGGTTCGCTTTTGATTTTCATCATAGAACACAACATCGAGTTAGCAAATCGTCTCAGAGAATTTTCACAGACAGAGATTGAAGGCGTTGGAGCTAGTGTACCTAGCCGACGAAATGGAGACAATAGCGGGGGAGGTTGACAGAATGATAGGTGAACATAAGAAGATAGAAATACTGGTAAATGAACTGAGTAAGAGAGAACAGATGGAGGAGGCGACATCACCAGAACGACCGCGGGCGGTCGTTAAATCGTTTAGTTGGAGACCCAGGCGGCCTCCACCAGCAGTGTTTGGGGGAACCCGACCATGTGTAGTACACCCACCACAACCAACCCATGAAGAATGGGACTGAGTTCATAAAGAACTTGAAAAACGGCCCTCTTAAGGGCCAACCAGATCTTTATAAAAGTAGCCACTTGCTGATGCACAACAAATTAAAAAACTAAATTTAGATCCTTTTTTTAAAAGTGTACATTGGTCATTACATTTAATTCACCCGCTTTTAAAGTGTACATTTATTCACACGATTTTAAAAAGTTATTAAGTTTTAAGGAAAAAAGTTTTTATTCCAATTTAAAAAAAATTTTATTCCGTTTTAAAAAAAAGATTCCGATTAAAACATTTTATTCCGATATTAAAGTGTACGATTAAACCGCACGATAAAAAATAAAACAACATTTTATTCCACACGATTGTAAAGTGTACACGTATATAGGGCATCACATTTAAAACAGATCACATTATTACATATATATATTATGACGTATGTCATTGAGTCGATGCCGATGGAATACGCGCTCGCGCTGTGAATTATGACGTCATTTTGTCGCTGGAATGTATAAACCCCTGTCCGGATGCATTTCTCGTTCACTTTAGAAATTTATTTCAACGAACACCAAAATGGCTACGAGCTATGTAAAGATAGATGCTGAACTATGGATCGACGAGGATCTGGATCCTCCGCCAGAGGATGAACCGATAGATATTAAGAAAGAGCCGGAGGAAGAGACGACTGAGGGACCGCAGAGGAGGGAGGACCCGGCGATGGTAACAAGACGCCGCAGATTGGGAGTAATAGTTGATCGTCTGCTTAACACAGAGCCCAGGAGGAGTGGCAGAAAAAGGAGACAAAGGCACTGTCCTTATTGTGTATAAGGACAATGACCTTTTTAAAAACGGCCCTTTAAGGGCCACCCATATCCTGTAGAAAAGTCGCTAAATTGTTGATGCATAAAGAAAAGTAGCTAAATGGCTGATGCAACAAAACAAAAAGATAGCTAAATGGCTGATGCATAAAGATCCATGACTGAAGCAGTCCAACCATCGGCGAAATGTTGTCGTTCTTCTTTTTTTCTTTTCTTTATTATTTCAATTCGATGCCGACATAGCATGTCCTCAAGGGCACTAAGATCAATGTCAATTCAAGGGATATTTCTTGTTTTTGATCAATGTTAATTCAAGGAGATTCAATGGCAATTCAAGGGCATTCAAGGTCCTACTATAGTACGTTTCCTGCAATATCGAGGCGCCGTATACTACTAAGATACCGAAAACATCTTGACCATGTATGGCTTGATTTGTTTCAATGCAGAACGATTTATGTTGCAAGTTTCTCTTTATAAACGGGTATATATCCCATGCCACCACAGCCATATTTTTGGTTTCAGTACTGCTCTTCAAATATGTATATATGAGAATGCCAACCATTCGGCCACGAGCATCACTGAAGAGACATAATCTGTCGAAATGCGCATCTGGTGCACAAAATTAAAAGATATATATTTTCTATATTTATTACAGTAGTTTGTAAAGGAAATTTCCGTAAAGTCTGTGTAAACGAATACCAGGTCAAAATCTACAGAAAAGGGTAAAACTTTAATATTAGTGAAACTATGACATTGGGCAAAACTAAAGAATTGAAATGACTGAAATTCGAAATTTTATGCCGACTCTTGTATTGACCTTCAAACTGAAGTAAATATACCCAAGGAGATAAACATTGGTGTTGTATTAAAGTGTTTTCCAAATGTTCCTACAACCAAATACTTTCAATCTCTTTTCATCTTGTATCACGTTCTATCTTTAAAGTATCCTTAAGCATAAAGAGCGGTACATCCACCTTATCCTCTTTAGAAAACCCATCAAGATGGGTTTTAACCGCTTATGCCTAATATGTTTGGCGGAAACTGAGGAAGTTGGAAAACGAAAAACCTGTGCTCGAGTGGAACAATCAAGTATAGTCTTACATTTTGTGATCTCGCATATAACTGCATCTTTTTCTGTGCAATTATCATGAAAACTTCACTACAATATATGTAGCTAATGTGAATCCTACATCTGAAGTAACTGATCTCGAAGGAGAAATTATCAGACTCGTCAACAATGCATTGAAATTTTGAACAAGCACGAAAGTTGAAGCATAATTTGTTACTAATTGTTTGGATGGAATCCCAGTTATACGAATTCGATAAACAACTGGTCTGTTAATTGTGTACTATGGAAGAAGGGTAATTCTCATTTTAGTTTTAGAGTTATTCATCTTTGCTATGTATTTCAACAAAATTACAAACTGTTAAATGTAAATTGGTAGAACCTAGCGATGATTAATGTATACTTTTTGTTACTGTTTATGGTTTAAATGATATTAAGGCCTGTGAAAAATACCTGTTCATAAACGGCCTAGACATTGATGCTGTGAGGCCCTTTCCTGTTTACAATGGCATTCTCACTCAACAGCAACTGCACTGTTATGTTTGCCAATCCTACATCGTTTGGTGTAGCGAAAAGAAATTGTGTTTCATTGAGAGTTTCAATAACTTGTCTAGCGTAGTTGATTGGTGTCTTACATCGCTTTCAACAATAATTCAGTTATATGGCGATATGGAAGCAGGAGGTAACCACCCTCTTGAACATAATGGCGCAACCAGGGAATCGAACCCGGATCGTCGGCGCCGCAAGCCAAGCGCTTACCACTACACCAAGCCTGCCCCTCTAGCGTAAATGACAGTGCCAGACTGTTGTAAGAAGTAACAAAACAATTGATATTTACAGAGATGAATATTTTCCGTCTTGAAATTATGTAAATCACTCTAAAAATAAGGAGTATCTCCCTCACGCATAGCTCTGTCCTTAGATGGATTCATTGGTTCACTGTTTCGGTCATTTTGGTTATAATATTGCTCTTCAAATATTTATATAATATGAGAATTCCAACCATTCCGCCACGAGCATCACTGAAGAGACATAAGTTGTCGAAATGCCCATCTGGTGCACAAAATTGATTGGTATATATGTCTTATATGTATATAAGACCACTCATTTACCTAATGAGTCTTCAATTACTTAAACGAAGCTTTCATTTGCTAAAAGTTAATAAAATAATGCACAATTCCCTCGTTGATCGTACATACAATGTCAGTAAATTCTAAAAATGCAGAACTCTACTTCAGCATGTCTAAAGTAATCCCATTTCCTCGCTTCATCATCTGCCCTGTCCGTGGACAATGAATGTGTTTTGTAGACGGCGTTTGAAAGATGTAAACAAGGTCTGCCGCCATCTTTATTTATTTATAGGTTCATGGGTGATGACTCGTACATTTAATTCAGGACTTACAGGTCATTTGAATTTAACAAGTGTTAAATGATGCGTAAAATAAACACATCTCAATTGTTTTCAAGAGAGGAAAGAGTGGGGCAATTAGTTTCGAATTGTCGCGAATCTTTGCATTTAATAATTAATCTTAAACAATCACCCTCTTGATTGACTGTCGTTAAATCTTTGCAATGAAATACCATATTCTGAACTTTAATACTTTTATACAGTACAGAATTAAATTCGTTTTAACAAATTTGAAGAATTCGATATAACAATTTAAATTCATCATTATCTATCACTTAAATAGAAATCTATGCCAACTTGAATTTAAATTCATTTCAGATTCTTTTTATCACATGTTTACACTCATTTTAAATGTGTTTATTTCATGAAACACTGCCTTGACAAAATTCTTATCCACGCTATGACGTTAATTTATGATACAGCGATATTTCACTGCATAAACAGCAAACATGTGATAAATATATATGTATATTGTTTTAGTAATAAATTGCAGAGTTGCTTCTTGGCATCAAGTAGCTTTTTAAGTAAAGCCAGCAAACATGTGTAAGATTATTTTTCCCATTATACATCTATCAATTAACAATTCACTTTCTCTTATATTTTCTTTATTAAGGCCCCGCTTCATAAGTGAGTGCCCTATACTATAGTAATCACTCTGTCTGTCCGTCTGTCAACTAAACTTTAACATTGGCCTCATCTCATACGCTGTCACAGGTAGAGCTTTCATATTTTGCATGTATGTTCCTTATAACAAGACCTTTCAGTCGGTACCAAGATTTTTTATCATATGGCCTTGACATTGACCTTTGACCTGTATTTGAAAAACTTTATCATTGACCATAACTGTGGAACCGTAAGAAGTAGGGCTTTCATATTTGGCAAGTGTGCTCCTTATGACAAGATCTTTCGTTTGATAGCAAAATTTTTTATTATGTGACCTTGACATTGACCTTTGTCCTGCATTTGAAAAACTTTAACACTGACTGTAACTATTGAATTATTAGAAGTAGGGCTTTAATATTTAGCATCTGCGTTCCTTGTGACAAGACCTTTCCATTGATACAAAATTAAGGTCAAGGTCATGGCGACAGGCATCCAATTGGCCCCTAATGATTGTCAGTTTCTACTAAATTTATTTAGTATTTGTCCTTGTTATGCACGATTGCAAGTACTGTTATATTTTGCCACTGGAATCTATATAGATTTGTTGACATTTGAGGTTATCTATGTATGGCATGTGCATGCATGGAATCAAAAAATAAATAGTAACATTTGGTGTATTGTTTAGGGAAGCTTATTCAGAATTGTTCTGTTAAAACACCTAATTACATGGACATGTAGTTCCAAGTTAAATTTCTGATTTAGTCTCTTATGTACATGTATGTGTAGTTTTTAATTTACATCTCTTGTTTCAGAAGCAGGATTAAGATGACAGAATATCAGTGACAGAATATCAATGAGAGGACATTAAAGAAGGCAGTTCTCAATGTACACAACGTCACAAGTTTCAAATTCTTTTAGGAACATATTTGTGAAAATTCAGATAGTTTGATTACAAGGACAGAACATTATTTCCATTCATTTGCTCTGGTTTTGTTTAATCTTGAAGTGGCAAAATGAAAAACTGTATACATTTTCAAAACACAGGAATTTAAAAAGTTTTGTGTGTCAGTTACTTTGTGAATGTTGCTTGTGCAAGTTTGAACATATACTGTATACTATTAAACAATTGTGAAATATTATTGTATTTCTTTTGTTTGTGTATTATTTTTGTCTCTGAAAATGTGATGGCCTATACAGTAGATATATTAGATTTTAAGATACAAAATTAGCTGTCAGTTTTTATTGAATTGCATGAGGTTGATTTCTACCATTACTTCTGGGGAAACAACATCTCTTGGCATCTATACTATATAATTGATATTTCATTTATTACAAAATGTCCTAGTTTCAGCAACCTCCTTAGGTCTCCAGGTTATAGAAAAAATTTAATTTTCCAGTTTATATGGAGGATCTGTTCTGAGTTCAGCTGGTTTCATTCATGTATATTTCCTTAAATATCCCGGTTTCCGCCAGTTTCCGATGGCGGAAACTTGCTGGAAATGTCCCAGTTACTGCAAGTTTCCACCGGTTTCTGTTGCGGAAACACCATATTTTAGCAAATTTCCGCAAGGTTTCCGTACGGAAACTCCAAGTTTCCGCACGGAAACCTTGCAGAAACCTGCAGTAACTGGGACATTTCCAGCAAGTTTCCGCCACCTGAAACCTTGCGGAAACTTCAGGTTTCCGCAAACGGAAACCTGGGGGTTTTTTTTGCAGTGACCAATGGGGAAATACTTCAACACTTTTCATTTAGCTCTTTCTACACGTAGAATTGATAGGTATGGAAAAAGCGATTTGAAATTCTAGATGGTTATTTTCCTAACTTGAATATATTGATAAAGTTAGATATGCATATGCTTTCTCATCGTGAATTATTAATCACATAAAAACTAAAGTAATTAACATAGCATTTTTGTGCTTTGTAGGCTTTTCTTTCATGTTGGATATCGCTATTCAGAAGTATGTTGGAATTGTGCCATTTAGATTTCATTCTTACTTCATTCTGTCAGCCTTATTTTAACATAATTTGTAGAAAGATTAGATAGACGTTTTAGTTGTTATTCTAATCAAAACGTAATTAAAAAATAACTAGAACTTAAATATTACCGTGGTGGACTTTCGTGGACCATTGTAAATTAGAAATAAGACTAGGCTCCTTTGAAACAAAAACATAACGCAAATCAAAACAATACGAGTTTTGCATGAACCAAGCGAATTTTGACTTGTTTATTTATCAAGAGAAAGCGGGCGTATGTATGAAACATTGTGATGAATTGATTAACATTAAAAAAAAAACAATATTGAAAATCAAGCAAAAGAGATTTACACTTGTTTTAAATATAGCATTCTTTTCTGCAAAAGAATACGAATAAAGTAGACTTACAAATCGGTTTTGTTAATATAATTTCCATGAATATTTGTTAGCGAAAATGCACATACATTCAAGATACATTACATTATGTAATTAGTCTTTAAATTACAATGTACTTATGAAGATAACAGTCATAGTCAGTCTTCGCAAAGAGGTGTGATATTCCTCTTGATCAAAAGGAATGTAAATTTCATCACGAATACACAATTTAGCTACATTTTATACTCTCCGGAGGTGTGTATCTATGTCTTTCTTTCAAAGTTATCTTAAATGATTACAGAAATAATAAATCTCCATTCTATGCACTTATATTTGCCTTGACGGCTTTAAAAATGCCGCTGTGCTATCATTATCATATGTTATTCCCTTGGTATAATGCAAGATAAAAAATACTTGTATTCATGATTCATATTCAACTTAGAATATTAGATAAATGTAAAGACATTTTAAAACTATATTATTGAATGTTATGTATAGTAAATTGTCAAACAATGGCATGTGGAGGGTGTTGATTATGAACAGGGTTCAGGGAAACTCATCATTTATGGCATTATATTGCTAATACTAAAACTTCAATATCTAGAACTACCAATAAGTGCTTTTGATTGAATAATTAACCATTTAAAACATCGGAAACCGTTGAAAATAGAGCACTCTCCAAACTAATCCCTCCATTAAATGAAATATCATTAATAGGCTATCTCATCAGTGTTTTTGAGGGATGATTGATAACAATATTTCATTTACATTGAATTTCATAGTGTTTTTCAATAATGATAATAAATGGATTAAACAGACGTCATTTTAGATTGAACGATAAATTTTTTAACTGTCTCGAAAGTAAACAAATGATATAAATGATCAGGGAATCGAAATGACCGACGAATCATTTGTTTCGACAGATCGAAATTTACACCCTTAAGTAAACAAAATCGACCATACGGTCGATTTTTTCAGTCCTGAGAATCATGATACCATGAAAGTAGTTTATCTGTATACATCTAATTAGCCATTTAAATGTATTTTCAATATAACTTAGTTCCAATTACTATTTTAATGTAATGTAGTTCCAGCTACTTTTTAAAAAAAAGATATATTATTGCTTTAGGTAATCGAGTTCATAAAGATGTTGTTTGATAGTAATGGGTTGGAAAATGTGATGACATGGTATTCAATATCAAGGTTATAAGCTTATGGAAATGTTATTAAGCAGCAAAAGTAGTCGTTATGTTAACCAATATCCCAGCTTCAGATGACGACTTGTACACAAGACCAAAGTACTTGGAACATAACAAAGAGGGTCAATGCAAAAGCGATGTGATAGTCTCAAAGCGTGCATACACGAAATTCTGGCATAGTGTAATGGTTTTAGTATAATTACTTTTTAAATGTACTTTTTTAATATAACGTAGTTCCAACTACTATTTTAATATATTATTGTTTTAGGTAATCGGGTTCAAGAGGAAAAATGAGGGAAGAGGTGTTTAATGATGGTTGAACTATTAAAGAGGGAAACAGGCTATAAATTATAAGGAAACTTAGAAAACAAAAATAACAGAAAAGGGAAGATAAAATCACTTCAGTGAGTGTACAATACAATTAAGGTATACGTTATTTTCCTTTGGTTTAATAAACTACACTAATGTTTATACAATTATAAGAAGACAAAATCCAAGACGGCCGTGGTGATATCATTAGCGACAGCACTTTTGAAACAAATGCGTGAAACACACGGTAGAGAATTTTTTGATAATTTAGGAGTGGTCAAGCAAACACCTATTTATAAAACAACTTGTCGTTCAGCTGTTATATTCCATTAAATGAACATAATGTAAAAGTATGATCAGTATTTTGAAAGGAAGAAAGAAAGAAAGAAAGAAAAAATACATGCAATTAAAAAAATATGAAATTATGAATAAATCAAAATATGAGCATATATTTTAATTAGTAGTGGGTTGGAGGAAGGGAAGGCTTCCAACCGCCACAAGGTGCGACATAATATGAAAGGGTTTTTTTTTTTTAAATATTTATCATTGGTTTCGTTTTTCCTTTTTTATGATATTTTGGTCGCACCTCCAACATATCATACATATTTTAAAATACTCAGGTTACAACATCCAATATGACATGCATGTTGGCGTACGTGCAAATAAATGTTCGGTAACAAGTGTTAATATAATCGATGAAATAAAATCACCCTTGATATAATTGATTTCATAAGTCAATCCAAATCTTAAACAATAATAGTAGTGTTAGGCGCCCTCATAGAGTATTTCACACTCATTTGAAATGCCCTTGATCGACCTTGAAGACGTACTATAATAGGTATATTTGACCTTGATTTGACATTGACTTAAGTGCACCAAGTACACGAGGCAATAAACGTACTATAGTAAGTGTATGTTAGTGACTTTAAGTGCACCATCAAGAAGAGAAAACTTACTGTAGTAGATTTGTCGTATGAACAAACAAAACAAAACCAACGTCAAAAGTATACAGCGAATGGCTGCTTTTCTAGAGATCTTGTTGGCTCTCAAAAGTCCTTTTTTTGTGCGTAAGGACCGTGCCACTGTTTCCTTTGCCGCATACTCAGTCTGGGATTGGTATTGAGCAGGCGCTGGACCAGCAGCCCTGCTCTCGACCTCCTCTGTTGTTACAGCTTCGACTAAGGTAATCGTTGACGGCTCTCAAACAATGATGATTAACCTCCGTTCAGTGTCTGCCTCCATGTCAGTATTCATGGTGATAGAGTTCAAAGTGAATTTATTTAAACAAATTCTTAAGCGAACGAGAAAATGAGGTCTGGACAGTGGTTTATATAGTGGAAGAGCAAGAGCGCGTCTTGAAGCTGATTGAATGACACCTCCAGTACCAGCGCGAGCGCGTATTCCATCGAAATTGACTCAAAAACACGTAACTTAAAACAAATACTCGGACTGAAAATGTTTTTATCGTGTGATGCCCCATGTAAGAGTACACTTAATAAAACAAAAATTCGAATCGAAATTGTTTTTATCGTGTGGTTGAATATGATGTCCCATGTATGAATACATTCAATAAAACAAAAAATCGGATCGAAAATGATATATCGTGTGGTTGAATGTGATGACTTATGAAGGGGATTGAAAATGGGTTTTTTTTTTCTACAAGACATCACCCAATAGCTACCTTTCTAAAGATATGGTTGGTCCTTAATAGGGACGTTTCAGTTGTTTAAAAGAACTCACTGGCCTCCGCAATTGCGGGAGCTACATGTACAGGCAGGACGCGAGCGTGCTCGTCTAATGGCAGCACGTAACAGTTCTGCCAGAGGACGAGTGAAAGGAAAATTTTCGTAGGATCTCCTCCAAATCTTCCTGTGGTTGTGGAAGTGATGGCGGTGGTGGAGGGTAAATGGGAGGCCCTCGGTGTTGGATGGGCCTCCAACTGAATGGTTTAATGACCGCCCTCTATCTCCTCTATCACCATCTCTTCCATCTTTTTCTTCTTCTTCCAATAAGGCTTCTACTTCGTTGACAAGCTTCTTAATGTCCTGTGCTAGGTTTAGCATCTCCAACGCCCTCCAACTCCGTCTCTCGGCAAGTTCTCTAAGGCCTCTTAGCTACAGGCAGGACACAAGCGTGCCCCTCTACTGGCAGCACGTAAAAGTGTCGCCAGAGGACGAGTGAAAGAAAAATTTTAGTAGAACGGAGATTGAGGCTCAGCCTTGATCTCCTCCCAATCGTCCTGTGGTAATGGCTGTAATGGTGGTGGTAAAGGCCCTATGTGTTGGATGGGCCTCCAACTGAATGGTTCAATGACCGCCCTCGGTCTCTCCATCTTTCCTTAATTTCCTGCGCTAGGTTTAGCAGCCCTCAAGCTGTTTGTCGTCAAGTTCTCTAAGAGGTCTTAGCTTTTTTCTTTTCACTGTTATGAGTGTTCTATTTCAAATATTTAAAAGAGAACGAGGAAATGAAGTCTGGACAGGGGTTTATATAGTACACGAGCGTCTTCAATCTGATTGGATAGCTGTCACCATCTGTACACGGCGGGAGCGCGCATTCCATCAACATTGACTCGAGGACACACGTAATGAATTCACATGGCGCGAGCTCGTCTTGAAGCTGATTGGTTAATGAAAATGTCACCTTTAGTACAAGAGTAGTGTTAGGCGCCTCGATGATGCATTTTGTACTCATTTGGCCCCTGTGAAATGCCGTTGATCTCCCTTGAGGACGTACTGTAGTAGGTATATTTCGACCTTGAATTGCATTACTTAAGTGCACCAAGCAGATGAAGAAATAAACGTACTATAGTAGATTTATGTTTGTGAACTTGATTTGACATTGGTTTTAGTGCACCAACAAAAACGTACTATAGTAGATTTGTCGTATGAACAAACAAAATAAAACCCAACTTCAAAAGTCTTCAGAAAGTGGCTACTTTTCTTAAGGTCTGGTTGGCGCTTAAAAGAGTCGATTTTTGGCGACTGCCCTTACGACAGTAAGGACAATGCCTCGGCTTCCTTTGCCTCGGCTTCCTTTGCCGTGTACTCCGGCTGGAATTGGTAATGAGTAGGCGCTGAACCAGCAGCCCTGCTCTCGACCTCCTCGGCGGTGTTGCTACAGCTTCCGCTACGGGAATCGTTGTCGGCTCTCGAATAATTATGATTAATCTTCGTTAGATATCTATCTCCATATAAGTATTCATGGTGTTCAAACTGAATTAAGAAAAAATTATAAAGCGAACGAGGAAATGAAGATTGGACAGTGGTTCATATAGTATAAGAGCACGAGCCCGTCTTCAGCGCATGGTCTCTGTAATTTAGTAACATTCAGCTTTGATATTTTAATTAGAATGTGATTAATTTCAGTATTACTCATGTTATTACATGTTCATTGATTGAGATTAAATACTCATAATTCTATTTACTAGAAGTAATTTTGTATTGTCAGTAGGGTAACAGACATTTTGTTGTCAGGGTATGACAAATGCTAACAATCTTTAAAATGAAATAACTTATAAGATAAAATTAGTAGATTTTATCTGAATGATGTCTGATTAAGTAAACACAAAAGCAATTGATAAAAACTAAGAGCGGTCTTGCACCTTATATCACACCAATTGAGGGACGTTTGTTAGTTCAATTGACCGTCCTAAGTCGGTATCGTCACGGCAGCACAATCGAATATTTTTGTAATGTCGTTCCGTGTATATTATGCTATTGTCAGTTTTTGTGTGCAGGTCCTTGGTGATTTTTGTCATACAGCTTTGTCAGATGTCTTCTGTTTTCTCCTCTACCTAAACTCTCAGAATCCGTTGATACTGAATCCACTCTTGGCTGATAAAAGTGTAGCCAGTCAACAAAGTACAGGAATAACCTATTCAGCTATAAAAGTCTACCCATGTACTTCAATCAACTGCCACGTTTAACACAAATCTTTGATGCATGCCCTCATTAACAGAAAAGGAAAACTGAACTACAATAACAGCAAAATTTGAAGTTTAAAAATCATAGCATGAGCTTACACAACACATGTACAGCCTCCACACAAAACTTTCCCAGAAGTGGTGTATTTGTAGCCGATCCACTGATTGGCTGAAAATCAGAGTTCACCGGAACATGACCCCTTACGGGGGTTTCGCCAGATCTTTATCCGGAATTGGACATGTACATGTAGAAAAACGGAACAAAGATATGGTTTTAATCAGATTGACTCGGTGAAAACTATCGGTAATGAACAGAAAATAAGTATATCATTATGATTATTTAAACCAGAATGAAATTTAAGGAATTTAAGTTAAATTTATTTTGTTCATCTAATATTGGCCTTAAATGTTTTTGAGTATAAAGATGACGACGTTCTTCCAAATGGCACTGCCATAATTCATATTATACTTTGGACTTGTACTGAGTTGTGTAATGTCATCACATATTTGATGGATAATATTTATGTACAATTTAATGGCACGACATCAACAGATTACTGGGATTCCAACTGCTCTCCTCTTTTAGTAAATTTATTTTTATATTGTTATGAGAGAGACTTTATGCCTTCTGCTCAAACCTCTAAAAGTTTTGACCTTATTCTAACCTCTATGACGGGCCTTGTCCAAAACTTTTCAGAGGAGACAAAGTCCTGATCCTCGTCCTCTCTGATTGTTAGTCGGAACTCCTATTAATCAAGGATCTGAGATCGCTAACAGACGGCAGAGCACGGTTTAGTTATGTTGATGTCGCCTTACATATTTTTGATAGCAGCATATTATTCTATAAACTTTTCATGTTTAAAAAACTTTTATGACCTCTCTTCTTGAGAAACCTGTTGATCCTTATTCTCTATACGGAGGATTATTTATAAAGTTTGTATGAGTGTCCTTTGATTGTGCTGCTTATGCGGTGAGTGGGAAGATGGGCACCCGTAACCCGCTTAACCACACCAATTAGTGACGTTTGATACTTTAATTGACCGTCCTAAGTCGGTATCGTAACCGCAGCACAATCGAATATTTTTATAATGACGTTTTTCTGTATATATTTTACTATTATCATGTTTTGTGTGCATGCGGCGCCCTTGGTCATTTGTGTCATACAGCTTTGTGAAATGACTTCTGTTTTCTCTATTGTCTCTCATGAGACCGGCTTTCAATGCTCCCTTTAAGATCTTTTTACCCGCTTTTTTGAGAATGGATATGGCCACGTCTTCAAATCCTGATCCTTTTTGTCGACATCTAGAACGATGTCCTTGTCCTTGTCAGTTAGTTTAGTAGCTGTCCCAAGAGACCGGGAACGATCTAAGACATCATTTGAACCCCGGTTACGAAGTACGTTTTCTTTCTTCGATGTACTAATCTCAAAATCAGGGTCAAAGTACACTTACTATAGTACGTCCTCAAGGGTATTTCACAGGGGTCAAATGATCAAGGCGCGAAACACTATTATTGAAGTGTCTTATTTTGTGATTTCATGCAGGAATTAATTAAAATGGCTGATGCATTTATTAGCGCATTATATTTCACAAATGCATCAGCTATTGTAAGAAATCACAAAATAAGACACCTGTTCAATATATATGCGCTTTTAATGCAAATATATCATACGGAGGGAAGTTAAAATTGAAAAAAGCTGGTGATTCCATGGCAACATAACTTTTATTCAGAATTACCAATATATATATATAGAGAGAGAGAGCACAAGTAGAATCAGTGAAACACCTGGGAGTTTTATGGACCTTGGATCTCCGAAGAAATACCTGTAGAAAAAAAAGACAAATTAGACAAACATAGAAAGCACAAAGACTCGAACCCACGACCTATGGTGCCGAATCACTTAGCTGTCATGCATATGACCCTCTAACCGACTGAACTACCCGAGCTCCACAAAAATAGAGCTTTAATAGCCAATCATTAGCTAAAGTTTAATGCATTATAATGCAGTATTTCACAACAATTATACCAAATTTAATATTCAATTATCTATTTTACGTCTTTGATAAATAAATATAAAAAAGATAGAGGGAGTAAATCAGGACAAAAATAAAATTTTGCCGACATATAAATTATATTCACCCGCGACCGCGTTATGACGTTGCCAATCAGTGTTATTTATACAGAAATAAAGAACAAATGTCTTTAAAGCTCTATTTCGGCAATTGCAGTGGTTGTGCATATATTGGCAGTCCAAGTACCAGTATTTATGGTGCGTTTACGTTGCAATATGCATAAAATTTTAAGCAGCAATACAAAGTGTTTTACATATTGTTTCAAATGTTTATATTATTTATATATGCATTGTGACAGTATAGAATATCCGGATCAAAATGCATTTATAAATATCATAAAAGAATTATATGTCGTCGGACAATAACTCCATGTATACCCTCGGGTATTTTGAGCATAATTATTCTATGTATATTATACAAAAAAAATGCTTTTGTATTGATGACATTAGCATAGAGACCCCATGATGATTTATATATTTCACATGCGGATTAAATTTATTAGACTACGGAAATTTATGACCATATGTGCATACTAAACTTTCACAAAAGAGAGTGTTCCCATGTAGTTATTTGTTTGAAAATTCCGAGGAAGGTGGTTCAAGTCCGAGGTATATACAATCGGAATGTCTCGTTGTTTACTATGCTTTAAACGTTGGTGCACTCCCTTCCTTTGATCATGACATGTTGATGATGTTCTATGCTCAGTAACTCAACGCCTTCATGTTATATTCATCTAGTCTGGTTTCTGCATGCACTCGTATTGTTAGATTATGTCATCACTTTGTTTCATGAATTATAGAGTTTCATTACTTTGTCTTATTGTCCATCTATTGTGCAAGATGCCCAGGATTTGCGATTACAATCTGTGCATTCTGGTCTGGCCACACAAATTAGACTTAATGAGATCTAATTAAGCATCAAGATTTTTTTTTTCGGAACCAACCAAAAAAATCTAGTATTAAAAGCACACGGTTCCCCGTTTTTGGAGAAGTCCCTCGAGTCCCATCTTTAATCTGAAGAGCAAATACATCAGGAAAATTGATCATGATGCAATGACGATACATCCTTTTTAATTTTCTCAAGGGAATTAACTCTTACAAACTGATGTTCATTTTTATTGTTATTTATGACTGGTTTGAAAGCAGTGGAGGCAAGCTTTTCTCCTGCGGGGGACTAATTGGATGAAATAATTACCGAGATGTGATGGATATGAAAGATACAATATCTTAATTAGTTCTCATTTCAAATTGAATTAGGCATCGTAATGTACCAGTACCTAGCTGAGTGGAGATATAGTTGAAATGGCGTATGATTTCTGACTGTGTACTCAACAAAATCATAAAGTGAATAATGGAATTATATTATTTCTATTCGCTAGGATACTTTCATTGTGAAATTCTGTAATGTACTCATCACATCTGAGTGCCAACCATCTGCGTAAAAAGTCTGGTGAATAGTCGAAAAGGGGAATGTTGGAGCTGCACTTTATACATTAGACAATAACAATGTTTGCCTACTTGTAATTTTGATGTTTTGGGTATAAAAGATGAAAGACCCCAAACATCCACAAATAAAAACAAACAAACTGTTAAATCCTTAATAGTAATAAGTATTTTTATTTATTTATCATTATTTTTTTTAGATTTCGTTGGTTTGGTTTTTGGTGCTTCTAAGAATTTTAAAAACTTATACCAACAGAAGAATAAGAGGTTTCCACCTACAAAGAGACACAATTCAAGGGGAGATGGAGGTTCAAATTCGTTGTACCACGATACCAGATATGTACCTTGTTTTACAAGTATTTTTTAAAATCTTTTTTGAGTGTAGTTATACCTTATATTGATGATGTACGTATGAGGCACTTTCTTTGTACAGTGTTACTCTGCATTCATGTCGTACATGCAGTGTTTAACCAGTGCTCGAGCGTCCAAATTTCATGCACCTTAAAATCACAATAATTCGAAAACTGATAAGGACTTGATATTGGAAACTTTGATAATCAGAAAAATTTGTTATTAGTCGTTACTAAAAATAACATCACTCGACACCTTTGGGTTTTATACGTTAATTCTAGGTAGACCCCCAAGTCTAAGCAGACTGTATAGGACATTTCTGAAGATATAATTTAGCAGAATAAGACCAAAAAAATAAATAAATTGGAATAAAACGTTTTGCCATAAATGCATTAATTTATATGATACAAATTTAATCACCACATAATAAAAGATCTATCAGCCTACCTGAGAAACATGACCTTTCGAAAATTATTTCTATTACGAAGTTATCGTTCTTGCCTATGTTAATTTCCTTATCGAATTTTACATTTGTTAAGTTTAATTTTTTTTTTTTTTTTTTATTTTATTATTAATTCTGCAAAAACTTCATTACTTACTTATTTAATTTGATAGACATGTATATGTAAAAAAAATTGGGTGAATAAGGACGACATTTTTAAATGAGAAGATATATATATATATATATATATATATATATATATATATATATATATATATATATATATATACATATATATATATATATATATATATATATATATATATATATATATATATATATATATATATATATATATATATATATATATATATATATATATATTTTTTTTTTTTTGGGGGGGGGCATCGTCTTGATGATCCAGACAATAATCTGTTTGTTTACACCGTTCACGGTGTTGTGGTCAGATAAAAAAGAGGGGCCTGATCGTGCGACTTGTTTCGTCTTTGGTTTCAAAGTGTCCATGAATAGCCACTCTGGGTTTAGGTCAGTCACTTTTGTATTTTACATTGCTTTCGGCGATATCACATCAAATTTCATTTTAAGTTGAACAACTCCAATATCAAAATGACTGTCTTTACTATTGAATAAATCTTTCTAACATTGACGCCAAATATTTAAAAATAACATGCACAAACTATCCTTTATTCACAGTGTATCTTTTGAGACTCGAACAGAGACTGCTTGCTTTGTATATCAAGCGCGTGGCTCCTTTACAAAATGTAAGCAGATTGTACTCTGTAATGCAAGCACGATGCATGCAAGTTCGAAACACGCTTTCCCACGAGTCGCAAACTACTATTCTCCACACATCGTGAAGGAACAAGCAAAACCAAGACAATGCATAAGAGGTAGCAGTATCATAAGTATTGTAATAAATCAACCAAACCTATCAATTATCTTGCACGTAACGACAGTTTTCACAGTGCTAAAATAAGTTGTGCACAATTCCATGTTCTCGCGTGTTGCAGGGTTCTTCATTATCTTATTCCATTTTCGTTCCTGATTGATTAAAAACAACACTTTATCTCCTTCATCTTAGGAGATTACTTCCGGTTACATCTGCTGAATAATACAGTACAGAAAATGCATGACATGCTTTCCGTGGGTAGGAGTTATCGATCTTGAATCCTTCAACCATTAGTCCACGACAGGGTGCGTCGTCGCATTCAATTTATTTTTTGAGCCATTGAAAGCATTACGACAATGATTAAAGCATCAAGGCGACCTGCTCATATATCATTCGCTTCTAGGTAATTACTGAATAACCTTTTGTGCTATGTTGAAGTAAATTAATGATATGCAATCTGTCTGGTTAATATACTATATTAATTATTTTTCGACGGATGGGCTCGGCTCTTGTTTTTGTAGAATATGACGGAGGATTACGATGTACAAACAAGACTGAAAATCAACATTTCATTCTTTCCGTGCATTTTATGTTTGTTAACATAGTGTATTTGGATTTATTTATTTATTTGATAAAACTAACGTTTATTTCTTTACACAGATAATGACCATTAGCAGAGTTATTAGTGATAACAATGGGTTTGCGGCGGATATGACAGGTTAACAAGAGATGATTATTCCTATTCTCCATTTTGTTATATGCACATGGACAACCATAATTCTCACAGCTACGAACAATGTTTTTACTTTGGTACATGTACCATATACTTCACATTGGTATATTGGTTTTACTTTTTCAGACGTCATTTGTAGGCGATTTGGTTGCCATGTTTATAATATTTTTATGTTCATGAATACAGTGTCTTGATATTCAATAAATTCTCAAAGATTTTAAAGACTTCTCAAGATATTTTTTATGTTCGTTCTCCTTTTTCAGGTTTTATTTACAATAGATTTTAATATTTCAAATGTATGTCATGTTAATTACTCTGTTGTAACAGCAGGTGAGAAGGTTGGGCCCGTAAACCGGTTAACCGCACCAGATAATTGATATTCACTGAAGTCGTTTACTTTATGATTTTTTTATTAATCATCCAAAGGCCATCTATAGGTACAACATGCTGCTAGATACAACACAATATGTACATATCTTGTGTGTAACAAAGACAACATGAAGGTAAACTTTGGAAAAAGGCAACATTATAGCTTATAATGATAAAGTAATACATAAACTGTACATGCAAGTCAAATACATCAACTATATTAGATTAAAAAGCAAACTGTCTTTCCGATTGATTACTCAAAAGTGATTTTTTCCCAAATTTCGGGGGATTTTAGATATTTGCAGAATTTGATGATTTGTTTATAATTTTCATTGGTGAATAGTTCTACTAACTTCAACAAAAATAGATATTTGTAGTAATATGGTTTTATATATAGACGGCCGATCTCGTCATTTACAGGGCATTTAAAAAAATGGAATTCATATTCGTAATCATTAGTATTACATAGGCTGCTCTCTGAACGTTCCGTGTTTCTATGTCTGCCAGTCTCTGTTTCAAGATCATGATAAGATAATCTATATTTTGCTAAATGTTTTGATAATTGTGATTTTTTCTTATAGAACCGCATATCAAAGATATTTGCAATATGTTCATACAAAAAATATTTATTAGATGAATTAAATGTAGCATAAGTTCCTTGAATAAACATTTCGTGTGATATTCTAATTTATTCTTGAATAACTAAGTCTTTATTTGCAACTTTTTGAGCTAACCAGACATCTCCAAAACCAGATAAAAGTAATTCATGCACAATGTAGCTTGCGTAGATTACCTGTTTGTAGGGTTGTTAATACATATATGCAACTGCTAGTGATATTAGATAAAACGCAATTATCAGTTTCTATTAATTTCAACCAGTATTTTAAGGCTCGCACTCTTCTAGTAATATATGTTGGATAGCTTCCAAGTTCTGTATGGACAGCAATACACGTCCTATATATTCTTTTTGGAGCATGAAGTACTTTTTCACAAAAATCTATAAATGGTATCTATATCTTTGCAAGAGAGGAATCCACAGATTTCACACGCATACTTATACCCCCCCCCCCCCTCGCAAACAAAATTTTGGGGGTATATGAGAATCACCCTGTTCGTCCGTCCGTCTGTCAGTCTGCCCGTCTGTCAGTCTGTCCGTTTGTTCACGTTTGTCCGGGCCATAACTTCTTACCCCCTAGTCGGATCTAGATAACATTTCAGGCAATTGTACATGACACACGGGTGTGTCATGATCTCAACCCAAGGTCATGTTCAAGGTTAAGGGCACAGTGCACACATAGCTAAAATCCATGTCCGGGCCATAACTTCATACTGCCAAGATGGATTTGGATAATATATCACAAAATTGTTGTCCATGACCCAAGGGTAGTTAAAATCATTGTCCGGATCATAACTCCTTACTGCTGTTTTGGATCTGGATAACATTTCATACAATTGTTGTTCATGTCCAAGGGTGTGCCATGACCTCCACCTAAGATCATATCTTCAAGGTCAAGGTCACAGTGCACACATAGCCAAAATACTTGTACATGTCATAACTTCTTACTCCCAGTTTGGATCTAGGTAATATTTCACATGATTTTTGTTCATGACCCAAGTGTGTCATGACCTTGACTCAAGATCCTATCTCCAAGGTCAAGGTCATAGTGCACGCATTTTCAAAATCCTTGTGCGGGTCATAGCTCCTTACTGCTATGTAGGATCTGAATAATATTTCACACCATTGTTTTCTATGAACCAAACATGTGTGTCAAATTGTTGTCCTTGTGTCTGTCCGTCTGTCTCTCTATGAAATTTGTCCGGGCCATAATTTCTTCCTTTTACTTTGGAAGGAGATAAAATATTACACAATTGTTGTTCACGACCCAAGGGTGTGTCATGACCTAGAACCAAGGTCACAGTGCATATATAGCTGGAATTTTTGTCCGAGTCGTAATTTCTTCCTTTTAATTTGGAGGGAGATAATATTATACACAAATTTTGTCCATGACCTAAGGGTGTGTTATTACTTTGAACAAAGGTGATATCTACAATGTCAATGTCACAGTGCACACATAGCCAGAATTCTTGTCTGGGCCACAACTTCTTCCTGTTACGTTGCTGGAAGACTATATTTTACACAATTGTTGTCCATGGCCCAAGAATGTGTAATGACCTTGAACCAAGGTCATATCTACAAGGTCAAAGTCAGAGTGCACAAAAACCAGATTGTTTTCATTCATTTTACCTCAAAATGTACAAGTAGGACATCCATTAAACTTATACCAGTGATGTATCTTGGGATGAATTATTGCATGTCTCAACTTTGTTGCCGGGGATATTTGTCCCGTTTGGACAGCTCTAATTAAAGATACTAGCAATCTATTGATACTTTTGTAGATGCATTAAAATGATGTTGCTTAAAGTACCTCTGCAACGAAAACAATGTCTTACTACCCTGTGTAGCCTTTTTCTTTTTTTTTTTTTTGATTAACAACAAATTTACCATTGAAGAAATACAATACCTAAAACAACAAATGAACCCACAATTTCTATATCTAAATTTTTCAATTAATAATCCTTCATTCGCGGATTACCATAGCATCATCTATCCAAGTGAACTTGAGGTCAAAGAAACCACAGAAAGTAGTAATTCTACTTCGTATTTAGATATTATGTTGTATTTCGACATTAATGGTCAATTGAACACCTCACTCTATGACAAACGTTATGATTTCAATTTCGCTATCACAAACTTTCCTTTCATAAGTAGCAACATTCCATCATCGCCCGCATACGGCGTATTCATATCTCAGTTAATACGTTATTCCAGAGTATGTTCAAATTACAGTGACTTTGTTCTGAGGGCTAGGCGACTTTCAGTTAAGCTGCTCAACCAGGGTTATATATGTGCTAGACTAGCAACGTCACTGAAGAAATTCTATGGTCGTTACGAGACTCTTATTACTCCATATGATATCTCGTTATCCAGACTTTTAAATGATATTCTGGACTGAGACCGATTCCGATCATTTTACACAGATTTGACACCTTCTATACTAGAAGGTTACCTACTTCGACTTCTCCATATATAAATACATATGGAATTTACACGATCTGACTCTTTCTACTGGGTATATGTGACGGGTGTTGCTAGCAAGCAGGAGATGCTCACTCTCCCCGGGCACCTGATTTCACTCCATCACAGGGGTTCACATATGCTCTTCAAGTAGACATATTTTATTATTTTCCATTTGTTTTTCATTTTCACTGATTTTGTATGTCCTCTGGTTTTATAATTTTTGGACTTGTGCTTTGGATTTATCCATCATCTCTACATTTTTATAGCACCAATGCCACAATTTGCTGTTACCGTAATTTGGAGTGGCTAACGAAGCAGAAAACACTTAACTACAACCCCCCCCCCCCCTTCCCTCGCTCCCGATCACCCACCTCGCACATGGTCTCACTTTGGTTTCCAAACTATTGCAAAGAAAATTATTGGGACAGAAACAACCTCCTCGGTAGTCGGAATTTAAAAATTCCTGCGTCTCCTAAGTAACTATAAAGTGCATGGTTTATCAATAATTTTCTGCTATAAAAATTATTCATTAACTTATCTACACTCATCCCTTGTAGTGATATCAATCATTCTCTCCGAGTATTCTTGACACTGCACTTTTTCGTTTACATCATTTAGGTATTATGTACAAAGCATTACTATATAAGTAGGTCACGATGATATAAGATGCGATTTGTAACATAGTATCGGGATGATTGAAATGCTTGGATTTTATAATGTTTGTATTGTGCTTATTGTAGGGGATTTCATTGACAAATTGTTACATGTACTTTCAAATTCTGTCATATATATTATGTAAATGCAGGTTTAAAAGTGTCAACGCCTGAAATTTGATACCATGAGAACAGAAGTTATAAAAATATGATTCATTTATTTTTTTGTTTGTTATATGAAATTTCACACACTGATATTCAAATGAAGATATCCTCTCCTTTCCCTCAATTAAACACAATATTACGAAAAATTAAAGAAGACAGCAAGTCAGTGTTAAATTCTAATGTAAAATACGATTAATGCTGATGCTTTGTTACCATGGCAATTACAACAATGTACTACTTTGGACTTTAATGGACTCCTGAAAATCAGAAGTAAGAGTAAATTCTGGGGAAGAGTAGACAACTCTTGTTTGACCAGATACACCGGCCTGAACTGCACAAATTGTACAGACTATGTTACACGTAGAAAGAAACAGACAAACAAAGAAATTTCTCCGTATATAAGAATTCTTTTGCATGGCGTATTCAGTTTTACAATATTATATATATATATATATATATATATATATATATATATATATATATATATATATATATATATATATATATGTATTACCAAGTGAGGTGAGTGGTTTCGAAGGCGTATGAATCAGTTACTAACCACTGGAGGCCCAATTCTTTCCCAAACTTTAACCGTATGAATTCCGTAAGATAATCAAATCAAAATCTAAGTGGCGAAATACATTTAAAAATCGTGCTTTTGGAACCCACTTTTTATTTGCCTCTCACTTGTCAGGATTCAATTTTATTAGGATGTCAAGAAGAAACCTCCACCAATGTTCATGTCGAAAATGGGTGATTTCCTTCTAGTGCTATGGGCCCAAA
The DNA here is from genome assembly GCA_035048485.1 of Pteria penguin. NCBI lineage: Eukaryota > Metazoa > Mollusca > Bivalvia > Pterioida > Pteriidae > Pteria > Pteria penguin. Next base: position 34,026,562 of record CM068585.1, on the reverse strand, counting down.
ATTACTTATCATCAGCCTGCAATGTAGGGACACATAATCAGGATTTGGTGTTAGCAATAATCTATAGGCAACAATCAGAGGAAATCAGACCCAAGTACAAAATTTGAATGCATAACTTTTTTGACAAAGTAATTACACAGATGAGTCATAAGAGGAATTTGAACCAAGCACCCTCCAGTCGTATGTACAATGCTGTCTGGTAGATTAATACCTCTAGAGATCACCAGTGGGGTTCGATCCATCATATTCTATAAGCCCCGTGGTGACATTTATCCGTAAGTTTGATTTCCACGTGGAACCATCATACTTCCATCTACACGCAATGTTGGACTGGTTCGAACCAACACTGATTTCCAAAAACCTATAAATGCTTAAATTCCGATATCCGTGCTGAAAATCCAGAGGTGTCGATCCCACAACCTACCACTCTAAAGAAGATACATTATTTATGAATCTCTATTCCACGCATGACTCAAAATTCTCATGTAGTAACAAGATTTTAGCAGCAACGTGTGAGATCGTATACAAATCGTATTATCCCGGAACCGTAAATCTCTCAGTGTGAGTTTTTAAGGAAGGTTAGTCCTTGGTAATAAACCAAGATATCTACTTCATTGATAAAATGCTTTATTTCTGTAAAATGTATGTAAATTTATCCTTTTACGTGCTCACGCCTAGAATTTGATATCTTGAGAAGATGAACTAGATTTGTGTAACATTTAAATTATTGTGAAATTGGAGAATCTTTATTACCTTTATTTCTTCATGTAATGTCTTGTACCTTTTGACTGGTTCCTGAATGTCTTTTGTTCAGTTTCTTCTCACAGCCTTTACACAGTCTTTACTCACACCCCTAAAATATAGTTTTAGAAGGGATATCCCTCCCTTCCTCCATCCAACTATTTGCCTGTCTATTTATCTACCTATTTTTCCATCCATCCATCCATTCATCTATCTATCTATCTATCTATCCATCTATCTATCTATCTATCTATCTATCTATCTATCTATCTATCTATTTTTGGTTGGGGTGGGTGGGTGGGTGTTACTTTAATGTTATAATACTCCTTAAGATAATATACGATTGTGACATATCTATATAATGTTAGTCTTCTTTTTCCTTCTTCTTCTTCTTCTTCTTCTTCTTCTGGGTTTTATGCAAAGGTCTTTAGTAAGCGCTTACACCGTATCAGACACTCTCTTAAAGAAGAAAACAAGTCATTTTAATTAGCATTACTTTGAAAAAGATATAATAAGTCTAAAGTGTCTGAAATAATGTTCAATTATTCATTACCTAAAATGCCAATCGTTTCAAATATTAAACCTAGATGAAATTTCATATGATCATTATTTAAAATGTATATTGGGATATCGCGGAACATTACATGATCTTGATAATATACCGTAAGAGGTGCATTTAACTATTTTATCGGTGGTTGGAAATATCGTCAATGTAGGTACTCGAAATATAAAGTGGAAGGGAGGGCAGTGATCGTGTATGTATACTTATAAGATACAAATATTTTCTCTTTATATGATCGAATATTTCACTCAAGCTTGTTCATCCATATCATTGTCACATTTATTCCCTTTGATGTGTTGAACTCGTTCATAGTTCCCCGCCGACTGTAAGAACTGAGTGTTATTACACCGTCTATATGACTTGAGTGCTATCACACCAACTGCATGATTTGAATGTTATTAGGCCGACTGTATGAAATGAGTGTTATTACAACGAATGTTTTGACTCGAGTGTTATAACACCAACTGTATGACTTGAGTGTTATTACACCGACTGTATGACTTGAGTGTTATTACACCGACTGTATGACTTGAGTGTTATTACACCGACTGTATGACTTGAATGTTATAACACTGACTGTATGACTTGAGTGTTATTACACCGACTGTATGACTTGAGTGTTATTACGCCGACTGTATGACTTGAGTGTTATAACACCAACTGTATGACTTGAGTGTTATTACACCGACTGTATGACTTGAGTGTTATAACACCAACTGTATGACTTGAGTGTTATTACACCGATTGTATGACTTGAGTGTTATTACGCCGACTGTATGACTTGAGTGTTATAACACCAACTGTATGACTTGAGTGTTATTACACCGACTGTATGACTTGAGTGTTATTACGCCGACTGTATGACTTGAGTGTTATAACACCAACTGTATGACTTGAGTGTTATTACACCGACTGTATGACTTGAGTGTTATTACGCCGACTGTATGACTCGAGTGTTATAACACCAACTGTATGACTTGAGTGTTATTACACCGACTGTATGACTTGAGTGTTATTACGCCGACTGTATGACTTGAGTGTTATAACACCAACTGTATGACTTGAGTGTTATTACACCGACTGTATGACTTGAGTGTTATTACACCGACTGTATGACTTGAGTGTTATTACGCCGACTGTATGACTTGAGTGTTTTTACGCCGACTGTATGACTTTAGTGTTATTACACCGAATGATGACTTGAGTGTTATTACGCCGACTGTATGACTCGAGTGTTATAACACCAACTGTATGACTTGAGTGTTATTACACCGACTGCATGACTTGAGTGTTATTACGCCGACTGTATGACTTGAGTGTTATAACACCAACTGTATGACTTGAGTGTTATTACACCGACTGTATGACTTGAGTGTTATTACGCCGACTGTATGACTTGAGTGTTATTACGCCGACTGTATGACTTGAGTGTTATTACACCGACTGTATGACTTGAGTGTTATTACGCCGACTGTATGACTTGAGTGTTATTACACCGACTGTATGACTTGAGTGTTATAACACCAACTGTATGACTTGAGTGTTATTACACCGACTGTATGACTTGAGTGTTATTACGCCGACTGTTTGACTTGAGTGTTATTATGCCGACTGTATGACTTGAGTGTTATTACACCGACTGTATGACTTGAGTGTTATAACACCAACTGTATGACTTGAGTGTTATTACACCGACTGTATGACTTGAGTGTTATTACGCCGACTGTATGACTTGAGTGTTATTACACCGACTGTATGACTTGAGTGTTATTACGCCGACTGTTTGACTTGAGTGTTATTATGCCGACTGTATGACTTGACTGTTATTATGCCGACTGTATGACTTGAGTGTTATTACACTGACTGTATGACTTGAGTGTTATTACGCCGACTGTTTGACTTGAGTGTTATTATGCCGACTGTATGACTTGACTGTTATTACACCAACTGTATGACCTGAGTGTTATTACACCGACTGTATGACTTGAGTGTTTTTACACCGACTATATGACTTGACTGTTATTACACCGACTGTATGACTTGAGTATTATTACACCGACTGTATGACTTGACTGTTATTACACCAACTGTATGACTTGAGTGTTATTACACCGACTGTATGACTTGAGTGTTATTACACCGACTGTTTGACTATAGTGTTATTACGCCGGATGTTTTACATGGTTTCCCGTCGACTGTTTGACTTGAGAGTTATTATATCCTTGTCCTGATATGCTACCTCTGAGATACTTTATTTACAGTGTTGTTTCTCCTTCGTTAATAAGCGCAGTGTTGAAATGTACTGTATCGTTTGTACATTTTTTTATCATCATTGATGGTGAGCCAAACTTGAGATGCTTGTATCTCTCGCTTCCGATTTACAGAGGTCCATGAACCTCCACCGTGGTCTCCAGTTGTGGGAACCACAGCGACATGACACCAGCAAAACAAGGGGAACCGAAACACCTAGCGGGAACGACCAACATCTGCCCTCTACACTGGCAGATTTCCTACTTTCTCCTACAGGTTTTTGAACAAACATAGAAAAGCTGAACCAACAAATAAATAAACTACTTGATTCTTATATTCTATCTCAAAATCAGTAACGAATATACCAGATGATGCCTTCATATTCAGAATCTGTAACAAACAGATTGATTGATTAATTGATTATGGTTTTACGTCTCTCTACGATGATTTCACGTATGTGGTGACGGCATCTGCCTGATGCATTGGATAGAAATTTAATCCTTTGCAACGGACCCACCTGAAGCAGTGAGGGATCTTTTACGTGCAAGCAGCAGCAGTAACAACAACAATAGACTTTATTTACAATGTATATACATTTTTACATAATTTACACAATCTTTAAATGTTTCATTCAAGTGAAGGACACACAAAGCCTTGGTCCACATTTCAGATTAAATTTATATGTCTTCTTTTTCTTATTATATTGGAATTTTCAGGAGAACTGGGACCGATATACTTCATCCTCTAAGGTCCTCCATTTGCTGCTGACTGATTTGGGATCCTTTGCCATCCGAATGTTTAAAGCAGGCCCCTGATGAAGGCTTCAGTCGCTTGGCTATTCCACATACATGTTCATAAGACTGCAACATTCTCTTAATAATTCATTTGAAAGTCCATCATACTTTATAAATAATATGAATAGTATAAATATTTATACAAATTAGCTGTCATCCATGTTTCCTGAATTGAGTGATATTATAACACTGTAACACGGCCGACGCTGCAATTCTCGTGAGACATTTCTATACAATATAAAGAAATCAGCTGATTTACAAAATGATATTTGTTCGTATGTCGTGTGGACAACTCGTTATGACACTATTCGACATTATGCACTTCTTGTAGTAATCGTTGATAACAGATGTGCGTTATATATATCTACAAATTTCCTTCTTTTTTGTCTCTTATGACCGCAAATAAATGATGAGCAAGGGTGATAACTCTGTAATACACAGTGAGCAGCTTCCTTTCATACCATATGATTATGCTCGTTAAAAAAAGGCCAAGTCACCCGCGTTAAATAAATAATGTACGCCCAGGCATATGATATGAAATTCTATACCTGACAAATTGATTAACGGTTCGACTTCTGTCGATAGCATGCAAGTTGGTAGTTGTTGCTTAAATTGGTGAAAATTGTCCAAATCGGTCTCCCGTTCACGCGATAATATTGTGTTTTCTTTTGAGGTAATCGTTTTGAAGATTTTATTTCAATTAGTAAATAATCTCAAGACATTGTAGGTATCAGAAGTTAAAGAAAAACACTTATGGTTTTTATTCTAACAATACACAAATTTCCCGTCCAAAAACATAAAACGTTTGGTGGTAATTTCAGTGCACCGTTTTATAGAAATTGGTGCAGATTTAGAGATAATGAAAAATAATTCAATATTATATGAATCACCATTTATAAGGAGGGGAAAGATCAAAAGACGGAAGTGAAGATAAACAGTTCATGAGGTGTAAATACAAACGACTAGAGAGTAGATGTCAGAGAGAGAGAGAGAGAGAGAGAGAGAGAGAGAGAGAGAGATCTGCCTTATGCATTTGCACACAAATTTTACTTTCACAGCGGATAACCCCAGCAATTATCTAGAAATCCCTCTCATATTAACGCCTACAATGTGTCGGAACCGCGGAGTGACTTTCTCATCCGAAAGACAGAACATCGACACTTGTGAGACTCGAACCCGCGTCCTCTTGATCTACTATTCATACCGTCAGAGATACTGAACCCCCCTCCCCCAACCCAGAGGTTTTCATATATATATATATACATGTATATCTGAATGGATTAAACACCCCTTCTCTTTCTTACTTCTGTTTATGTCTGTGTAAGTGTCACGCTTTGAGTGACGTCGTAAATAATCATTTAGCCTACTTTCGGTGATTTAATTTGGCTGTGCACCTTAGTCACATCTTTCAATCGATATAAAGGGTTTAATATATGTGAGAAACCTAACCTATATAGTAAAAAAGTCGTGGGAAAGACTTTCAAACTGTTGACATTCTTATTGTCAAGATCCATTTCTCACCAACACTAGCTACCCAAAAGTGATTAAATTATCCGGTATTATAAACCCTGTATATGTAGGCTTTTAATGCTTAAGTCTATCATAAACTGATGTCAGTCATTTCATTATTAGGATTTATGAGTGTTTTCGCTTTGTTTGAAGGGCCTTGTATTGGATAAGATATAATGGTTTTCAATGCACGTGTTCCATAAATTTTGTAATATGATCTTGAAGATATTATATACTTCATAGAGTTAAAACTAAGTCACGATTTGCTTCCCAAAATGTTATCTGCCAAAACCAAGGACGTATATGATATTGTATCTAAGTCTGCCAATATATGTTCCCGAATTGTGAAAAAAAACTTGTTTTAGAGATTCGTGTATAAAAAAAATCACAGCTGCATTTAAGGGGTGTTTAAACAATGAGTGAATCAGGTACGAAGTTCCCTTCTCTCTCTCTCTCTCTAATAATCTTGTCTCTCCTGCCTTTCTATCTAACACATGTCATCCTCTCTCTCTCTCTCTCTCTCTCTCTATCTCTTTCCCAACACATTTTCTCGACCCAAACTCCTATCCTTTATTGCTGGTGTTGTGACTGACATTTTGTATATATAACAGATATATCTCAAAGATAATAATATTTGTAGGAAACATTTAGTACTTCAGCCCCACCAATTTTTATTAATATTTCTTCAGTGATTCTGAAAAAGTTAAAAATTTGAAACATCTCTACGGACCGTGTGCTATGACAGTACCTGAATTTTTAGTCCATACTGAACGAAAATTCCAAACAACATTCGATTAAAACATGCTCCGATCTGGAACCGAACACAGTTTTCACAAGGGTGAGAGCCGGCGACAAATATTCAAACGATAGTGTTAGCTTAGTCGACCTTCAATTCTCTCCATAGTCAAAGTCGTTTTATCAAAAACATTCGTGATTTCTTTGGTCAATTTCTTTAGTACACGCGAAATGACGACCAAGCATGACATATTTTCTTGATGCCATTCTTGACAAGGGTTCCCCAGGAGAATGGTCGTACATCAGTATTTTGTATACGTCATTCTTCACACTAAAGACCAAATCTATCAAAAGCACAAAGAGCACGTGTTTTCCTCGGGTCCAATGTCAGGAACATAACGCTTATCTTTGTAAAGCAGTCTCAATGCCTTCTGATGTTTTTGAATTTAAATTTGAAGCTTTGATCCCATGAGTTTGACATATTGATCATGACACTTTTGAAGATATTTCGTTGGTATTGCCAATCGGCATACCAGTTCTATTTTGACTACATGACTGCAGTCAGTGTTCATGACAGCGGTCAGTGCTTTACCTATACGATAGCGGTCACCTTCAGGTACATTGACATGCCTTTCCAATTGCCATCAGTCGGTCACTCATTAAGTTCATAATGTAGATAAACAAATTATTATATATAATAGGGTTTTGGCAGATGTATTACTTATGTGTATAATTTACCTACCGTCCTCGTTCGCAGTAGCGGATACAGAAGTGACATCTGACATTTGACCACAATTTCATCAATTCATCCGTCCGTCAGCCCACTCATCCGCCCACACACTCATCAATATATATATTATATGTATTATTATGTACGATTATATGTATATATATATATATAGTTAGTCATTCATCTTTTCGAAACCACCACATCTTGTTTATCATCAAATAAGTTATATTTACTTGTTACTGCAATGTCAATTTGACTGAATAAAGGGGTAATTAAATTCATTAGAATTCAATCTCTCTCATAAATCAGCGGATAATTTAATTTATTTCTATTCAGTACATATTGCAAATTCACGATTTAACCTTTTGAAGTATAATGAACGTAAGAGAATAGAATTCTTTTTGAAATCTATTCTATTTCAAAACACTTGATCTTGAATGAAAATACGAATGCGCATTAAGCCAATATTTGAAATGCGGAAATGCGCAAACTTGAATTGTAAATGATATTAATTCCGACTACAAGTTTGGGCGAACCTTTATGACTTATGGATAGGATTGCCCCCTGTGTCTTATTATAATATATCAGAGAATCAATAATTTTAAGTATTTTATTTATTTCTTCACAACTGATTAATGGATAAAAGTCAATAGAAAAACACACCTGACTTTCAGTATACAACAGAACGTCACAACACATTTATAAAAAAGGTGTCACAGCTAATAATTCAAGTAGATTATAAAGATAAAATTAATAAGATTAAGTGATTACTTATTATTTGGGTTATACTATAGCTTGTAGACATGTTTCTTCAAATCGTGTGTAAAGTAAAACGCAGTATTTATATCGTGTTTGAACGGAGAAAACTATGAAAGTTAGATTTTAAAATTTGCTTTTTATACAGTATAAGAATATCATATAAGACGTGAAAATATCAACCGAGTGCACAAGGTTCGAATACGACAGGCATTTTAGAGATATTTTCCACTTTGCCTAATATATTGTATGTGCATGAGGAATAGATGTAACAATGGGAAGGGGTGGACCTAATACCTTATTTAGTTAGACTGTTGACGAAAACATACACACATTAAGTTAACTCCAGAGTACTGGTATAAGTATACAGATGCAGTTCAAAGAGCCGCATTTGTGATTGATTTTGATAGGTTCCTCAATTAGTTTGAATTCAAAAAGCACTTTCTGATCATATTCATTCATTCATTCATTCATTCATTCATTCGTTCATTCATTTTTAACTTAATATCTTTGATGAAAAGTGTTTTTGTGTTTCATTGTCATTACATATCCTTTCAAATTATTTTGAATTAAAGTACACACAGAATATAAAACCATATAAAAATATTAAAAAGTTTTTATAACAGATATTTAATTAAATAACTGGTTTTCTTATTGGAATTCTCATTGGTTATACACAAGGACATGTATAAATACATAATGTATGTGTGCAATGACATAACTGTATTGTACTATATCATAAAACCGATTTAGAAACTTAGATGTCATATAATGAAATTTACTGTCAATCATACAAATACATAGTTATACAATGTGTGCACTACAAAACGACATAAAAATTCCGGTTAGGGCGTAAAAACATATTGAAAGACAAAAACATAAATTCAATGCTTCAGAGCCATTAATGATACAAATTCATACACAAGGGGAAAATGTAGACGTATAGAGACTTTTATTACACAAAGAAATGCATGTGTATTGTCTTTTCAGGGGCATTTCTTTGTGTGAGTGTATGTGTGTATTTGTGTGTGTATTTGAGGGGGAGCTGTGTGTGTGTTTCATTTTCTTCCTAATTTAAAACAATTTTCTATAGATATTACATTGCTATCATTAAACGCTAATACCAAAAACCAAATCACATAACAAACAGTACTACTTGTTGTTTCATAAGATCAAATTTCAAATAGAATTTGAGTAAGATTCACTAATGAACTGCATTCTTAATTAAATCAATATCGGTCCCTGAAACAAATACTAGATTTTATTTTCAAAATATACGCATTCTCGTCTTTTGATTTTTAAATAACTCTTTTCGAAATGTGAAAATATATATTGAAATGAGTATTCCATAACATATCAATAAAATCTGCAGAATTTTAGAGCATTATAAGGGGGAATATCAGCAGTGTTGATGGTAAAAACCCAGTCCGATCGTAGTTTTCTTCACATCAAAGAGCAGTGCAAACTGATAAAAACAGTGTTCTACTTCTTAGATGAAGTGCTGAAACAAATATCATATAAATTCCATTCTGAGTATTCTCATTCATTTTCACTTCCAATGTTTATGTAGAAATGAAATGTCTTATGTCCGAATACGCATTACGTGCAGACTAGATTTTAGACGTACTTCGGTTTTTGTGAATCCGAGTCTATCTGTAGTATAGTATATTGCACATATGTCTCACTGAGTTCATCAGAAGTTGAATAGACTCAGATCATCTGAAAAATAAAAAAATAAAGCTGTTAGTTAAAATGACTGCATGTAATCGATCAGTGAACAGCAGGTATTGTTTATAGAAGGAAATACAAAACAAGAAAGACAATGTTATCTTGTTATATCTGGATCCGAATCGATTTCTAATATGTTATTGTGAAGCTATACTGAAAGGACAACTCCATGGAGGAAGACTTCGTACTTTCATTAATATTATTCTTTTTTTTTTTTCGTTTACATGATCTCTTCTTTTATTGCAAGGGGAGAGGGGGAGGGTGTTTTTTGTTTTTGTTTTTGTTGTTTTGTTTTGTTTTCTTTTTTGTTTTGTTTTATTTTGTTGTTTCAGTCTAGCTACTACAATATAACCCTTATAATTTGTTAGTACTATGTGCTTATTTTATTCACCAAGCATTTGATCTATATTATATTCACTAGTATGGATGAATATGAAATACTGTAAACATGTTATCACACTGCAAACAAGCTACATGATAAAATACTTATCAGTAAACGGAGACACAGTCGAAAAGTTCAAAAGAAAAAGGGGGAAAGGGGGGGGGGGAAGATCCCCCTCCTCTTTCCAAATAATTTCTCATCTGTTGTAAATTACATTTTATTAGCACGTGCATGTTGTTTTCCTTTGTTTGTTTGATTTTTGTTTCTAGACGATGGAAAGATCCTGTACGGGACATCGGATCCGCACTATCAATTTGTACAACTTATGATGTTGTTACAGTTATGAAAATCCGTTTAAAAGAAGAATCATTTCTATAGAAATATCATTTATTAAATGACTGAAAAAAAGTTATGAAAATACCGGTAGAAAAAAAGTTTAGCATAATCGGTTTCTGTGTTACCAATTATCAGCCAGTTTTTTTTTTTATCTTTATTGGTTATGTACAGTTTGAGATAGACAGATTTTATCGGACGAGGACCTGCAATTATTGAACAGCGTCGTCCAAACAGAAACGGCGGCATTAAACACACATAAAAGGTAATCGAACAAAAAGTATACCCTTAAAGCGGTTAGCCTTTCCAAAAAAGGAAAAACAGGCCCAATCAAGGGGCATAAAAATGGAACTGTGGTCGCCATAGATACGGTATTAATAGTGGCTTAGCTTATTATTCTGTCACCACGATTACGGGCTTGAATGGATTAACTGTAGTCGATAACCGACTATGCATAATGTTGTTCTCTACATCATATAGCTTGGTCATTACAGAGGGGGATAAGTACAGAGTAGGCTGACAGGGAATGACTCGTTAAAAGTGGGAGTAACGGTCAATTTACTGCGTCATGATTCACGCAGATGAAGACAAAGCAATCATCAGAAATAATCTAATCGACATGGTATCGATGGATAGTAATTACGAATAGGTATATGGTCAACCAAACAATAGAAACTTGTCTTTGTTAGATATCCTGGATATGCATCTAATAAAATGATAGGATACCAAACGGCGAACGGAAGCTAAGTGTTAATATACAAAAGAGAACTGGGGAAAGGACAATCTCTTACCCCCTGAGGAAGCAGATATGGGATCAGGTGTCATGGAGGGAGAAGTTTCCCTTATCGATCGAGGACACCCTTGGTGATGTCTGAGAGCTAACTGAGCTGGTCAAACCTGAAGCCACTTATAGTATCGACGGTCAACAGTGGCTTATAGTTTCCTTGTTTGATCGTAGGCCTTTTAGACAGTTTTTTTTTCGCGGGAGATACTCCGTAGCGTCTGGTACCAACCTTTGATTCCTCAAGTTATTAAATACACAGTTTCGGTGTCAGTTTCCCAAGTTTTGTATCGCATGAACACCAGTGCGACACAAAAGAGATGACTCTGACCAGAGACATATATACAGATATGTCTCTGCTCTGACCCACGTCGATCCCACGTCTGTCCAGCACGTGCATTCCGTCGAACATTAGTGTATTGTCTCTTCCTACTTTGCTACCGTTCACTGTTTGGTGTAATCGCGGAAATACAACACTCGCGAAATAAAGACGGTTTAGTGGCACACTGAGGTTTTGGAACAGAAATAGTAATACATGCACTGGTAGAAACATGAGAGCGTAAACATAAAAATAAACGCGGATACAGACTTTTCTTGAAAGGGGGTCCACCACGAGAAATTTTCCGAAAGGGAATGCCCCATTATCTACCATCGAGCTTGAGTATGCAAAAGAAGAAAGCTTGTATATTCTTCATGTAAAATGATAATACATGTACGGTGTACACAGAGGAAAAGCATCGCCAAGAATGAGGACTAATCGTTTAACTTCAAACAAAATGAACTACTATCGTAGAGTAAAAGCAGACAACACGACCAGTGTCACAAATCGAGACAATTAAAAAAAATTATGTCGTTTTCAGATTATCACTACTTATAAAATAAGTGCGATCGTTTTTAATCTTTTTAAAATACCCGTATTATTATGTGAAGAACATGACTCTTCTTTCATACCAACTACAAGCAAATATATCAGTATGAACGACTGCACTAGGAAGTGAATGTCTTATGACGTATGTATGTGTTTTGTTACTCGCTGAGTTTGATGCATTCTGTAATTTCAGTATTTTACTGAAAAGTTCCTCGCTCACAACTATCTCGAGATCCAAGGATTAATAAAATGTACTTATTTAAAATTGTAATTTTTGAAGGAATCCATCTCTCCTTCTTCCTCTCCACCCCGGCCCCACCCTCCCCTTTTCAAAAATTGCTGGATCCATCTTTGAACAAGGTAGTAAAGAAAAACAGTGGAAAGTTTATCACCGTGATAGTCTGAATGACAAATCTGTGTCAGATCTATGAAGCAAACCCTTGGATTTGCTTTCCAAATATGAAGGAATTTTGAGATATGGGAACACATGTTACATTATAATTAAGTATTCAAAGACATTTTACCACAGGTTGTTATTAGGCGGCAGGAAAACTAATTCTGGATCATGATACAAATACAGACTTAACATTTATCTCAGGAGAGAACTGAAAGAATTGAGTCAACTCGAATTTCAAATCTGTATTCGTATCATGATCCAGAACTAGTATTCAGCAACCTAACAACAACTTGTGGTAAAATATTAATCTCCACTGACCTTTTGATTGGGCGTAAAAAAAATAATTGTGTTTCCTATGTGTATTCCAGCCTGTAAAACCTATCTGAGTAGTTTAAAAAAAATTGGTCGACCTACCGACCCTTAAATTTTCAGCCATGTTATAGGAAACACACATATATTTTAGGGGCCTTAATGCGATTGATAATTATTGTATAGCAGAACCCTTCAAGGTACATCGATATAAAATTGCTTTTCAACGATTATTCTAAAATTATCCCGTCGTCGAACCACCAGAAGCTTTTCCCGTTGAATGGGGAGGAGTGTGGCGCACGGTTTCAAAACAATGATATCATTATATCCATTTATTGTGTTTCCCTTTCTGTCATATTCACCAATCTATCACCCGGAAGGAAAAACAGTTTTCATTTCACCCAAAAGCACCGTTTGGAACCACGCTAAGCTTTTATGCACGGTGAAAAGATTCGTCGAAATTTCAATATAAATGAAACCATGTTAAATCAAATTTTACCTCAATATTAGGAGTATTTAATTAGAGTATTGAATATTCCCTACATCGTTTAATTGCTTTCAGATGGAAATCAATGCAAGATAATGAGACTTAAGGCAACAAACTGACAAGAGTAACAAAAATCTGCTCGATGCCGAAGTTGATTTAAAAGTCTTTGCTTTGGTTTATTGCCCGACTTATTGAATAAAACTTTGTATATCACAAAGCTTTTAATGGCTCGTGTAGTCATTGATATCGAATGTTTATATAGGTAGAATTTCTCTGTCAACATATCGATGGAAGCGGCTTTTGTAGAGAGATGGCATGTTGAAGCAGAACAAATTGCATAAGAGACGCATTATTCTTGGGTTTAATTGGTCTTTTATTCTCCTGCAAGGATAATTTGATATGCAGGGGATTGCTATCAAGTCGCTATATAACTGATCCCACTTATGTTTATATGGCAAACATTAAAAATACAACGGATATCAAGACAAAATTGTTGTTTGATTGTTCTCTTTTTAAATAGCACAAGCTTAATTTACAACCCATTCTATTTCTATTGAAAGAAAAAAATACTTTATATGAAAATGATCAAACTACCTTCTATTATCTGAAAAAAAAAAGCTGAAGGATATTTTTTCTGTACGTAGGTAGAATTTAAAATTTTTATTTGAAATTGGTACATGTACTTTATCATAAGTTTCAAATGTAGGCCAAGTCAAGGCATCAAGGTAAAACAGTTTGCTTTCAACAAAAATATCACATATATATATATATATATATATATATATATATATATATATATATATATATATATATATATATATATATATATATATATATAATATATAATCCCTATCGCTTACGGACCACAAATTTTGACTGAATTAAAGGTACAGGCAGACAAACAGACACCCCAAAACTGTATGTCATCAAATCTCTAATTCCGTGCCATAAAACTCCCTTTTATTCCTTTTGAATAAACAAACCCCGTACTTCCGATTTCTCGCGAAGTTGGTTGCTATATCATATATGTTACGAGAACAAGCTACTTTTCGTTTGTTTATTGTCGGGGGTGGAGGTAGGGGCGGGGTGGATGGAGAAGGGGTGTCCGTTTCCATAATGGGTGTAACTTGACAAAATGTAAGTATTGGTCTCAAAGGATTTTTTACTTTTACTTTTGATGCAGTCACAGAATTCGCCAGAGTGCTAGTTTATACTTACACTCATTAGATTTGAGTCCGGGTAATTTTTTTGATTTGCGCCGTAAAGATTCGGAAGTTCATCCGGTGAGTATTGATCCTCTGGCCTATACGCATGCGTATACCCATGTTCTTCCCAGTCCCATATTGTAACGTCTTCTGATATCACTTCCGGCTGGGTGTCAGAATCTTCTTCTTGATACTGAAAGAAATTTCAAAGTGTGACGAAAGATTAACATAATACTAGCGCTCACTGTGATAGGGATAAGGACATGTTAGACTTTGCATACAGTGAAACCTGTTTAAGTGACCACCTACGGAAAAATGGAAAAGTGGTCATTTAAAGCAGGTGGTCTCTAAAAACAGGTTAATTTGGTATGGTTAATTAACATTTAGGAACGAAGAAACATGGTAGTTGAAGACAGGTGGTTTTTAAAGATAGGTGGTTGCTTAATACAGGTGGTTTTTAAAGAAGGTTTGACTGTACGTCTAATTTTGAATAAGTATACATGTCGTCGAACTATAATAATGTGATAGATTTAGAGTTTTAACATCACCATTTCCTTCAGAAGATTTACAAGGAGTTTCTATAATATTCATTTTCGTATTTCAGCTAAACGATGTCGATCAATTATTGTTTTTGTCCTTTTTTTGTGCAAATGACATATACATTGTGTTTAAGCAAAGTGGGCAAAGTGTGTTTAAGTTTTCTACAATCAGTGTTTGGTCGTATACTAATAAGACAGCGGGGAGGGGGCTGCTATTAATCCCTAAACAACACATCCTTAATGGGATTCGATTCAGAGGCCCGAGAATATTTAATAAAATTTCCTTCATTGCAAGAGCGCTACAGTTTGCCACTTTGCCACGCGCCGGATCGCCGTTCTATATGCAAATCAGAATCGCTATTAAACTATTATGCCCTCTACGCGCATTTATTTCATGGGATAATGAACTCTAAACGTCGCAATTCCACCTCTGAACATGATTTTGTTTTTAACATACACATGAGATTTACAATTTCTGCATATTAACGAGTTGAATCTCGTACACTTTTTATTTTCTTCTTTCAATGTCTATTAGATAAATCATAGCAAATAAATGTCAATTTAACATCTCTAGTGAACTTATCAGTGTTGGGTTAAAATGAAAATGATTTAAAATAACAGATTTCCTATCTACAGATTTACATTATCGATACTGTGTAAAAAGGATTTGATGGTAGTTATAAAAACCGTTCGGGTTTTTTCTGTTCATTATGCTGATTTTTATACTACTGAATATATAAATGGATCCTTTAAAACATATTTGAACATTTGAGTTTAAAGTCCCATTTTCCAATCCTGTTGGTTTACCTTGATAATTAAATGCAGATTAAGTACAAATGCCCTTTCAGCTTACTGCTATAACAAATTCTCGATACCTATATTTAAATAATGACTCCGAATAAGTCAACGAAGCCAAGCTTACAACCTCAGATGTTTTACCTTAAGCGTTGATATTCTAATTCGAGCCGGGTTCGAATCCCGTTTTATGTAATAGATAGCGGATGCGTCAGATAAAACGGGAGACACTTACTCTTCATACGTGTACTTATCTTTTCTCCCATCTGATTTCAAGGATTTCTTGAATGTCTACCGTGGTGCATTGTGGGAAGTGCCACAATATATAGCACCTGCTACTCTCGAAATTCACATTCTACATTGAAAACACTCGGAGGACATGGCATTAAATTACACAGACCAATAGCAGACCAATAAGGTTTGTAAATATGTCTGGGGGTTTCCTTTATATCAATCAATCGGAAATAAAATACCCCGTTATGAATCAAATATTATTTTATGGACAGACAAGACATTATGTAAATAAATCTCTTAAATATGAGTTTTTTCTTACTTACATGTAGACAGGTCGTTTGTTTATTTAATAGGTGAGCAATACAAAGGTTGAATACCGCTTAATGATTTATGGTTAGATGCCAATTTTTCAGAGATACTGACAGCATACTTTATGGAATCCATTCCAGATTAATGTTCACAGAAACTGTACAATTCTAGAAAAAAATTATTTTCAACTTATGTGCCGTGTGCCACTTGGGCAGCTGGGTCCAGAGATATCGCATAGGACTTCATATCTGAGGACCCAGGTTCGATTCCAGCTGCCGGCTGTCGTGTTTTTCTCGGATGATTTATTATCGTGTATCTCCCTATCTGTCCATCGGAGATATAGTGTAAACTCAAGTCCCCTTGGCACGTACAGGATCCCTCACAGCTTCGGTTGGGTCCGTACAAGATGCTTCAGGCGGGTGCCGCCACCATATGAGTGTAGTAACCATAGAGAGGCCAAAATAACAACTAAAGAACAAAATCAATAAAAAAGAAAGCACGAATTTTTATATAGGTTAAGCAATGATATATGTCTTTATAAAGGGCCTTTTTCGACTCGGCTTTCGGGTGACTTATTTCAGACTGAATACTTTATAGTCGAGTCTCCTGATGAGGGACGTATACTTTAAGAAGTATACATAATTCAAACCTTATCAAATCCCTTATTTTACTTCTTGTAATAGACGAATAAAAGCTCGCGGTGTATGGAAACTCCCAAGACAAAGGTTAATTTGTTTTCAATATACCTTCACCTGCACCCTCTTTGTGTATCTATAGATGAAGCAGACCTGTCAGTTTCAATAAGGGGGCCTGAAACATGACCAACACTAGACAGGTAATTAATTATAGATCGCTTGTTAATTCGACAGATTAGGGTGTTTTGCATAAATCTAGACAGAATCAAATTAATCAGTTATAAGAGGAGAATTGGTGGGATATCACATAAAATATGTATAGGAGCTACGAGCAGGTCAAATCCAATCACTATTCAGCCTTGGTAGAGTTGGGCAAATGCAGAATTTATTGTGAGGAGCAACTACACACTGATATAAGGGGCCCTGGATTCGCATAGCTACAAAACATGGATACAAGGGGGCTCTCCATAGCCTCATTACGTGTACATTATAAAAGGGTGGATTATAATAGGGAAACAGATAGCGGAGGGAGCTCATTTATTAATTCATGCATAACTTTGAAATGGTAAAGGGATTATTTCTTTATTATCAAATATGCAAAGGGATGTAGTGATGGATTTAGGGGTTTGCATAAATATGGAAAGCGATCTAACCTCGGACGACAACATAAAAGATTAACTATGACAAATTTTATCAGCTTTTTGATGAAATTTTGATAATAAAGCCGGTCATTCCCCTATTTTTTGTATATTTCAATAAAACACAGTATGCATGCAGTGAGTATTGAATATTTTTCTTTCATATCATGTAATCAAGTCATACCTACATTTACAATAATTGAGGGGATATACTGAATATTAGGAACAAGAAAGAAAGAAAGAAAGAAAGAAAAAGAAAGAAAGAAAGAAAGAAAGAAGATGGAGGCGATGCACCCCTCTGGTTATCCCACTGTTCCAAAGATAAAATGAGATCTTTGTTCATCTTGGAGGTAACAACGGGAAGTTTGTTTTATTAATGAGCCTATCGTTTGACTAATTGGATATTTATCACGAAGTCTGTATGCTTATTCTTCTTCAGAAGAACAGAAGGTTTACATTAGTAGTGTCGCAGAACATTACCTGTATGTACTAGCAACCGAAAACATGTGAAAGGGAGATAACTCTGGGCGGTTCTAATATCTGATGTACATGAATCTCAAATCAAATCATGAAAGTTACGTAGTTTAATTGATTCAGAAAAAAATATACGTTTGATATATTGATATGTGTACTGCATTTAAAGTGTGGCCTACATTTTACCCAGCATGCTGTCCACATGTATATCAATTGTGTCTCACCTTTGATCTCATCTTATTCTTATTTTCAACATTTAGGAAAAAAGATATGTAACTTGTGCTGCCATTAATCAGCAACAAAAGGCGGTGTCATTTAATTCAATCCAAACGGAAATAAGCACATTTAACGGCGAGCGTTAATCGAAAAGTATGTTACATTCGGAATCTTTTGGTAATGTTCATGTAAGCATATGGTACTTATGCTATTAAGTAATGTATTTAAGAAACACGTCTCGTTGTGTCATTATTGATATATTTGAGTTGATTTTGCAATATGACATAAACCTTTACTTAATCCTCTCTGTAGGTGATCCAGACAACCTACGACATACAGGCAAAAAGATACGATATACTTTTTTCATATGTATATCATAGGGAAAGTACAGAAGTTGGGTATTTCTTTTCTTATTTAAAATGTTTCTAAACCGCGGCTTTGTAGTAAAGCAAAGGCAGCATACTAGCGACAATCTCAAAAACCGAATGCTGTTGAAAATTTCAATAACATCAGGAAAACGCATACATACTATAACAGGAACAATGCACACAGACAACACACTATAACAGTAACAATGCACACAGACAACACACTATAAGAGGAACAATGCACACGGACAACACACCATAACAGGAACAATGCATACGGATAATACAGTATAATAGGAAATACATATACGAATAACAAACTATAACAGTTACAGTGCATACAGACAACACACTTAAACAGGAACGAAACACACAAGAATTATACGACGTTAATTCTTAAGCAGTGAAAGAAAGGCAGTCCAAATAGAACGCGGAAAGAAGTATTGTCAAATAATATTGAGAACAGGCGCTTAGGAAGAGTGAACGTCTCCTGTCTGCTTACCATACCCACCATGTACGATAAAACAGCAAAACTGTGTATGACGTAAAGGAGACATGATACATTCAAGTCTATTTCAGAATAACATGCAAAGGGACAGACTAATAAATCATAAATATGATTCGAAACTATGTATGTACGGGTATATATATATATATATATATATATATATATATATATATATATATATATATATATATATATATATATATATATATATATATATATATATATATATATATATAGGTATTTTCTGTTCGTACTCCTTACCTTTATTTGAGGGGCTATATAAGGCATGAACGTAACTTGCTTTTCTTTTTTCCTCTCACTGCAACTTTTCGTTAACGTGCCTTGAATGTAATCATTGCTATTATACACACCATTCAGGCGCATATCTATTTGACTGAGGTCCGACTCTTGCGTCACTTGTGACGTAATACTGCTGTTGGTTTTATCTACTTCCAAACGGTCTTTTCGGCGAATAAGACAAATGACTAGAATTATCACAGCGGAAAGCACTATTGTCACACAACATATCGCTACTGCGATAGCATAATACTTGATCGACTCTTCAGAGGCATGTCTTTGCGTAGAAATATCATCTTGATTAATGAAAACAGTTAAACTGACAGAGGAAGTTCGAGGTGAATTTCCCATATCTTTGACTATGATGACACATTTATACTGTCCCAAGTCATCGGAAGTTAAACTTCTGACAAGAGTTAGCTGCCCTTGAAACCTACTAATAGCAAGGATATTTGTAACATTGTCATGATCTTCGATATCAAATAAAAGTTGAGAATTCACATCAGCGTCATCGTCTGTTGCGTTTACATGCAATAACACTGTATTTGGTAAAGTATATTGAGACACTCGGAGTACCTCGGGAACGATCACTTTCGGAGTATTATCGTTATCATCTTGAACTTTGATTGTCACATTCGTAAAGCTACTCATTGGCGGAACGCCTCCATCTTTGGCGACAACCAAAATTGAATATTTTGATTTTATTTCTCGATCAAGAGAAGATTTCGTATAAATGGAACCATTTTTATACACATGGAAAGGCATGGCAGCCATGTTTATTCCAGATATGGACAACTCGGAATTTTTACCTTCGTCAAGGTCATTAGCAAGAATGGTTCCAACTAAAACATTAGGTGGTTCATTTTCTAAAACCTTAAACACAAAATTACCGGGAAGAAAATGTGGTGCATTATCGTTTCTATCTAAAATAGAGATTTCCAGAACAGCACTTCCGGTATGAACCGGAAGGTGATTATCTGAGGCAATTAACGGTAGACTAAAGAAGGAAGTCGTCTCCCTATCAAGAGAGCCGTTGACATATATAACTCCTGAGTGCTTGTCTATTACAAATTTTGATGAGTCGTCAATAGAACTATTCATGAAATAGGAAATGATTGATGGGGAAACGTCTTTGTCTTCAGCAGAAACAGCAAATATGCTAGTCCCAAGTTTCGTATTTTCATAAACAGAAATTTGATAAATATCTTGCGTGAAATAAGGATCATTGTCATTTACGTCTACAAGCTGGATTGTTAATACATCATACGCGTTCAGAGGTGGCGTACCTTTATCTTTGCATATAATTTGAACTTTTTTCCATTCAGAAAATTCACGGTTTAATTTCCCGTGAACAACCATATTAAAATCAGTCGCATCATATTTCAATAATTGAAAGTCAGTGTCATTCAGGTAGCATTCCACCTGGCCGTTGAGACCCTTGTCTGTATCGGTTACATCAATGATGGCTATTACTGTGCCGTTTTTCAAATTTTCGGCTATTTGAGTGAAATTCGAGTTCTTTTGTTTAAGTAATTGTTGTACTTGAATCACGGGCGCAGTATTATGAGTGTCCAATACAGTAACTAAAACTTGCGCTTTTGAAATCATCGGCGTTGATGCGTTATCGGAGGCCACCACTATCACTTTATAATCCTGGCCTCCTTTGTTCATTAATGACGTCACAATACTAAGTTCCCCAGATGTTGGATTTATTGCAAACATTTTCTGAATTTCCTCGGTCTGTCGTTGACTGAGGCGGTATATAACTCTTCCGTTTTCTCCTAGATCTGAATCTGTAGCCTTAAGGCGGAATATCATGGAGTTTCGGGGTAAATCTTCGGCTATAGAAACTCTGTACGTTTCGTTTTCAAAACGAGGGGGTTGTTCGTTTACGTCTAATATACCAATATCTACGATAACTGACCCAGTTCTTACCGGATTTCCTCTATCCTTTGCAAGTACTTTGATATGGTATTTGTCGGTTTTTTCTCGGTCCAAACTTTTGGAGACTGCCAGTCGTAAAGTAGATCTCCCATCTCTAAAATACTCAGCATGTACAACAAAGGGGGCGTCCTCTGGCTCTACTTTGTAATCTAGAGCAGAGTTATTTCCGGCATCAACATCAGTGGCGCCAGCTAGAGGCTGATTTGTGCCGACGACCGAATTTTCCAAAAATGTCAAATTAACAACCGGTACTGGAAATGACGGTGTGTTATCGTTGATATCATAAAGTGTCACTACGATAGAAATCTTTTTGAAGAAATCGCTGGTACTGGATTGCGCAACGACGTCGAATTTTAACACGCATTGTTCCATATATTTACATAGCTCGTCTCGATCTAACGTTTGAACGGTTTTCAAAATACTCGTCTCACTGTCAACAGCGAATAAAGAGGCCTTCTGGTTACCTGTAGTTAGTATACTATACCTAATGTCACTAATAACATCCTGGCTTCTCACAAAATCCTGTATATTTGCATCCTTCGTAATGTTTCCTAAAACATGATCTGGGTCATTTTGCTCCCCCATCGAGTACTGAATTTCTCTGCCGTCCGCCAATGCCAAAAACGCAATGAGGATCAAAATTAATAACATGATGTCGTTCTCGTAGTCTTAAATACAAAAACATATCTTCGTTTTCTGAATCCAATCATACCTTGTTCGAAGTTCCAATTTCACTGTCACATCGTCAGCATCTCGGAAATGAGTAAAATGGTGATCACATCATTCCGTTATATTAGGAAATTCATCTGAATCATCGATATAACCTGGACTAAAATCCAATAAAAAAGATGTCCCTGATTAAAACGTACAGAATATGAAAAGCTCTACGATATAGTTCGTCACATTATAGGGAGTAAAACGCATTGGGCCACACGTCGTCTGCAGACTTTACAAGTTGTTTAGTCACCTATACCGTTAAATCCAATCGTCAACAAACTACTTATTGATACATATATTAACTTCATAATGGCATGTCAATGCATAGTTTCTTATGAGGAACACAAATAGTCAATTTCTATAATAGCTTTTCATGTTAAATTTCTCATAATCCGTTTAGTCATAATGTTCTTATGGTAAGTAGCATATATATGTTCCCAATAGCCCGTAGGTCCGTGTAATAGCTTGTCCACTTGTATACGTACACACGGCGCGCTCTCTCGACTAACACTGCGAGCTATTTATTTGTTATAATAATTAATTACGTCGCTAGCCCTTTAATACCCCGTTCATCTCGAAGGAGAAAACGTATTACAGTAATGCAATCCAGTCCTCTTTCTACGTGTCCTGCCGATTCATAATTAAAAAGAGGCGCAAATTATTTGCATAGATGGATTCAATCAATGGTGGGCGAACATGAGCCGTTTTTGTAAACTGATGCCGACCAATCAGATTATCGCTTTTATTGACGTTCGGTAATAATTGAAACCTTTGGTACAGATTCGCGCCTTGTTAAAATTATAGAGAATGAGTTTTGAAACTCGTGTCTTTCAAGTCTCCCAAAATAAAAACTTCATCGTAACGAGCAATTTGTTGTGCAAATAATACGCTTGTGCATTGTGAGTGATTTTACCTCTGAAGCGAGGGTGTCACTTGAATAGAAAGGACAAATTTGTTTGCGATAAAATCATCGATTTTTTTTCTCTTTCAAATTTTAAAACATCTACCTTGCTACATAGTCCATTAAATCTGACAACAAAAGTAAATTATGAAAACACCAGCAGGGATGTTTAGAGAGCGTCGCGCACCTCAGAGTAAATATTAGGTTTGAAAACCGGAAACTACCCGCTTCAGAATCGATAAAGGGACAAAACTCTTTCCTGATATGCAAACAGATCAGAGATGTATAATTCAAAGGTCTTTGTACGGTGTCAGTTTTCTGTGAAATTAAAATTGGTGCATGGCAGTTTGGGTTTATTTTGTGTACTTTCTTGTTGTATTTTATAAAGATTTTATTGTAGATCAATAGAAAGAACATTTCATGTAGGATTATTGCACGGGAATTTAGGTTTTTATTTTAAAAAAATGACTATTGGTTTCATGATAAAAAATGATAAAAATGTGCTTTCAGCACTTTCATATGACTTTCAGATACATTGTTTTATTTCATGGATCAGTAGAAAAATTTTGTGCCACATCTGTGTTTATATGTGAGTTTTCTTTTTTAAAGATTAATTTTGTTCTTCGTCCTCTTTTGGCTTACAAGATCATTTGTTATTTGTTTTTTCATTTAACGTTTAAAATCATAACCAGATAAGTGTATCGATATCTTGTGACGATTTAAAGTAACATTTTAAATAATATATATATATATATATATATATATACATATATATATATATATATAAAGTAGTAAATCAATAAGCAAACTAAAGACATGCTTTTGTTGTTATATATACTGGATCTATACCTTCAGAATGACACAGTGGGCGAATATGTTAGAACTAATTTGAAAAAAGGAGACACATAATTACATATAATTTACAATGAAAACAATCCTTGTCTCAAGTGTAAAAAAGAAAACAAAAAAGAAAAACAAAATTTAAAAAAATCCTCAAAAAACAAACAAACTCTTGAAACAAATTAAAACCAAATACAAATAAAAAAAAAGCCCACCTACCCCTCGCACCCCCCCCCCCCCGTCCAAAAAAAAAAAAAAGAAAGAAAACACTCAAATAATAAATCATTGTGGGATATATACAACCACCGCTTTATTCTTCGTTTAAAAAGTGTAAAATAATACAAACTCCAGTTCAACATCATCAATCTCTCTACGTGGTATATAGCCACCTTCTTTGTAAGAAATTCTATCCAAATTATACAGTACGAATGTACCAGATCCCGAAACAAAAAAGTAAAACAAACCGTAATATTTACGCCCCTTTTCATAATATTGTCGCTTTTATCGAGCCAATAGTACGTGGATCAGACATTTTTATTCTTTCCATTGATATTTATGTGTAGAGGTGGCGGGGTCAAAGAAAGAAAAGGAATACAATCTTCATCTCTGTATGGAACCTTCTTGCTGATTTATTTTCAATGTATTTAAACTTTTCCCTCGCAATTTCGGTACAACGCCAGGTGTGCTCGCAAATATTGTCATGCTATAGGTTTTGGATTTATTCGAAAGGTGTCAAGTGTAATGCTAAAATATGACAGCTGTATACTGGTCATTTATTTGGTTACCTCTCTCTCTTTCTCTCTCTCTCTCTCTCTCTTAATAGAGTACCGTATTTTCAAATTTCTCGAGGCTGGAAAGTACAAGGTCTCGTGTCAAAAAAAAAAAACCCAAACAAAAACAAATGAAAACAAAACAAAAAACACCCCCCCCAAAAAACCCCCCAAACAAACAAACAATCAAGACAGAAAAAAACCCCCCAAAACACAACAACAATAACGAAACCCATAAACATATCAAAGATTCCACACTAATACTTTTGTGTAAATCATATAAAAAATAATGTTAAGGTCGTGCATCAGACTGATGCCGCCACCATTTAAATGAATCAATCTCGTGTAGTGTAAAGCAATAAATTGTTGTACTTCTGACAAAATCCTGAAACATATTAGTTATTTCTAGAACAATGTAGAAAATCTGCGTCAAGGGTGGAAAAAATTAATATGAAAATATCATTATACTTTTAAAATTTTCAAGTTTCGCTTCATTAATTTATAGCTCATTAATTACATGTAACCATTTTGTTTAGTTTTGTATTTTATATTCAATTTATCTTGATTTTTTCTTTCATTTTATTGTTTACTTTAACGTCGTAAGAATCAATATTTATGTATTTATTATTTTGTTTTTAGTAGTAGTTTTCCCCCTTTTTCTCAAGTAAGTCGATTTAAAACTAATGATAGTGAGTCTATAAAATCGAATTACATTTGTACTTCTACCCCCACGACATATTAACACATTTACATTCCCATAACTTAAATTCAAATAGAATATTGTAAAATTTAGCATAATGCATCGACAAATTGATAAATTATAAAACATTAGTAATAAATTTTAGTACCTATAAATTGTTTTAACTGTTAGGAATCTTCAATTTGGAACAGATAGAAGAGTGGAGAAAGAGGAATCGAGAAATACCGATTAAAATAAAGTATTTTAAATAATTCATAAAACATCTGTAAACATCCTACTTAAAAATGTATACAATATAGTATTTGTTACCAATGGAAGTGTATCGATAAAGGAATCGTGAAAAAGAACATGAAACACCCTCTTTAAAATATTTTTTCTTCAATTCCCAAATACAATAAATGCATTCAAACAGTAGAAAATCGCCCTTTTTGATACAGATAGTATTGTAAGCTTCTATATTCGCCTTCCTGCTTCACATCCTGCATGTTGTCATTCTTTCTTTACAGTTTTTACGCTTCCTTTGATTAGGATCGAGATGTAAATCTCCCCTTGCGCTTCCTTTATGATGTTTTACCTGGTTTATGTAATGTTTATTTTACCTGAGTGATATCTTAATGTAGATAATATATATGTATAGATGTGAAATCTACGCCATGTATAACTGTATATAACTGTTAATTACAATTATATCAATATGTGCAATATGTTGTCCTTTAAAAATGCCGCTCTATGCAAAATCGTTTTTCGGTTTTTTCCTCGATTACATCTACATATAACATGTAATGGGCAAAGATTGATAAACAGTCAGTTTGATTTTCAATGCCTAACAATACATAACAGGTTTAATACTTTTTACTTGCCGAAGCAGTTAAACTATACCGAAAAAAAGATAATAAAATAAATAAATAAATGAATGGGTATTTCTAGCGTTTCAGACTTTGACTTGTCTCTGAATCCTTATTCTTTATTTCATGAATATTTCACAATTGCATAAATACATTCTTTTCATTACTCAACCTTTTTGAAAGCAAAAAGTTTCTCAAATAAATCTATATTACATTGTCTGAATATACGAAGGAAACAATATGCTTACCATGCCTTTTATCACATAGTTTTATGGTATATAATTTTAAGTTTGCGTGTTATCCGCTCATGACATCTATCTGTAGTTCGATAAAACTTTATCAGTCAATCATATCAAGCTATAAATCAAGATTTGGTTTCATATCAATATTATAAAAAGTGTTTAAAGTCGATAAACATTTGATCATTTTGATAGCCTACATCCGATGAAGTTTCGCCCTGTTGTATTTTCTTCCTTCCCTGTATATCGTTACAACGCGTGTTCCAGTCGTAAATCAAAATTATCGGTTAGATCATAGACGTATACTAAAGGAGGAGAGAATAATGGTAACTTCGCAAAATGATATCGATGATTTCACAATCATCATCATATCATCATCATCGCCGCCGCAATCACCACCACCACCACCATCATCATCATCATCTATAACAACAACAACAACAACAACACTACAACCACCCACCACCACCACCACCACCATCATCATCATCATCATCATCATCATCATCATCGTCACTACTACCACTACCACCACCATCATCATCAGCAGCAGCAGCAGCACTTCTACCACCACCACCACCACCACCACCATCATCATCATCATCATCATCATCATCATCATCATCATCATCATCACTATCATCATCATCGCCGGCTTTGCCATTACCATCATCATCGTTATCATCATCATCATCATATCATCACCATGATGATGATGATGATGATGATGATGATGATGGTGATGATGATGATGATGATCATCATCATCATCATCATCATCATCATATCATCATCGCCGGCTTTGCCATCACCATCATCATCATTATCATCATCATCGCCTGCTTTGTCATTACCATCATCATTATCATTATCGTTATCATCATCATCATCATCATCACTACTACCACTACATGTACCACCACCACCATCATCATCATCAGCAGCAGCAGCACCATCGATATCAATGTATCACTATCTCAGTGATAACAAGGAATGAATGAATGAATGAATGAATGAATAAAAAAATATGGTTCAGTTTGTATTCTGTGAAACTGTGAAGAGAATAAAACAAGATAAATAAAAAGAAACAAACAAACATACAAAAATAAATTAGGAATAAGTGCTGTGATATATAAATGATGTTTACACGTGAGGCACGAGCGTTTGATCTTCTAATGAACATGTGTTTTGGTTGTTGCATTATCATGCATGTCCATGTCGCCATTTGTCATACACTAATTGCGCGTGTCTTGTGTATCTTGTAACACGCGACATTACTGATAATTATTTCCTTAGTAACAATTATCTCATTCCTCATATTATAGAAATCTTCTCTATCTTCATGTCTGTCTTTGTTCTATCTTTCTCATTTAAAAATATAGTATTTATTTATTTATTTATTTATTTATTTATTTATTTATTTATTTATTTATTTATTTATTTATTTATTTCATATCTAGCTATATATTCCTTTATTTGACACTGACATTCATATTGTAATGATAACACAGAACACATTGTAACGATAGCACAGGACATAAATATTTTCATAGACTTATTACTTCAAAGTATCTTTCGTTTTTTAGGTAAAACTTCGGACTTCCAATGTTTTCTTACTTTCAATTCGTAAAGGAGTTATCCCGCTTAGAACTATAGGGTAGCAATAAAAGGAAAGATAACTCTGGCTTACCTATCGTGTAGTTTTACCAAAACGAAATCGCCCTTCAAAAATGAATAAAGAGATAAAACAATGAGAAATGAATAATAAATAAATTAATAAATAACATATCCCATTTTACTCGACTTCATCCTATACAAAGGTTGTTGGTTGTTCGTTGATTGGTGTTTTACGTCGCTTTAAACAATTTTTCAGTGATATTGCGACATGGAAGCAGGAGGTAACCAACCTCTTAAACATAATGGCGCAAGCCGGGAATCGAACGCGTATCGTCGGCACCGCAAGCCAAGCGCGTAACCACTACACCAAGCCTGTCCCCTAACACAGAGGATAAATGTTAGAAAATGACTGTACAGAAAATAGATTCAAACGTAGAGCATCGTGAGTGAAGTCTGTATTGATAAATTTCGACAGATTTCTCCAGATTATCCCATTAAACTTGTATTACTTCATAGCAGCAATTCCAATTTCTAAGAATTGCATCTCCTCCATGTGATGATTTTACCGCATTTGGCTCCACGAAGTGTTGATTTCACACACCTATAAGCATCTTTCAACAATTATTCGTAATAGTTTGTCTATCATATGTAAACATTTGGAAAATAAGGGGTGAGGAAAAGGGTTAACGGAGTACAAATTAAAAAAATATTATACTTTCTCCCCTCTCTTTCTCTCCTTCCTCTCTTTCTCTCACCCTCTCATTCTCTTTTCTTTACCCATTCATATAAATTCTAACAATATCTATTTCACACTTCATGTATTTCGTAATGGTAGTGTTTTAAAACCAAATGAAACATGGTCTTACAATGATGCTAAAATAGATGTGGCTGATGAATTTACCTACCTTGTATCTTGCTAAATTATAACGGTAATTTTTTTCAAAACTCAGAAACAGCGTGTAGAAAAGCAATGTTTGGTATTAAATGAAAATGTATTGATATGGAATTTAGCCATCGAACTCTTTTTTCCCTATTCGATACTTATATATCTAGTATTGTTTACTATGGCTGTGAAGTTTAGGATTTTCATTCCGCTCCCGAGATATAGAGAAGGTGCATTTAGATTTTTGTAAAAATATATTAGGTGTGAAAAGAACTACTATCTGAAATTGGTCTTGTTTATGTTTATATGAACCCTGAAACACTGGATGACAACTACATTTTATCTATTGTAAAAGAAAGATTAATTCATATCCATAAACAATCACTTATGTCAGAAATTAATGCATCTTCAAAATGTTTTTTTTTCTATAAGCAACTATTAAATAAAATCACTCTACAGTCATATTTAACAAAACCTATATATGATGAATATAAGAAACTTATCAGTAAGATACTCTCTCTTCACATTGTTTAGCTGTTGAGACTGGTAGATTTAGAAACATTCCTTTACAGAGACGTATTTGTCCATCATGTAGTACTGATAAAGAATAGAAGATGAATTTCATTTTATACCGAAATTTCCTTTGGTAAATAACTTGAGAGTGAAATATTTGAAACCTTACTTTTATAGAAGACCCTCTGTCTTTGATTAATGTTGCTTTTGTGTTCAGATAACGCTAAAGATCTTTTTAACCTGGGGAAATTTCTTTTAAAAAATCATTTTTGTACGAAAATCTATGTAATTGTTTGTATTATTACAACTGTACAATTATTATTTTTAGTATTTTATTGCCATCGTTATTGTAATTGATATTTCCATTATGATTAATATACATGTACATGTACCATCCTTTAATATGTTATGCTCATGTGTGATTTGACCTTGCTATAATAATAATATAATATCAAAATTAATTCATTTTTCGATTGGTAACTTACATGTACATCGAACCCCCCTCCCCCTTTCTCCTCACACATAGACATACACACACACACTGATCCCCCACCACACACTCCACATACCCCCTCCTTCCCCACATTCACAAACGCGCGCACGCACTCAAATGCCACTGCCACCACTACATTCTTCGTAAAGGATCCTGTGTTCTCTTTTCCAAACCTCAGTCTATTCCAGAACAGAGGAAAATCCTGAAATCTTGTTCAATTAATCGCAGAAGGAATTAGGTAGAGATTTGGTCACCCGGTGTTAAGATCAAAGGGAAAATTAGGCTTTAAAACAAATTTCCACCAATATTTTCAGATTCTCTCTCGACTAAAACAAACATAGACTTTAGATGTAAAGATTGTGATTTCACGCTCATATGGTGGTTGAATTTAATTCATTAATTACAACGGTAAATAACAAGGGGAGTAGCCCATGACGGTATAAGTAAAAGATAAGTAAAGATTAACGTTATGTAAAGTGAGATCATTTTAATGCAAGCCGTGGCAATTCTAGTTAAGATTTGGGGATTAAAAATCGGGGAAGACGTTTTCAGAAGTTCCTATGTGCTATTGGATTAACATTCAGTCACACTTCTTAATCTGTAAAATCAAAATAAGGGAAGGAAAGAAAAATAAATTACATGATTGGAGTTTTCTTTGAAATGAAGCCGACCTCCATCAAGATGTGTCTTGGCTTGAACAGTCTTATAAGAAACGTTGATAGTAGTGAAAGTTTTAAAACGATTATTAATCACAATTTGCTTTCATTTTCTTTATATTCATAAAGCAAATTTATATGAATACATACATACAGTACCCTTTCGCTTTCATTTTATTTGATAATAATCAAGTAATATCACAGTAAAATTAACACACACACACACACACACACACACACACACACACACACACACACAAATAATAATAAAAATAAAAAAAAAATAATAATAAAAAATAGAATAGAAAAAAATGAATGCATAGTTTTTTCATGAACTTCATGTATTTAAGTCATAATTATTGTATGTACATCATTATTATTGTTGCATTGTTATATAAATGGAAAGTGTCAAATCCGTGCAGTTAATCTTAAAATTCTATCAACTGAGGCGAAACGGTCACAAAAAGCCACAACACACATTCTTTTTGATCAGTCAAAAACAGTGTTACACACGAATGATTTTTTCCTATCAACAGTTATGAAATATTTCATTTTTCGGCACTAATCTCGACTTTCAAAGAAAACAGTCATGTTCCCTTTCACTAACTCATTACTCAAACAACGAAACAAAAAGGAAAAATCTCACTTCAAAAGTGGAGGGGCACGGCTGTGTCATCTTTATCATTTAAAAATCTAATTTTCAAAAAAATAATCTTGTAAAACGCGACATTTTTACATGACTTATCACGCTGTCAATCGCTTACGACATAAATAGTTCTGTTTTTTGCTTTAGGGATGTCATCACTAGATATTTTCATTTTCGGTAAAACTCGACTATAAGATTAACGCTTCGGGCGTTTTCGACACTCTTCGGGATTAAGAGCGATAATTTTACACGCTTTACTATAGCTGGATTATCGAAAGAGCAATTAAAAATAATTACACCTTGTCCGTGTCAATCATCAGCTCTATTGTGATAATAATAAACAAGGCACTAGATAATTACAGATATTCAGTATTTTGGAAGTTATAGGTTTATTAAAGCTGAAGTATTTTAAACGGGAAGATTGAAATACCATTATAGGTTTTGTTTACTATTGATTTGCTCGTTTCGGAGGACCGAATTGTATACTCTGGATTTACATGCTAGCTCAAAGAACAAAATTCAGACAGGAGTACATGTAGAAGAATAAAGGTAAATGCAGATTTGATATATATTTAGTTTTGCAATTTTAATGCCTAAGAAGCGAATTTTTTTTTTTATTATTAAATTCAATATAAATATAATGAAGATGATCAAACGCGGTTCGGATATTAATTCCTACTTTAATATGCACTGTATATTTCTAATGAATTCATATGAAACAGAGACATGTATGTCTCTGATATAAAAGCAAAATACATTTATACATATGTAAGTAATTTAAAAACTCAGTATAGCGCAAGTACACATTGCATTGCTGTCGCAGATTAAAAAGGGGGCGGTAGGGTGCTTGTTATCGGGAAAGTAAAAAATACTTAGATGTTCAATTTTATCTTTCATTGTTATTAATCCCCTTGTGCATACTTGTATTGTATCATATATTGATTATTGTAATCCTCCCTCCTAATATACAATATAATTTTTTCATTTGTCATATCAGTCGATAGGGTTTGTATTTGTTACGTGTAATCTACCGGTGAATGCTGAATT
The DNA here is from genome assembly GCA_035048485.1 of Pteria penguin. NCBI lineage: Eukaryota > Metazoa > Mollusca > Bivalvia > Pterioida > Pteriidae > Pteria > Pteria penguin. Next base: position 33,994,171 of record CM068585.1, on the reverse strand, counting down.
TTGTATTGTAATTGTCAAGGGTCATGGTTGCCGTATATTTATATTTCACAGGAATGTAAGTGTTTCTGAAATACGTAGGTTAGCGAAGTATATATTTATTTCTTTTAATCATTATTTTTTATTTGAATATACAATGCTCAGATATGATAGAATCTTGTAACAAGTAAATGACTTATAACATTGGTGGGCGAGTCTAGAGAAGAGCATTTTCTATCAGAAATAGTTTAAAAACCTCTTCCAAATTCTAATGAATGTAATTTGAAAATTTCAATCATCCACCACTGGCAGATGTGAACCCCATGTCCTACAAAGCATCTGATGAGAATTTCTCATTGCTTTCTTTCATAACATCTCTCGACCTCTCTTTCTCTCTATGTTTCGCCTCTGAATTTCAGGGGTCCATGAATGTCCACTATGGTACATTGTGGTTATTGCCATAGCCATGCGATACCAGCTACTTTCGTATTTTACATTGATCTTCTTTCTAATGAATTAACAAAATAAAACCACTCTAAAAGAACTACAGATACTGCTGTACATGAATACACATTCTTGTTTGAAACTCTACTATACACATTTATATATTGTTCTAGATATTCTTATCTTGTCATCTTTTCAAGAATTTTAAGGAAATACTTGCGTTGAAAGCAAAAACTGACATAGTAATCGCGTTAGCTTAGCAGACCGAAATGACTTTTAATGGTACAAAAGGGATATAATCCTGTCTTGAATCGAATGATTGACGTCGTACTTCACACTGCAACCTCATTTGACAAGATCTTCACTCGCAGTGACCCTTTACACGCAATTTCTCCTTGATTTGTCATCACTCACTTTCGTTTCTCTATTTTCATCATTAAAATGCACTTTGTAAACCTCAACTTGTTTTCAAATTTCACTCGGTATCGTAAATCAACCAAGTAATAGGAGGGATCTGAATTCCAAATTACTCTGTACTGTAAAGGCGAAACACTAAACGATACAAGTTTAACTATTGTGGTATTAGCATAAACTAGTGAAACTATTTGTCGTCGTTTGTGTCATCCCGAATTTGAGGGAGTTGTTCCTTTCAGTCAAGAACAAAAAGTGGAATTCGGAGTTCAACACTATAGAGACCACAGATTTTTATTTTTCCATATAAATGAGACAGATACTTAATTTGGGATACATCTCTTTCTATTCTTTTCATTTTTCCTCCGGTTCCTCACATTTTTCTTGTTAAATCCATTTTTCAAACAAACTTCTGACTTCGTCTTAATTCTTTCCTCATTCTCCAGTATTCATTTACATATATCCCCATTATTCAATTCCCCTATTTTTAACTTTTCTTTCCTTTCACTTTTTTATCCCCCACTCTTCTTTCCCCTCCTATGTTTTACCCTGTTTCAGTTGCATCCCTTATTTATTTTACATGTAATTATTGATAACTCTTAAAATATCTTTTTCCCCATCTGCACACAAAAATTAATTTAATGACAGTCTCTCAAACATGACAGATTCTCTTTTTTCATCCCTCACAATCGCAAAAAAAACTCTATTTTTCTCAGAAAAAAAATTGCATATTTGCAAAGTATTAATACTTATATATTACCAAATTCAGTAAATATTCACTACCACAAATATTTAAAAAACATTTCTCTTTTAAATGCTTTAGCGTTTATGAATTAATTTGTTTTCATGGTATCAGTAAAGTATACTCAATCCAACTCTTCCATCTTACATTCTACAATTTTCCGAATTTGATTCATAACTGACATACTTCATGAGTATCTGCCTCATTTAATAATCGGAAAAATCTTTCCTCTGCTCGTGTGCAAGATTGTGACCGATAAAATGAATAAGCGATATTTTACGAAAGTTTGCGATCTGCCAAAACTTTCGTACCTGCGCCATGCTTTCTAAAGAAATCGTTCTTGTATTGTGTTTAATCGGAACAACAATCTTATCATCTGAAATGTCTAGGTGATATTAAACAAGATAGGATTCTAGCAATTTAAATTAAGAGCTTTCACTTGGGTTACTGAGTCAGAATCATCCAGAACAATCACACTTTTCGGACCGGGTATGCTTGTTTGATTTTTATCAAACTAACGGGCACAACGGAAAGGTAAATATTTCAGTTGGGTTATGAAGTACATAAACGAGTTAGATGAAGAACGAATTAGTATTGACACGAACATGCCTGAATTAAAATAAAGACAAAATCGTTGTAAAAATAGCCTGCCCACTCCGTTGTGACGAATGGAAGCGAATTGTAAAGTTTTGACTTCTTCTTTCCGTTGGTGGTGACTCACTACGAAAACAAGTCTACATAATGGGCTGATAGGAGTATTAAGTAATGGCCACTCTTCATTAAGCAGGCATTGTAAGATTACCCCACAAGTATGTGTGTATGTATCACGGAAAGTAAATAGTGAAGTCATACTAATGTGTGTCTTAGCCCGATTGTCTGGATGTATTGAAAAGGGGGAAGGTGACATAGATGTATTTATGATAAAGTCTGTTGTAACGTACGAAGAACAATGTATGTAGATAGTTGATACTACTGGGGTTTAAAAAGGTATCCGGAAATATATCTTTGTAAATGTCATTGATTCTTTTCATTTGTGACTTTGATTTTATGCATTTTAAATTAGCACACACTCAAAAAATAAGAAAAAGTTGTTTTATAAGTTTTTAATGAATTTAAAATCCTAATAAATACTAAAAGTGTTACTTGTATGTTTTGTACACTGTTAGCAATGGCATAATTCGTTGATATTTGATACTCCTGGGCATAGCTGAAGTTCTAAAACATATGCATAGAAACTGTGTTACAAATAGTATACATAAATAAAGAAACAAATGATAAATAACGAATAAATAAATGAATGAATTAATGAATAAATAAAAATAAATAAATAAATAAATAAATGAATAAATAGATAAATGAATAAATAGACAATTAAATAATTTAATCAAATTAGATAATATGATATATCATAATTCATATAATAGTATAAAAGTCATAGATTATATTATTTATTCTTGTTGAGGTAAATTGCTTATGGAAATCATATAGTAATGTAACATATGATAAATATAAGTACATATGATAAATATAAGTACATAGGAAGTTTTGCTTCACAATTATTCAGCATAAGATGAATAAATATAACTACACATGAAGTTTTCTTTCTGCTCAGTGTCTGGCACATTTAGACCTGATAATCTTACTTATCGCACATGTAACATAAATCTTACGGTTACCATGTTACTTTGTACTTTCATAATTTGTTACCATGTTAATGCATGTTTTATGTTTTTATTGTTTTATACGTTGATTTATGGTAGTAAGGGTGTCATATGTGCCTGCAGTACTGATAACGACAACTTACAATTTCAGATAATTAAAGACTATGTGCTTTAGAAATATCCATAATTTGTACCTTTCACCAAGTTTCATTAATTATTATACTTGAAATATGTCTGTATATATGTAGTTGTCAATTTCGATTTTGTCAGAAACAACATACTATTCCATTCATTTACGTATTGAAATTATTCTAGTTTCACAAAAATTCACTTTGCATTACCAATACAGAGCGTCAATGGGGTTGCACACATTAAGCTATGAAAACTTTAACACACACCCCCCCCTCCCCGCGAAAAAAAGGCGGTGGTTGTCATTTTTGACTATTTCTTAAGGTGGAAATACCAATCAGTGGGGAAAAACACTTCCAAAGGATGAAACCTGTTTCGAAACAGGGTTCGCGTCTGATGATGGGATTTTAGCTTTATTCCCATACCATTAAAGTCTATACAATCGGCATGGTCATGGGCTCATTCAGACTCGAGATAATCCCCCCAACCCCAACCCCCGCCTTTTCCCAATTCCCGACTCGGAGTGCTCATCCCTCTCCTGCACGACAGACTTCGTAAAAAGTTCAGGATATAATTACACCATTTTCATTTGAAGTCCATAGACACGGTTAGTAATGAACCGTGGTCGGGTTTTATTGTGTGAATTTACATCTCGTCGTGTTTAATTGCAGTACTTCACTACATACACTGCAAACTGGTCTTAATTAAGCAATAAATCTACTTTGAAAAAAATCATTTACTATATGATATATGAATATAACTGAAGTGAAAAGAAATGAATATTTAATAAAAATGATAAATTTCACGTTTCAAAGAGAAGACATATTTTTGATAATTACGTGTTGAAATCACACTTGCTTTATCGTAAATTAATTAAGAATCTTTTAAATGACTTTCAAATCAAGATCTAAATGTTCAAAGGTAAATATCGTTTTAACAAATAAGAAAGACATATTTTGACCTATAACTAAATAAAGACTCTCAGAGATGCCAAAAATACCTACTGGGGTGATATATGAAGGGTTTATAAAATCAAGCTATGTGTTGAAAAGTTGTATTAAAAGGTTTACTCAGATTTTAAAAAGAAAACCTCTGACGAACCTTTATATTTTTTAAAGAAAGAAGTCTTATTACACCTAATGTTAATGATCATGTCCTTCCACGTCACGCACTCAATAAAACTATCTCTGACAATTATCATATTTCTATACATTTAAATTGATTACATTCATCACTGATCTAATCGTTGAATGGCACAAGCCTTCAACACCACTCCAATTTCTTTTATCATAAAAGGAGGAAAATATTTCCTATTTAAAAACGAACTTTATTTATCATAAACATCGCACGCCGATTTTCAAACGCGCAGGTGACGAACAAAAAGGGGCGGGGCTTAGTCAAGCATAAACTAACGATATCAGGGGGAAATACATGTGTTATACCGAAATCGAGCAAGCCTACATTGGGATTATTTCGAGCTGTATCAACATACATTCGTACTTATGTATGTTTTGGTCAAAAGATTACACATTTAATGTCGAATTGTTATCCTGTAAATGCCTTCTACTCATGTTGATTCAAGGATTATTGAAGGGACAATACAGCGTAATTGAAAGGATGGAGCGAAAGTCATACTTGGACACTGTCGATTTAAATGAATGATCGGCCACTGTTTATACATTTGCTTTCAATTTCTTTAACCGGATTTTCATTCTTGTAAATTTTTGTACAATTGAAGTGACAAATAGATATGCATTTTTCTTTTTTTAACAATGGACAGTTTGAGCAACGCAGGTGAGTGATTTTCTAATATCAAACAACTAATTAGTACGGAGAAAAAATCAATCTTCGGATAATTTTCTTATAAGCGATTCTAAGAGAAAAATCTCAATGATCACCAAGGCATACCTTGTTTGAAAGGAAATTTAGTTCGTTTCCATTACAATTCGATCGATCTTTTCAGTCCGTAATTTTCTTGTCCAATATGAGTTTTAACATTTATTGATCGTTTAAGTGGAGGTGTCATCTTACATTTGTCTTTGAAAATCTTTAAAATGATGATGATTGCAAACAGTGCTGAACTGGGAACAGATGACTTTGATGAACTTTATCCGGGTAATTTCGTATGACAAACAGGATGAATATCATATGCACGATAATTTAAGATGTATAGTGGGGAGTATACTATATTAGAACGATCAACTTAAAGTGGAAGGAGGGGGGGGTTTCTGGGGATAACTCGATGTTGTGCATGTACGTTTTGGCACAAATTTGCATATATTTTGTAAAAGTGGTGGTACTTCTTTAATCAAAAATTATTTCAGTAAATCGATTTTTTTAACTGCATCTATATATGCACAATATAAATAGATAGACAGATATAAGAATAAATGTATGAATAATTATAACTTCATCTACATTTAATCTATATTATTGAATTCATCTACATTTAATCTATATTATTGTATTGGGCAGAAAATGGGATTGAAATATTCATCAGAGAACGCTGGAATTTGACATATCTAAGACAACGCTTCTATCACACAAAGAAAAATAAAATAAAATAAAAATCAATACGGACGATCATTTCTTCGCCGTCTTGAATAAAGTTACAAAAAGGGTTATAATTATAAAAGCATAAATCACTCCCCCCTGCGTAAATAACCAACACATATCGAGTAATCATGCATGCTGCCAGATTTTGACCACACTGCTCCCCTTAATAAGATTTTTGTCTCTAATGGAGAGACCTTGCTGAATCATGAAAATACCGAGGGGCTACGAAGGAGAACAATAAATGATTTATTTCAAATTAGATCTATTATTCCATTCACTGAGCCTTATAAATGTTGAATCAAAAGGGAAGAAAATAGTCCAACGGCCGCAGTGAAGACTTTTTAGGTGTCATTTCAATTACTAATTTAAACATGTTATGGGTCAAAAGTTTAGGACATCAATACATTGAAAGCGAGATTTTGATGAATGTCTAATAAATATGGATGTGTATTGAATTTCATCTAAATGCAGATGAACATTAATACATGAATGTGTATTTCGTGTGGAACATGTAGAATTGTTTTTTCCTTATGATAAAAACTTTATAAAATCGTTTCTTGTGTTTTGAAACGCATTTGCATGCAAAATTAATTTAAGAGGGTATGGTAGTTAGGTACCTCAAAATGTGATATTACAATGGATAGTTGGTGTTTTACGCTCTCTCTCTCTCTCTCTCTCTCTCTCTCTCTCTCTCTCTCTCACACACACACACACACACTGTTCAATTTATTTTTCAATTTATTTATTTTGAGACTTACGTCTTATCAATGTAATAACTTGATATAATTATAATATAACCGACATCATACATATAAATAAACACAAACATTCAGACAAATCGTGACATGGAAGCAGGGAGCAACATCAGCAAAGCGATAAATAACTTCATATGGAAGATAATGTAGCGCTTAATCAAACAAGATTGTTTTGAGCAGTTTGTGGGTAGTCATAAATTCATAACATGTTATTACGTTCTAATGACAGTGGTGGCACCAGGTAATTGTAACCCACATTGTAATTGATTGATTGATTGATTATTGTTTTACGTCACTCCATGATTATTTCACCCGAAGCAGTGAGGGATCTTTACCGTGACACGTCTACCGTGACACGGGACCTCGGTTTTTATTGTCTCATCCGAAAGACAGGACACCGGTGTGCCCTGGGTGGGATTCGAACCCGGGACCTCTCGATCATGAGTCAAGCACCTTATCCACTAGGCCACACCGGCTTCCCACATTGTGACTTCAGTACAATGTGACATAAGAATTATCTTTGATGTGTATAAATAATTTTTGTATTTAAGAGAAAAAAATATTATAACTATACCGTTGTGCTTTACATTGCAGATAGATAACGGACCAGGAGGAAAACTGGCGTTATAAAGCTTGATCCCAAACCAAATGTGGAGATTTTATGAGACATCATCATGATTTCTAGTCATTCCGTGGTGCTGATTGTTTCGACTTTATTATATTTTGTCACGTCAAGTGATTTAAATTATAGCATCGAAGAAGAAATAAAACCGGATACGAAAATAGGAAATGTCGTAAACGATTCCGGATTGCTGGATCCGACAATCGTCGGCGTCGAATACCGAATACTGACTCAGGGCAACGAATTCGCCAAATACTTTCGAATCGACAATAAAACGGGGAATATTTTTACTGCAGAAGTGTTAGATAGAGAAAGTTTGTCGAGCTGCGAGTTCTCGGATATTTGTAAATTACCATTAGAAATTATTGCGCAATCACCGGGAGGTACCTACTTCAAAAAAGTTGGAGTGCAATTTATCATTAAAGACATCAATGACAACATTCCCAAATTTCCATCAAATTGGACAAAAATTGAAATTCTCGAGTCTTCAGTCATTGGATATACTTTACCGATAGAAGGCGCTATCGATTTGGACATCGGAATTAATTCTGTTCAAAAGTATGAAGTGATTCCTTCGAATACTCCTTTTAGTGTAGAATTTGATTCGGATGGAAGTCCTTCGATAAAGTTAAAACTGAAAGCAAACGTAGATCGAGAGACCCAGGACTTTTATAATTTCCAAATTCTTGCGATCGATGGCGGAAGTAGTCCTAAAACCGGAAGTTTATATGTTGTTGCCGAGATTATGGATATAAATGACAATAAGCCTCAGTTTAGCCAACCAGTGTTCAATATAACGATCGACGAAGATTTAACGGCAAACACCGTTATTTTGAATATTAGTGCTGTAGACCCAGATGATGGAATTAACGGAGAGGTCACATATCGTCTCAGTCCGTACCAGTCGGAGGAAATTCGGAACATGTTCGCTATAGATAAACTACTTGGTAATCTCACAATAGTGAAGTCATTGACGTATCAACCAGGAGAAACCCTCAAAATAATCATTGAGGCTTCAGATAATGCTGTACAGCCCCTGATTTCCCAGGCTATAGTTTTCGCTCGAGTCCTCGATTCGACGAATGATGCACCAGAGATTCATGCAAACTTATTGTCAAGCCCGACCCGTGCTAGTATCGCCGAAAACGCAACAATTGGAGCAGCTGTCGCCCATATTAAAGTTACAGATGATGACTTGGGCATGAACGGATACGTGAATTGTTCAGTTACCGAAGGAAATAAATTCTTCAGGCTGAAAAAATTAGATACCAATGAATACACGGTCGTGGTGTCCGCCAGCTTAGACAGGGAGAAGATAGATTTACATGACCTCACAGTCACGTGTCACGATTTTGGAGTTCCGTCTTTGAGCGCGACAAATAGCTTCTCCGTAGAGGTTCTGGATGTAAATGAAGAACCACCAAAATTTATACAAAATACGTTCAGAGTAAAAGTGAAGGAAAACAATAGTGTTGGTGCCGAAATTGCAACAGTGTCGGCAATTGATTCGGACAGTGGATTAAATGCTAAGGTCAGGTACTCACTTCAACAAATCGGGAAGTACAAATTTGTTATAGATTCTGCCTCTGGTAAAATCCGAGCAAATTTTATCCTCGATAGGGAAACCACACAGGAAATAACATTCAAAGTCGCAGCAGCCGACAGCGGAATAGAACCTAAAACTGGGCTTGCGACTGTGATTGTAACCATTTTAGATACAAATGACAATAAACCGATATTCTCACAACCGTATTTTACTTTCTCGGTTCCAGAAAATCAACCAATAAACTCTTTCGTTGGTCGGATCTCCGCCTCTGACGTAGATCTAGGTCAAAATGGCGTCGTTCGTTTTATGCAAACAGATTCAACTCTTCCGTTTCTAATGACACAAAATGGATCTATTTATACAAAGGAAATATTAGACCGTGAGCAGCATCCTCACGGAATAACTTTTAATGCTTTAGCTTATGATTTAGGACAACCGGTCAGACAGAATAATTCTGTGTTCGTAACTGTCCACCTTCTGGATCAGAACGATAATGCACCGATTTTGATATTTCCAAATGAAGTAAACAGAACAATTTCGATGGTATATGATCTTCCAAAAAATACTGTGATTGGTCGAATAGAAGCCGAGGATCGCGATTATAGCGTCAATGCAAATCTCGCGTATTACCTCCACGAACGAAGTGCACAGTTCATGTTTCGTGTAGACAGCGAAACTGGAGAAATTAGAACAGCAAAGAAATTCGAGCTACAAGATGTTAATAGATATGCATTTACAGTGATCGTGGAGGATAGAGGGGTTCCGAAGCTATCGGTGAATCACACGTTGACCGTCGTCATAATTTCAAATATTTACGAGCCACAACTTGCATTAAAGACGGAGGAAGGAGACAATTATTTATTGATAGCTGTAATAATTTCCTGTGTGACTGTCGTTCTTGCTGGAATAATAATTCTTGTTATATTTTTACTCAGACGTATTGATTTAAAGAAACGTGAACACGAACATGCGTCCATGCAAGAACATCAATCGAACACTCCGAAACCAGATTTATATGATGCCCTTGACGCAAGTCAGAAGGAGAATAAAGTGAAAAGCGAAAAGAGAGTCAGTTTTTCGGAATCTCTCGATAGTATCAATACACCCATTGAAAGACCCGCATTTAAAATGAGTGCCAGCAAGGACAAGATCGAAGAGGTAAAAACAGTTTAATTTGGAAATGAAATATCAGTAAAGGGGAAAAGTTTATGTCTAAACTATATCGACAAATGAAATTCATGGACCTGAAAGATCTTTGAACTGATAAAGGTCACGGAAAATTTCAAAGCATTTAAATTGCAAAAATTTATTATTATAAGTTATGTTATCACATTCTATAATATTTAAATAGCCCAATTATCTTATTTGGATGTATGACTAATACATTAAAAAGTTTCCGATAATTTTAAGGAACACTCCTCGATCAAAACTGTTGAAGAAAACATTTTATAAATGATTTATACAGAAGACCTTTAGTCTAAAATTCTCAACTATGCCGTTGCTCGATTTATCTCCACTGTTTCAATATCGACCTTATTAAAATACAAAGTTTGAAGAGCACCCAAAATTATACAAATCTCTTGAAATGACGGTAAATCATCAACAGGGGGTTGTTGCCGGGTTTCAACTTGAGATCAATTAATATGACAAACGTAGGAGGATTATGTTACGATTTTATATGTCAACATAAAATATAGAAGTTTCGTGTTTTATCAGTGAGTGCCATACGGGTAAGGTGGATAAGCATGGATCGCTTCGTGAAGGAACAAAACCGACACAACACCTTTAAATATTTTAGCTTATTTATCAATTCGTCAAGATTTGTTCAAACGCCATCAGTAGATTACGTTGACAGCATAGAGTATATCGATTTCCGATTTCTTGTTGACAAGCGGAGTAAGTTATGACAAGCGAAGCTAAATCCTTTTATCTCGTCCTCTGATCATATCTGATTTGGAGTTAGATCTCTTTTTAAACATCTTTTAAAGAGATAGATTTATAATTGATTATGATAAAGCACATAGGATGATTTTGAACACTTCATATCGTTGGCAGAGGCAACCGTGCTGCATTGTTAATCGCATCATGCAGTAACCCATCAGGTCGGGAATCGATCCTGGGTTCGGGGGGGGGGGGGGGGGTTGCGGCAAGTGAGAAGGTGTTCCATTATACCTGCCAAAGGTCGGGTCCTGAACCTGCCGAAGGTCGAGGGCTCTGTTCCTGCCAAAGGTTGAGGGCTTTGTACCTACCGTAGGTCGAGGGCTCTGTACCTGCCAAAGGTGTTGTGGTGTGTGTGTATGTGGGGGTGGGGTGCTCTGTATCTGCCAAATGTCGGGGCTATGTTTCTTCTAAAGGTCTCGGGGGCCTCTGTACTCACTATGGTCTCTTCCATCACTATGCTTGCTGTAATAAAGACGAAATGATCCGGATGTAGCATTGAACAATAAAGATATGATTCGATTTTTATAAATATCGCAGAAAAAATTACAGGTACATTGTATTGTATTTTTGGTTGTGTAGCCAAAAATTGGAAAAAAATATATGAAAATTACAAATTTAATTTTTGGGGGGTTAAATATCAATATACAACTCTAATTGCACATTTATATTGGTAGCAATTTCTTTCTTTTTTAGCTTGATCTCATAGTATGACTATTCTCGTGGCAGCAAACATTATTTATTTAATGTACATTTCTTACAGCTGCTGGAAAAGATATCAACGCCGCCTACATCACGTGAAACTCACGTGCGATCACTCGCTTCCGGGACACATCCAATACGTCACAATCCAAAGTCACAACTTGAGAAAATGAAACTACAGACAGAGTTATTACAACTACATACGTCTAGGGTAAGACAAAAATGTCATCGCCTATCTCAGAATTGTTTGATATTTCTTTTCATTTTTCGTGATAATGTGGCGTCACTGATGTCATCATAATGTGGCATCAATGTTGTCATCATAATGTGGCGTCACTGATGTCATCATAATGTGGCGTCACTGATGTCATTATAATGTGGCGTCACTGATGTCATCATAATGCGTCCTAGACACGAAATTTCAAATATTTGTGAAGCCGGCGTGGCCTAGTGGTATCGCGCTCGGCTCTTGATCGGGAGGCCGGGGTTCGATTCCCGCTCTGGTCATGCCGGTGTGCTGTCTTTCGGATGAGACAGTAAAATCGAGGTCCCGTGTTATCGTTTGCATGGCACGTTGAAGATCCCTCACTGCTTCGGGTGGGTCCGTTGCAAAGGTCAAAATTTGTGTGTCCCGCATCGGGCAGATGCCGTCACCATTTACGTGAAATATTCGTGGTGTGACGTTAAACAAAAATCAATCAATCAATCAATCAATAAAATATTTGTTGATGATTTTTAGTGTAAGAAAATATTTTTGGATATATCTCTATAGCAACAAAAATTTAACAAAAGTTTCATTATTTTGTCGATAACAGCAGAAACCGAATGGCATTGGAATATTCAATACTGTTAGTGTTTCTCTTTTCTTTATCTTTAATTTATTTATTTATTTTGCATGGAACGTAAAAACGTAATAAAAACACCTCCATTCGGATAAATGAAATACACATTTATTCACTTAATGATAAGTTAATATTGAAGTACTTCATGATTGGTCGTTTTCACTCTGTATTTGTTGTTGATTTTTAATTTCCGGCAATCGTAATAGTCAAAATGTCAACGTACCCATCCCGGATATGTAAATACTAATAAAGAATTTTTACGGTACAATTATTTTCTGGAATGTATTTTTTTTTTATTTTCACTACTTCACTGCTAAAATAGCATTTATGAGATCTGTCGTATAGGAAGTCATTACTTCATTTTCAGAATGATGTTGTATACATATAATATGCTTATTTGTACTTATAATAAGATCTTTATTTTCCAGATGAACAGTATGATAAAGTTACAGGATGATAATGACAGTGAAACGTCCATAGAATCAAACACTTCAGATAGTGGGCGTGGCGGAAGTGAAAGTGACATCCATAGCAATGCCGGTCATCTTCAAGATATTGGTATGTGTCTGTACAAGCAGTCTGTCTGTCATGTGGGAATGTATACACATTAAATAATTAATTTATGTATTAAAACATGTTCTTTTACCTATACAAGTAAATCAAGCTCTTCATTAACAATTCAACAAAAATTGATATTGGACAGCCCACATGTGCAAATACATGTGCATACGATACAGAAAGGATTTACATCTTAAAAGTTTAACTGTACATTTAAGAGTAAAGACTTTTTTCATGTATTGGATTCGACAATATTGTATTGCTTTCAAAATAAACAGTATCATTGTTTTCATTTTCCTACATTCTCGTCAATGGTTAATTTGCATATTTTGGTAATGTATGTACATTAACTTCAATTAAATAGATAACGTGGTTCAAAGTCATTCTTTCCCCTTTTGTCGAATAGTTGTCCCTTTTTGTTAATGTTTAAATCTCACAAGATCTAAACAGCTCGTTATCGGAATCTTAAATCTTTATTTGTCACATAATTCGAAAATTTGATCCTGAAATTGTTTTTGTAGAAAATCGGCACTCTACCACGTGTTTTCTTCTTACCTTTCAGATATCACAAGACGAAACTACACAATGGAGGAAAATAGTCACAACAGAGTGCGATTTCCAAACAGTGCAATAAATTTACAAGACATTAAACCTAAATTTTCGACGTCGTCGCTTCAGAAGTCGGAGTACAAAGTACCACGACCGAGCAATTATGAAAATTATGACGTCAAGCAATCAGCGCCATCTTTGGGACATTTAAGACCATATCATTATTTTCCTTTTAAAAATGATCGAGATTTGTATCAACGGAATTCTATAGTGAGTGAAAGCGTCGCAACTTACGATGAGTACGACAATGCATCCACTACGACTTCCGGAAGTTATACGGTTGACGATTTAGATGGTGACTTCCGGTATAAATCTGACGTCATTGTTTAATGGAATTTACGCAACATTTCAAGTGCCAAAATTTTGCCGAATGATTTTCGTTTTTTGCAAAATGATATTTAATGAAATATAAATGTTCTTTAATTATTCATTCATATTCAATCTCTTCTATCTAAGATTTTTAAAGTATTAAAGTTCATGAACGAAAGGAATGCACTGAAGAGAAATTATGAGAAAGAAAAGAGATTGAAAAATAGTGAATGAAAGAGAAATACAACGCAAAAACAGGAGAAAGATAATTTAAAGTCTGTCTCATTTCTGTTGCAGCTATATTTGTTTGTTACTTAAGTATTATTACAAGTATTAAAATTGATAACGTGTTGGTGAATTCTATTATCATTTAAAAACACATAGTTATTCTTCCTTAATATCAAAACCGATATGACTCAGTAGATAAAGCGTTTGGCTAAAATTATCAGCAAGACGTGTGTAAGGGCTACAAATTCTCTATGTTGCGTAAACTAGCAATTTTGATGACGGATCAGCCAGTAAGATTCAGTGCTTTCTAATTTTAAAAGGAGCAAATATCATACATACATGTATACAGTCAAACCTGTTTATTAAGGTCAGCTAAGGGAAAAGTCAAAAGTGGCCTTTATAAACAGGTGACCTTATACAGAGGTCTATTATCTAGGAAAACAAAGATATTGGGAATTTGAAATGTGACCTTTATAGATAGGTGACCTCTTAATAGAGGTGGCCACTAAGACATCTTAATAGAGGTGGCCACTCAGACAGGTTTTACTGTATATACATTACACAAACGGCCCGATATACTGTTTTACCGAAAGCCAACACACAGTCTTTTTCTACAGCTAGTGTCAAAATTTGCCGGATTGTAGCTCGTTTGATTATGCATACGAAATGCAATTGTAACACTGAGGTTTAAAACATTTATTATGCTTACACCTTATCGTAATAAAAGTTTAAGTACAATAAATGTTTTAAATTTTAGTGTAACACAATAGATGATTCAGAGTACATATAAGCAAACCGACAAAAAGTTTGTTGAGAAGACTGTGTATGTCTTCTGGTGACAGACTGAAGGTGCAGTAATTATGCCGTCTGTATATTTAATGTTTACATATGTATTATATTTGTCCATTTAATGATGGAATGCACTGGCCCTATTATCAAAATAGGATAGGTTTCTTTCTCGGACCAAAATATTTTGGCCTGTTCTCAGTCTGGTAAATATCGAGGTTTCGTTTTACGATAGATATTGGCTCACTATTCGAGGCCCGTTTTTCATTTAATACAGCAAATATAGATATAGAGGTATAAATTATAAACAGTATTATGAATGAGTAGTTTTCAATTCGCAAATTTTGAAAAAATAAGAAAAACCTGAAAAGTTCTCACAAGGATTTATCATTGCTAACTGCCACATTCAACGAACTAGTGGCGACATCTGCTGGCTGCATTTCATAGCTTTCGACCTTTGACATGAAGCAGTGAATATTGCATATCGTCATTTACCGTGATATAAAACCTCGGTTTGAACTGTCTTGTCCGAAATACATGACATCGATGAGACAGGATTCAAACAGCTGACCCTCTGATCCTGTTCAGACACTCATTAAAGTCATTTAAAGGTTCTATTTTTGACATGGCAACAACAACAACAACAATATAAAAAATCTTACAAACAAAACCGGAGGCAATCAACCTTCAGCCCTCTCGTCGCATGACGATAATGGATGTCTACTATTTCAACCGGATGATGCCAATTTTCTCTTTGACATCTTGTTATTATTAATAGCATTATATCTCTGTATATAGACATGTCCTATGTAAGTGATTGTACCGAGTAAATAAACATAAAACGCACGACTATTACACGAAACAACGGTGACTTTTAATATAACACGAAATAGTCCCCACCTATCTTGCACGTACTTCCTCTTCTACACGTGTTACCTACAAAAGAAAACCATTAACGGTTATTAATACCTAGAATATCGCGGAATTTATGTGCAGGCGCCTTTAAGGTAGCCTCTACCAATTTGTTTAACCGTTTAGTCAGATTTTGATGGTAAGGCGACGATTTCTATCAAATTAAATTGTGTTTGAATAATTTCTCGTTTTGCATTCTACAGTATTCGGCCTTGCGTTATGAATTCTGGTCAACGATAATTATCCATGTCATAAAACGTTTGCGTGACGAAGACTAATAAAGAGTGGTAATACAGTAGACGCTTTAATTGAACAGCACACGGCGTTGCTCGTTTAAATACAATCTCCTTTTATGGTATTTTGTGGAACAGTTACTTTTCAATGGGGTTTTAAACAATTTAGTCTCATTAATATAATTATTGGTATTGGCTTTTCTGTAAGTCAAATCATTAAAAGGGCCCATGTTCGTATGGCCTCGTGACACTGTTGGAGGTTCCTTGAGAAGGACGAATGTCAAAAACATGCCAAAAGTTCATTAGGAGAAGGCACCCGAATAATTTCTGAAAACCGGAAAATCTTCCCCTTTCGCACGGAGACACCGGAAAACGTTTGTAAAACGTCTTTAGCCTACATGTATATTCATTTTGAAATATCATTTATTAGAAATGGCATTAAAGAGATGCTAAATACCGAATACATGGTAAAGTGGGGATGGGGTGGGTGGGGTGGTGTATAATGAAGATGGCTTTCTTGGCACTGTGTCGTTTTAGATATTAATTTCCAATCATTTACATGTAAATATAAAAAAGGTATTAAGTAGCATTAGAGATATGAAAATAAATAAATACATACTCTTAGTATCATCTCTCTGTAATACAGATAAATGATAAATATACAGAACTGTGAAATGTAATAATAGCATATGGGAGAAAAATGATAAAAATGTAAATAAAAGTTAGAAAAAAGAAATAAGAAATATTACACATTTTTTACCATAGTGAATGTTGAAGGACATGGTTCAAAAGGTAAGGTGTTCGCCTCTGAATCTGAAGATCCCGGGATTGAACCCCACCGAATGAGACCCTAAAAGCGAGGACTTTGCAATGTAAGCATACCTAATATACCTGTTAACACGTCATTTGTCAGAGATGTCCATCAGAATCCAAAATGGTCAAAATTAGTAGAATTTACACTTCGAAGATTCTTCGCTACCATACTGAAATTAGGGGATTTTTGAACGATTAATCTCATGATATCAGATTTCGGTATCATCCAAAAGGTTCCGAAAGACAGGTCGCCTACGAGCAATCAGCCGAACGTAAACCCGGAACCCTCAGGTCCCGAGTAAGCATTCTGCGCCTGCTCTCAAGAAATACAGATATGAAGAGTTTTAGCTCCCTTCTCCTCCCCCTTCCGAACTGGTTCCGTTTTTTTAAAGATATACATGATTTATATCCAAAATTCAAATGGAAATTGATAAAAAGCCACTTGAAAGAGTTATATGTTTATTTTGTAAATGGATAAAGGGACTTAGGAAATTAATTTAGAAAATTAAAATGTTAGAGAATTAAAAGATAAGTAAGAACTACATAGTACCCTAGTTAATTGAGGAACATTTTAAGAGACAAGACACAAAAATACCGAAGCACAAGTATATTTAATCTTCTTATGCACCATATAGGTATGTGCATATGGATTTTTTTATGTATGCCTCCATGGACTGAACAAATACTATACCTCAATACATTTGCAATAAGTACATTCTTATTGCATGCATTAAATGTAGTTGTTTTCACAACGGTATGAGGGTTGTCTGCAGATTACTGCGCCAAAACGACGAGATTAGTGGACTTTGGTTCTGGAATGCAGGTGTCAGTCAAACTCTGTCCTGTATGGATTTTAAACTTGAATATAGCCGACAAAGGAATCTTAAACAACATTAAAAAAATTTTTCAGACAAGGATGATTAGTGACAAAGATTGGCAAATTAAATCGATCATAATTTGATATTCAAACAATAGTTTTAGAAATTGAAGCCAGGGAGTCATCTCCCCTGTCGTTTCCCTCTCATATTTATCTACAGTACTTCCGTTCCCCCATTCTCTATTCTCCTTTCTCCCAACAAGTGTAAGCCGATGTAGCCAAGTGGATGAGGTGCTCGACTCGTGATCAGGAGGCCGGGGTTCGATTCCGGCCATGGGTGCACCGGTGTCCTGTCTTTCGAATGAGACCGTAAAAACCGAGGTCACGGTAGATGTGGTACGAAGGGTGGGGGTCCGTTGCAATTTCTGTGATGCATCAGGAAGATGTTTTCACCATATATGTGAAATGATCGTGGGGTTACGTAAATCAATAATCAATCAATCCCTCTTAGTACATTCTCCTGGCTATTTCCTTCTTTTCTCCTCATTAAGACTGGAATTATCTTATATTACAAGTAGATAATGCCTTGGTGTTGTCTTAACTTATAGCATACATACATTTAAGTAAAATAAAGTAAATACTAAATGCATGTTAGTCAGTATACCAGTAGTTCATTAGAAATGGGGTTCACTTATGGGGTGTCGCAACATGTATGCAAATTATTTTCATCATAATTATATTCACTGGGGGATTTAGAGAGAGAGGGTACAGGGGCTTCAACTCCCATCCCTTTTAATTGGAACATTTGACCAAAAAGGTAATTTTCGACCATTTTTAGGTCTGCAATTCCCTCTTTGCGGACCAAATTGTGCAAAACATGTACCAAAAGTTATGGGAGGCTGCAATACTCCTTTCAAAAATTTCTAGATCCACCTTTGTATATTTCGATAAAGCTGATAGATAGATAGATAGATAGATAGATAGATAGATAGATAGATAGATAGATAGATAGATAGATAGATAATTGAATGAATGAATGAATGAAATAACAAATGAATGAAAAAAATAAATAAATAAATAAATAAATATAATTCACGAATTTTCGGCCGCAAATATGCATCCATGTCACTACTGTATTCAGGGAAATCGAACTCGCAACTTTTGATCGTGAGAGCAAACGTGTTAACCTAAAAGTCACAGGAATAGCTGATCCATAAATAGTGTGAAATAAACTTAATTTTCATTTCCTCATAAAAAGGAACAGAAAATCAACAATTATCTTTTATTTGCATATCTCTGCCATAGAATAATATTGTAGATTGTATCAGATGCACGAAAAAAGGGATCTATCTACCATTAACAACGAGGAATTCTCGTGTGGTTTCGCGCGTTCTTTGATGTATCTAATCAGTCTCGGACGTTTACCTTCCTATCACTGATAAATCAGTGAGATGTCAATTTTATTGAAAATTAATCGAGTGATACCACATACCCGAATCAATTTCGATTTTCAGACACTTCGCTTTATGTATTTTCAATGCAATGATTCATAGGAAAGACGGTCACGGTATGCCATCTATAATCATGGCTGTAAAACTCTCTTCTATAGGGTACGAGTCGCTAAAGAGTGTGAAAATGATCACATTGTCCAAGTTTTATAGAGATAGAAATGTTCTCCTGTCATGAGGGTACAAAAACTATAAAAAGTTTTGCTTCCAAATCATAAAAGCTTCCATTAACAAGAGTCGTGGTACTTGTTGGTTAACAGAAGATAGTATGTCATTGTTATGTCATATTTCTTATGTATTATTTATTGAGGACATTTTCTCCACTACAAACAGTTGCTTCATTTTCGATGTATATGTATGTAGCATTTGAAAGTTTCTCACAAAAAATTAACTTAAAAGCACTGATGCTGAGTAATTGTGACACTTTTTATAAGATGTAAATCCGCGTACATTTTATGCATGCGAAGATCCAGAAGGGGGGGGGGAGACTCGAAGGTCCGGACTCTCTTTTAATTTGCAAAATACATACTATGATTTTTTTTAAATTGAGATCATTGAATTCATAATGCTAAGGCCCTCATTTTAAGGAGTGTTTTGTCTCCCATGGAATACTCCTGGGTCCGCGCAAGTTGTGAGTACAGTACTGAAATATTTCTCTGTCGTCTCTATGTTTTGGGCACTGATGGCTGGTGTGGATAACCACACAGGAGATGCTTACTAGTCCAGGACACCTGGTGTCATTTCTTTCAGGGTTTCATAATATTGGTATGGCATTTCTTAGCAGAAACTTGAACAGCTTACCAACTTTATATTTCTAGGAATCTTTAACGAACTGAGCTTCTACTTTAGTGTCGTTAGAATAAATAAAAAGATGGAGTCACTGTTGTGGCATGCGATACATCTTTTTATATTGTTGTAAACTGTGGACATGTCTGTCACAATTTTAATATTTATTGGTAAATTAGGCGGAACTTATTTGATTTGCTAATACGGGACCATACCCCTTCATGTACATCTGCAATTATATCTAACAAGTTCAAGTTTAAGCTCTTTATTACCTTGAGCCATGCGACTCATAGGTTAGCAACATATATACAAATATACATACATATATACAATACAAGTAAATAAAACAACAGTTATATAATACACATAAGGTAAACTAACGATATGGATTATCAAAATGATAACTAAAGTTCACCTCGCTAGTTAAAGATCAAAACGCGGTAGATTAAAACAGGAAAATGAAAAGAAAGAAAGTCTAATAATAAAAAGGAAAAATGGGAGGAAATACAGAAATCTGGTTCAACACTGATAAATCTCATCTCGGAGATACATAGCAAACAAACACATAGAAATTAAGACACCGCGAAACAATTTGATCGTAATTATGCAGTTGTTGTGCCGACTTGGGACGGTCTGTTGAAGACGCTCAGTTAACGGAACAACCTTCCCAATCACCCTAAAAAAGTACACACAAAATGACATTTTTTAAAAACTGACTCATTTCCGAGACAAGCATCCTATAGACTTAGCTATGCCATGTGACTTAGTGATTTCTAGTTCCTGTGGATGCATTTTAACCAAGGTATCTGTTTGCAAATGCTGAAATCTCGGGAAACTTTGTTATTATAGAACCAATTGGGATGATGCTGGGCCACTTGAGTATGGCAGGCATATTGACAGGGAGAAGAGGTAGAAGCTCGAATTGCCGAACAACTTGTCAAAATATTCTGATATCTGTATTCCGTAACTATAATGTTCCTAATCGACATTATTGCAATCCCTAGATACACTAATACAATATTTCCCTGGCGACAAACAAAATAACGAGATGTTTTTCAAACCCCATTGCTATAAAAAGCCTATATCCAAATCTCGTAATTTCCAAGTGATGAAAATTATTACATCATTAAACTGGCTTTTAGGAAGCGATAAGGGAGTATAATTTCGACCTAAAATCTTGGCATCTCTGATACGAGAATGCATGCACTATGGAGTGATTTCTCTTGTGTTTACATAAAAGATATATAACGAATAATCTATAAGCTCATCTCATAGCTGTATTCTCTCTTAATTAAAAACTCTACATCATAGCTGCGCGCGCATATATAACGGTATTCCTTGGTGGCGCTGTTCTTTGAAGCATTTCTGATTTTTATTATTTCTACATGAAGATTAATGACACGCGACAAAGATAGCAGTAATTAAAAGTGACGTGATTGACAGATAAACCCCTGTTGATACAAACGCTATACCCATGAAAAAGTCATGTCCACTTTAATCAAATGAATTGTGTAACTCGCTTTTGCATTTTCGATAATATGATATCGTGATCATATTCCATATAAATCCTACGAAACTTACATATGAAATTAATTACTTATGAATTATTCAGAGTTCATCTATTCAATCCTTTTGTCCTTCCCATATTTTATTATTATTATTATTATTATTATTATTATTATTATTATTATTATTATTACGGGATAAAAATACCAAACAAATAAATAAATAAAGACATAAAAAAATAAATAAATATATATACATAAATAAATTGATAGATCAATAAATATATGGCGGGAAAGTACGCCACACTGTCTCCTTCAAGATATGTTCTCAGTTCGAGAAAATATACTGCTTATTCTGCAAGTCAGAGTTGAATGATAAAATTCTGCAAGCTGAGGCAAAACGAATTTACCGTCTCATACAATGACCGAGGTCCTTCAGCGTTTATCACAGTATCTAAGGTACCCACAACTACTAAAACACTGTAATAAACTAATGCAGTGGTAGAATAATTATCTTCTTATCTCTGAAAGGAAGAAGCGCAAGACTAGCGGAACGGATAAACATTTATTATGAGATGTCCATAAGTCTAATCAGGTGTGAGTCGTATTCAGATCCCGCGTGATTGAAGTTGAGGGATGATGAAAGAGAAGAAACAGATAGTTCTCTTCCTCCGTACGATTTAATCATATCTTGAGTACAGGTTGTTTAGTTATGGCTTTCCTCCCAATAAATAAGATTTAATTCTTCGAGAACTAAAGATGATACCTGGGATATAATTCTATCAATGAACAATAAACTTGCTTTGAACTGAATCTATCTTCACCTGATTTCTCCCGAGTGTAATTGAATTTCCTGGCTCGCCATTTTGAATTGAGACCGCATGATAACCTGTGGCGCGTTTTAAACGGATGAATGGTTTGTGTTGGTAAAACGACAGTCGGGAGTCGGGGCAGTATTGACAGTTGCCGGAATTTGAAAAGTTGACCGCACAAACTAAATTCATAACTCTGGTTTTATAATCAGCATATGGTTGGATTTCATCTAATTAAGATATCCATATTGTGAAGATTTTTCTCGTAATGGTTTTATCTGAGTTTTATTCATACTTGGAATATCAATTTGATCATTGACCGAAAAATTTTATATGGAATGGGACGCATTTAAGTTAGTTAAATTAGTCAATTTTCATTTTTGAAAGAATGAAGGGAGCCTTCTCTGAAAGGAATCGAACAAATGGGTCAGTAAAACGGAAAATTGCAGAAATGTTTACTGATCAGCAAAGCATACCCCAAATACTAGCATATCCAGGGTATCGACTTTTGAATTTAGAAAACTTTTCGAAAGAGTGAAAATGAAAATATTGCCATGCAATTTAAAAGAAACTCCATAAATATTTTTGGAATTTTCAGTGCTGTCGTGTATTTGCTATTATCAAAGTATATTAGGTAACAAAACACAACTGGATAAGATAAGTAAATATTTTAGAAGAAATAAGAAGGATTAAATACATGTGCCTGATGATTCATAATAGCTTTCCATACATAAGTTATACATGTGATAACAGCCAATGAAAAGAATAGTCAATTTCCGTGTTGTGCAGTTTCCCCCATGTTTGAATCTGTCATTTGTACGAAGCACCATGAAGACCTACAAATAAAAAACGAGAGAGAGAGAGAGAGAGAGAGAGAGAGAGAGAGAGAGAGAGAGGGGGGGTTGGGGGTTGGGGGGGGGGGGGTAAGGAGAAGAGAGATAGGGATGGGATGTATAAAAATTTTGGCTATTTTGAGTGCCTTCATTTAATCTATGGTAAGAAAGATAACTCTCTCGTCGTTTATAAATAATGCATGCTCTTTGCAGAAGTGAAGTTTTAAATTCTTGTATTATAACGAAAAGTTTATGTCTTTGCATTGGGAAGCCTACAGAAATAGCAAATCAATGATTTTCTTTTCAATAACTGTAAATTAAATTCAGGTTGTGAGGGATAGTGCCTCTTTAAATTTTGACTCAATATATATATATATATATATATATATATATATATATATATATATATATATATATATATATATATATATATATATATATATATATATATATATATATATATATATATATATATATATATATATATATATATACTAATTCATATAAATAATGTACAAAATAATCTAATGTTCTGAATTTGTTATAATTGTTTAGATCATTATAATTTTTCATAGTACATGTATTTATTCTAGTATAAATCTTCTACACTTAAGCAACATACCCATTGTGAACATTCGTCCTTGGAAAGGTACGGGAGAATCAAGTAGTTTTTCTTTGTGGGGATATGTTCGTCAGGCAAAGTTCCTAGAAATCGTATGTAGACGGTGATAGTCAGCGGTCGCTGTACGGAATAACAAATTCTACTTCGCAGAAGTCCCCTCTAATATTATCGAGGGGTTAAATTTTCGAAGTCAAAGTCATATCATGCCTCTCAATTTATCTTTATGTAAATATATATATACATGTATATATGTTGTTTAACGGGGACCACTCACAAGTCCGACGGTCCACTAGTTCGAAGGTTCACCAGTTCGAAGGTCCACTAGTCCGAAGGTTCACTAGTCCGAAGGTCAACGTATCAACGTTGTGCTGTCTTGTATGGTCCACCTGGTCGTTATCAGTCAGCGTAAATACCATTGTCATGGTTTTCATTTTGAAATTACTTGGGGTGGTAAATACAAAAATTAGAAAGTGACAACCACCATTAATACATGTAAACAAACCCCCTTATCTAAACGATTCAACTGAATAATATCAGTATACCAGTAACTTACTCTATAAATTTTACAAATTGTAAGTGCTTGCTATCAGAGAGAATCATGCAAATGAAACATTCGGAACAACCTCGCCCTTTACTCAAAACTTCGTAGAAAAAGGTCGAGGATATTTGAATGGCAAATGAAATACATTGATAATGGTTTATCTTCGGGCAGTTTCTTATTCATTATCTATTTTAAAGTAATAGATAGGATTCATTCAATGTGGAGTATTCAAACTTAAAATTAAATAAAATATTTCCACTTGGGCATTGATAATCGAAAGACTGTAAACGGCAAAGGTATACTATTAAGCAAGGAAAATGTGGTGGCGCCACCTGTCGATGGATTAAGACAAAATGAAAAAAAAAACCTGGTGGAGGACCTCTAAAACATCATGTATACCAAGTATCATGAAATTCCTTTTAAGCGGTTCTGAAGAAGAAATCGAAAATGTCAAAAGTTAAAGGGCAGACATACGACGGACGATCCGGTATGACAATAGCTCACTCGATGCTTCGGCTCAGGTGAGCAACAAACAATCCAAAAGAAAAATGTTCACTTTGTTGTGTAAACAAAAAAGAAAGGAATATGTATAAAGAAAATGTACAATTAACAGAAGGGTTAACATTAAAGGAAAAGAAAACATTCACCTTAAAATGTAAAATTTAATGACGAGAATGAACATTTTACACTTTAAACCATACAAATTAAAGTATAAATTTTGCAGATAAACCATTATAATGTTCAATGTTTTAAAAGCGGCACTAATGCGCCATCCGAAAGTCAGAAGCAAGAGATTTACTGAAAATGCTTCACGACATAGGCCATGGCATTCCAATATTCATTCATTGTTCTCGCCCCATTTTGGTATTGTCTTTTGATGTTTACTATCCTTTTTTCCAATCTACGCCATTTTCTTTTCACCGGCACCTCCTCACGTCCCTGTCGTCTGGCTACAAGATTTCGCCGTTCACTTCGTTAAAATCGGAAAATTCAGTAGTTAGATGGTATATGTTATTCTGCAGCCAATGCAGCTTCAAGCTAGTTAACATACATATAAGCTGAAATGAATAAAACCCGTGAACTGAAATCCACTGCAGGAGATAACTCTTTACAATTTGTATTAAAATAGCTGTGTGCGAATACTCTATAGTGGCATTGAGGTTAAAGAAGAAGAAGAAGACGAAAAAAAAAAAGAAAAGAAAAAAAGAAAGATAAATCCAACTGCCATTGCATCCAGCACAGAGAATTTTGAACATTTTTATATCTGATAATAGTCCTAATTTTTCTGTCGGACTAGTGGACCTTCGGACTAGTGAACCTTCGGACTGGTGAACCTTCGGATTAGTGGACCGTCGGATTAGTGGGTGGTGACCGTATTTACAACATAATGTTAGTGCTTAAGTACTTTTAAAATTAAAAATCATCAACGATTTAGATTGAAAATACAGTCGAAACATACTTTTCCTAATAATTTAAGAAATATATAGTTAAACAGAATGATGTATTTTAACATTATTTACTACGTAAATGTACGATTGAAATAATAGAAAGTTATTTTTAGAAATTTCTGACCAGATAAAGAACTTATTATAAGAAAGACAACTCTTAAATATTGTTTTATGTATTAAGTTTTTATGCATTGTACATTCAGTTTTCTTTAACTGAAATCAGTACGTTCTTGCTGCGTCCAAAAATTGAGTTGAACGAATAATTCAACCTTTTGCAAAATGATGTAGATATATGAAGTTCATACTACTTCCATACCACGTCTGTGCTTTGTCGTTCCCACATGTAAACGTTTGTACTACGTTCTTGGCCACATTCCCAATATGTTTATTACGTTTTCTTTGCGTTTGTACAACGTCGCCGCCGCGTTGAACACCATATGGCTACGATTTCCCTACGTTGTTACTACGTCATAGACGACGCTGACAGGTTCCTATAAAACCTTCAGATTTTCTTTATAAACACGATGTCAGCTAGATCCGAATCATCGGTAGGTTTCAGAAATTTCGTAAAGGTAAGAGAAACATTTACTTTATATAATATTTTTATTTCTCGTTTATCGTTGTGTTGGCTTTTTTTTTTAATTTCCTTTTTTTGAGTCAAATTAGAATTGACCTTCTACACTTAGAAATTTATCCTAATCTTTGAAACAATTCCAGTACATCGAGGGGAGAGAATATTTGAAGTTAGGGACTATATTTCCGTGCTGTGAGGATTATGAATTTTTAAATATTGAATCATTACATTTTTAAAAGATGAAAATTTAAACGGGATACCAACGCGTAGAGCATTATTTATCACATGTTTTGCTGTTTATGCAGTGAAATATCGCTATGTCATAAATGAATTTATGGCATAGGTGACGCCAAAGCGTGGAAAAGAATTGTGTCAAGCCTGTGTTTGATGAAATGAACACCTTTAAACATAATATTGCCAAGAAAAAAGGGACGGTCCACCTAAAATCCCTTTTGTGGTTAGGGAACTGGGTGGTGTAAACTTTTCTAAGCAGTATAGGCATGGCATATCTGAAATGCGAACGTATTTGACACTGATTGCCAAGTAATCCTATGGAACGAATAGAAAGGAAATCTCATATTACATTAAATTTTCAAGCAATCCCCTGCAGAGGTTTTGCTCTATACAAATTAACCCCTCTAAGGTCACTGAGGGGGTTGATTAAGGTCGTTAAAATGGGGGTTGCGACAACTATATATCTTCATTTTACAAATAACTATTTATGGTTCGCAGTGCATTTTGTTAAATGTTGATGAATATTTTTTTACAGTATCATGTCAAACTTTCTAATTCTCCACTGTTCGAATTATATATTTTATAAGACAATTACCTGTAATTTTAAATAGATTTAGTTTGAGTTAATTATTGAACAAATAAATAATCACCTTAAAATTAGAATAAATCCAAATTAAGCGAGATAACTCGTACAGGTACAATTGAAGAAACCAAATTATTTGTATGTTGAAGTGGACATTACTAACGTTATAATAGTGTGTCTTAAAGCATTATGATATAATAATTATATCCGGTACAATAACCATAACTCGATAAATCACTCTATCGTTACCATCATTCGTCAAACACGTAAGCTCAACGACGCAGCTATCTAGTCTTCAATCGTAGTGAATACGTACTTATACTTTAATATATTTATATGTGTGTATGGATATCACCAAGACTCACGCTGTGAGTGTGACATGAATGATAAACGTGCATTCATTTTAGTTTGGTTGATGCGTACTGTATATAATTCTATTCATTATAAAGATGTAAGAATGCGAGGTTTTATCCAGATGCTACTTTATGCTTGATTTATTTTTCGTGGAAAACCTTCTCTCTATCAGATCCTTTTATCGAGTTTACTGAGCAAAGATATGCTAGAAATGAACGGCTCTCAACCATTTCTTGGTCAACCATGTTCGTCCGCTTTCTAGGCACGTAAGAGTCTCTTAGACGTTTATTGTTTACATTTTCATATGCTAATAGCAACATCCCTGCAGAGGTGTTGCTTTCTAAAATATGTTCCCCTCTAAGGTCACTAAACGAGGGGATTTTTTCAAGGTCAAACTGCCACATTACTGAAGTTTAATTTAAACTATTTTTTCTCTTTAATTTTAGCTTTATTTTGTAGAAATTCATAATTCATACAACCATATTTTACTAAAATCGAAAAAAACCGATTTTTTTTTTTTAATCTAAAATTATGTAATTTTGTTTAAATGTACCTACAAAATAAATGATGCAAATTTATCGTTACATATGATATAAATGTAAAAAATTATCTAAGAATATTATAATTTTATATAAGCGGAATAACTCGTACAATAAAATCAGACTGAAGATTTTATATAAGCGGAATAACTCGTACAATTAAATCAGACTGAAGATAAAGAGATGCATTGAAATTCGATACTATTTAGGATGACATAGGCAGATAGGTGGACTCGCTTCACTTTATTTATTTTTTAAGTATTATTTTATTTGATCAATAGAAAAATTAGCACTAGAGAACACGAATAATACATTTAGAGTCTTCGTGTGTTACACGCTCACCAGAATATGACAATATATATAAAAGCACAGGTATATATATATATATATATATATATATATATATATATATATATATATATATATATATATATATATATATATATATATATATATATATATAAAAGCACAGGTAAGCGATAACGATACTAAAACAATTAAAAAATTGCCAAATTTTCGAAGCAATCTGCTTCTTTTTCAGGACACACACATACAAACACTTACATAAATATAAAGACACGAAAAGAAAGATAGAAAATATGTACAAAGCACTAGTCTAATAAAAACTGATTTCTTGAATTGGCTACATTTTGACCGTTTCTCTATGCGCTATCTAATAGGAAATGAGCCAAACACAAGCTAACAGCTTGCTTACAGGTCAAGGGGCGCCCCCTAAAAATGTATGTGCATTTGCATTTATATATATAAAGAACATAAAGTAGACATATGTTGTTCACGTACATAGATTGCTTCTTGATGAAATCATCCATACGCTTTATAATACGGAAACAAATTATCACGTAATAATACGTAGTAGCAAACTATTATGTAAATGTATCTGGACAGTGTAAAATCAGTCAAACAAACAAAAACAAAGCATCCATCCTCCACTCCCGTCCGAAAAAAAAAACCAACCAAACAAACAAAGACATCCCCCCCTCAAAAAACCTAAACAACTAATCAATTAATCAAACAAACGAAACTTTTCTGATATGTGAAAAAGGAGAGGAAAGTAAGACGAATTGGTATACATAAACGTATAATATTCTCTAAAATGTCGTGGTAAATAAATTTTGTTCATACTAGTAGAAAAGAGAATCCGATGACGCAAATTGGTTTCTGATCCTCGTAATGATTGAGCGTGGTTTGTCCGCGCTATGAATGGGCGTGGTTTGTCTCCGCAATGATTGGTCGTGGTTTGTTTCCGCAATAATTGGGCGTGGTTTGTTTTCCGGGCAATGAGTGGGCGTTGTTTGTGCACGCAATGATTGGTCATATCTTGTCCCGCAATGATTGGGCGTGGTTGTCCCAGCAATGATCGTGCGCGGTTTGTTCCCGCAATTATTGGTCGTGGTTTGTCCCTGCAATTATTGGGCGGCATGGTTTGTCCCCGCAATTATTGGTCGTGGTTTGTCCCCGCAGTGTATTATTTTGTATTGTTTATTAAATCAGAAGCATTACAGCTTATAGATAATTACAAAGTATGCATGATGCATTATTATAAAATAATACAATAATGGTAATATAAACACAAGGTGGTAGATTAAAAAACATTCCATTACGCATCTGTCCATCAACCACATTCTTAGATCCAAATGAAGGGCCCAGAAATCAAAGGATGGTAATTAACAAGATGTCTAATTGACTGATCTACTATATAAAGAGAGGGACTACTGTATCAATGTATCAGGCACTCTGATTGGATGACATTATTTGATCAATCTATAGGATGCATAAACTGTGTAAATCTTGCTGGAAGTTTGGTAATATGGGATCTTATGGGAAAAAGGAATTACTCTGCTTTGACCTAGACACAGTGTTGTAATATTACATGATAGATCACAGGAGATGCAGTTCTGAATTGGCACTTGGGGCTGTTTTGGTCAACAATCTTATTAAAACCAAATCCCCACTTCGCTCGTCGTTTTTGATATCGCGACTTATTAGTAAACGGGAGCTAATTAGAGGTCTGATTTCAATTGGATTGTTTAGGTCAACTAACATAAAAGGGGACGTTTGAACCATTTCGTATGAATTCATGTCTAAACATTCTCTGTATTTCTTTATAATACACAAGCCGGCGTGGCCTAGTGGTATCGCTCTCGCCTCCTGATCGGGAGGCCGGGGTTTGAGTTCCTCTCTGGTCATGCCGGTGTCCTGTCTTTCGGATGAGACAGTAAAAACCGAGGCCCCGTGTCGTGGTACATCTATGCGTGGCACGTTAAAGATCCCTCACTTCTTGGGTGGGTCCGTTGCAAAGGTCAAAATTTGCATGCCCCGCAGATACCGTCACCATATACGTGAAATACTGGTGGAGTGACGTTAAACAAAAATCAATCAATCAATCAATCCATCTTTATAATACATGCTGATATAGAGGAAGGGTCAATGGATGGGAGTAGCGTCATTTTGTTGCGTTCTACGTATCAGTAGCTTCAGTGGAATTTATCATAATATGAATATTGGTACGAAGAACTGTATTTCAAATATAAGGTGACGGCATTAGTCTAAAGCATAAATAATTTATACCTTAATTTGCAACTGACCCTCCCGAAGCAGTTAGGGATCTTTTACATGCCACGCCAACTGCATCACGGGCCTCGGTTTTTACTGTCTCATTCAAAAGACAGAACACCGGTGCACCAATTGCGGGAGTCGAACCCGGGCCTACCTGTCATGAGCCGAGCACCTCATCCTCTGGGCTATACCGGCTTACACATATGGTAAAAGAAATTGACAGAGATATATAGGTTCTAATATCTATTACGGAAAGAATGGAACAAGATCATCTCAGTCATGTTTCCCCTAACTCCTTCCACCCATGTTTCCCTGTCTCTATCTTCATTTATCATGTTTCCCTACATTTTCCCTACCGTCCAATATTTCCCCTGCATTCCTCCTTCCATCCGTTATTTTCCATGTTTCCCAGCCTTCTTCTTCATAAATATGCTTTCCCTGCATCCTTCCTATCATCTCACATTTCCCATATCTCATTCTTGCCATCTCATAATTATTCTATCTCCTTCCTTCTATATAATTCCATGTAATATTTTCCCTTCATCTCTTTTTATCGTACCATATTTTCCTACATTTTTCCAACTACAATGTATCTTATATTTTCCTTTTCTCCTTTCTCCCATCCATCTCATATTAGCCTATCTGCTTCTTCCCATCTCATATTACCATATCTTCTTCCCATCTCATATTACCTTATCTCCTTATTCCCATCTCATACTTCCCTTCTATCTCATATACCGTGTTTCTTTTTCTTCTTTCTCCATTCCATATTTCCCTACATCCTTCCAGCCACCCCATATTTGCTTTATTTCTTTCCCACCAACTCATATTTTCCTGTCTTCTTCCTCCAACCTCATAATTCTCCTTTCTCCTCC
Organism: Pteria penguin; assembly: GCA_035048485.1. Taxonomy (NCBI): domain Eukaryota; kingdom Metazoa; phylum Mollusca; class Bivalvia; order Pterioida; family Pteriidae; genus Pteria; species Pteria penguin. Next base: position 33,962,791 of record CM068585.1, on the reverse strand, counting down.
CTCCTTTTTTTTTAACTTCCCTATCAGATTCCTTAGTCTCATATTTCCTCTATCTTTTTCCTTTTACATCATATTTCCCTTATCTCTTCCATCCTATCTTATACTTTCCATATCACAATCCTTCCAACTCATATTTCACCTGTCTCGATTCTTTCACCTTATATTTCCCCTATCTCTTTCCTTCTATATCATATTTTCTCTTGACCCTTTCATACCTTGTTTCCCAATGTTTGACCTACATCCTTCCTACATTTAATATTTACCGTTTCTCCTTTTCCCATTTCATATTCCCCTATTCATTTCTTCTCATTCCATACACCTCTATCCATCCCCAAACCATGTTTCCCTGCCTCTTTTCGATCCCATGTTTCCCTACATCCTTCTTACTGCCATTTTATAATTTCCCTATCTCCTCCCTTTTATCTTATATTTCTACTATCTCCTTTTTCTCATCTTATATCTCCCCTGTCTCTTTCTTCCCATCTTATATTTCCATTGTCTGCTTCCTCCCATCTCAGATTTCCCCTGTCTCCTTACATTTTCCCTATTTCCTTTTCTCGTATCATATTTCCCTCATACTTTTCTTCCCATCTCGTATTGTTCTTCCTCTTTCCATATACCATGTCATGTTTTTCCTGTATCCTTCGTGCAATCCAAAGTAGACCCTGCATCCCTCCTTAATTAAATATCAAGTTTCCATTGTCATTTTCCTCCCTTCCAATATTACCCTGACTTTCTGCTGACATCCCAAGGTTCCTTTGCCTCTTAGTTCCCATCACATATTTTCCTCCCATGTTATTTGTTCCCAGTTTTCACTTAAAATCCGCCCTGTTTCTCCTTATTTACTCTCTTCTATTGTATCCATCTCCCACCTTTTTGGATTAACTTATTTATGGTCAAATTTGTTGAAATATCTAAAACGAAAGTATTGAATTTCAAACAAAAAATTTCCTAGATTGTTGGTAGGTCTTAAACACAATAGTTGAAGACAAACTTCTTCTTATGTGACTTTTTATAAACCTACCATATTATTTATGTTATTGTTGTAAAGAAATCATATCTATATGCATTATATTTCAAGAAATTTTGCATAAATATGAGAACTCATCCTACAAAATTGATATTTCAAAAAATGGGGTATAGGTATTCAAGATACAAACACACACAATAGTTGCGGGCACGCCTCCTTTTATGTGTCTTTTTTAAAATAAACCAAACATATAATTCTTAAAGCTGTATGCCCTATGTTCGCTAGTACAGTGCAGTACATTTTATAGTTTAATTCATTCTAAATTTTGATTATATATATAAGCCTAAAACATATTAAAAAAGGACCCTTGCAAATGTTGTGATCAAATTCGTCGTATTAAGTGAGATATGGCTGTCTAAAACGCGATGTTTACATCCAACTTATCACGTGATCTAATTCGGAAGCCGTCGCATCATGGACACTGATGGAGGGCGAAGTAAATAAATGTAAAGAGAGAATAATTAATCCCGACCAGCCAATTACAAGCCACGAGACCTCTCTTTGAAATTTGAAAAAGATATTGCTGTGATCGAGTAAGTTAGATGTTCATTTATTGGATTATAGGTTGCAAGTTCACTGGGCAAGCGTTTATTTGTCGCCAGAGGCTTGTACATCGCGATACCGGTGGGTATCGCTGAAATTCCAACTTTTGATGAACAAAGTCTCTCTGACCCTCTCCCACAAAGAATTTTTATAAACGTTTCCCCTTTACTCCTATGTCCATATATGTGTAGGACTATGGCGGATACGATCTCGACACCTATCGGTAAAGGGCAGATAACCATTGAGTAACTGCCCGCTAGAAAGGTAAACATTCTATATTCTAAAGTATTCTGATCAACACAACCTAATAATCCAGCATATACTAGTACTGGTACCAATGTAATACCACTCGCCATCTTTTTGGTTGATTGCCTCGCCGAAACGCTTTAACAATCATGTTTCTTTTCTTACCTTCCTTGTTTATTTTTCGAATGTTTAGAATTTTTATAAACGTTTCCCCTTTGCTCCTAAGTCCATATCCGTAACTTTCCCCTTGAAGGGGGTGTTGCACCTAACTAGCCTCGCCGTACTGTCTCCCTCGAACGTGTAGTCACGCTGAGTACATGCATGTGCTGAAACGACGATGCACGAGACTTCGACTATATTGAGTAATTTTTAACTTCCACAACGCAGAAGTGAGTTTCCACAAAACATCCCCTCTAAGGTCATCGAGGGGTCTGATTTTCAAGGTCCGACGTGACACTGTTTTATTCCATTTATATAGTTGAAGCATTTAAAACATTGTATGATTGAATGAATATTTCTTAAAACTAAAACATTTTAATTATTTATAATCAGCATAAAATTGGCTTGATTATCACTTTAAACTTTACAAATATTTACTTTATTTATAATGTTAAATTAAAAAAAATTATAATTTGTATATGTAAGACTAAAAACTCGATGATTATTTACTTTAAAGACGTTTGACCAGAAAAACTCTTTTTACAAGAAAGACAACTCTTGTTACTATCAATATTTTCAGTCCCAATAGCTTCTTTAGCATTGTAGATAAGACATTCATCATGTTGGCTAGTAGGAGCATTCTGGTGCAGTTGTAGCTCACTGGACTTCAAATATGAGGACCAGGGTTCAATTCCACAAACAATTTAAAACAGAGAGAGAGAGAGAGAGAGAGAGAGAGAGAGAGAGAGAGAGAGAGAGAGATGATGGCTAAGAACTAAGGGAAGGCTATAAGATATATCCCTTCATCCTATATCTCCAATTTGATTGTGACTGTGACTATGAATGTGAACCGAACTACACAGACAGTGGTGGATCCAGAATTTCCGAAAAGGGGGCACCACATGTGTATTAAACAAACTACTCGGCCATTTTGGTGCCAAATCTGGATTTTTTTACTTGTAAATATGTGGCGAAAGGGGGTACTTGGACCCTTCGCCCCCTCTAAATCCGCCATCGGCATATAATTGAAAGTTCGAAAAAGTTCGTTTAAATCATAACGACATACTAATGAAAGGCATACTCAACTGTTAAATCTAAAATGGTTACATAAAAACTGCGTATAACAAGAGTAACACTACGTATTTTCGCTATGACATTTTATATATTCACAACATTTTTGTATATATTTGCAATAATATTGCATATATTCTATAGATATAGACTATTGTCTTTGGTATATTCGCAATATGTATATTCGTTATATGTATATTCGTAATATGTTTGTGTACACATTTATTCGTTACACTATATTAACGACTGTACATTTACAATCACATTCGTAACATAGTTACACGTAGTAATGCTATATGCCATACGGGACTAATGCTATATGCCATACTGGACTAATGCTATATGCCATACTGGACTAATGCTATATGCCATACTGGACTAATGCTATATGCCATACTGGACTGACTATATGTATGTGCATGTGATATAAATGTTCCTTTTGTGTACAGTGCAGGAGTCGAACCCGGGATCTCTCAATCATGAGCCGAGCACCTTATCCACTAGGCCACACCGGCTTCATCGAAATATATCTAGCACTCTTGTCTGTCCAATTCCTCCTAAGGCTTTGCATAGAGTGTAACTTGAATCATGTGATCAACGTCATAGTCATAATGACAGTGAAGAGTCAGCTCAAACCCTCTTTTAGCCAGGCGTGAAATGGAATTTAAACTTCTTAATTTTACACACATGTCCAAAAGACTTGTACTGGCCTTGATCGAAATTCATGTAACAAAAGTCAGTCATAATAATGATGGTTTTTGAAACCTTTACACAGTCCTCAATGGAATGGCATCATACTGTTAAGGTCATTAAACTAATGTCAACGTCAAATTGCTCAAGTTTTTTTTAAACACTTATGCACTCAGTCTAAAGTTATTACATGGATTACGATGAAACGTAAGTCTGATGTTTTCTTTTACCCGAAGATGTGTCCTGACTTTTTTTTTAAAAATTAAACCTAAATTTCTGTTCAGTGTGTTAGGGGGTCGTATGACAACAGAAAACATACAAACGTCAATCTGATTAAAACCAAATCTTTATTCCGCTTCTCTATTTGTCCCATTGCTTTATTATCAATAGGACAAATAGAGAAGCGGGATAAAGACATGGTTTTAATCAGATTGATACAAACGTATAAAGCATTACAGTAATTTGAAACACAAATATGTGTATACATGTACCAGCACCCTTATTTTAGGTCCTGCTATTGTGATACATGCCATGCGCGGATCCTGAAATTTTTGTCAGAGGGGGTCCAACCAAAAAAGGTAAATTTTTCTCTTAGACGAGGGGGGGGGGGGTTTCCAACCCCAAAAATGCCCAAATATTACCTTCTTTTGGTAAAATTTTCGGATTCCAGGGGGGTCTGGACCCCCTCCCCCCCTCTGTATCCGCGCATGCATGAATTCGAAGTATGATATCGAATTTAGGGGGTTCCTGTACTCTATCAACAAAATGTTCTAAATTTTATTCTGTCATTACAAAAGGTTAAATTTTGAAGATGTGGAAATTATGATAGTTTACGCAGTGTTTATTTATCATACCGGCAACATAACTGAAGAAAATCTATAACTAGAGGCATATAACCACATATATCTCTCTTGTAACCAATAAGTGTATTATGTTACAAGCTTAGCTTTTAAAAAAGCTTAGAGTGCAACCCTGTAGCATTTTTAATTGCGAGGAAAATGGTACTTGTGGGCAGAGACATATATACACATATATATATACACATGTGTATATATGTCTCTGTTGTGGGTCAATTTAAAATGAAGACTCTTTTGTATGATGTAAGCTAGGTTGTTGTCTAAATAATAGTTAATGCCGCCTTTCTAATGTTTATTTATGTTTAGACTTGGGTTGGGAAAGCTGACCATATTCGTCGGGATGTCACCGTTTAGACATTTCGAACACCCTAAGCACAGTTAGACATGAAAGAAATCATACAAACAACGCAGTACTTGCTCCACCAACTTTCAACACCTAAAGAACACAAACTCCCCGTCTAGGACTCTTGTGCGCAAATAATCGTTGGGGAAGTTTGCAGAAGTACAAAGAATGTTACAAACTGCGCAGTAATTGCTCCACCAATTAAACTGCTAGAAATCCTTGATACTCCGCCTTCATTTACTCGGAACTTTTCGAGATTTTCTATAGCCAGATAATGTACATACACTAAAAGGTACGAACATCTAATTAGTATTACGCGGGAAAATTCTGTTGGATTATACCACTGCTGCCGTGGGAAAGAATACACGAATGTTGATTTCCAAAATATGAATATCCTTCATATTTATATATGTTTATGGGACATCCACTAATTTATTTAAAAATAAGTATTTTAAAGTATTTTTTTTTAGTTTTAGAATACATTGCATGTAAGATTTATTTATCATTTATATGCATTCACTTCAGAAAATTAGCCCCAAGTCATAATGTCTATCCTATTAAAATCACTATCCTCATATACTCCTCTCTGTGTTTGAAAGTACGGTAAATACTACTCGTTTGGAACGCTCAACTGTAACATTGATTTAGTAATGAGCGTTGCCTTTGAATGCAAGGGTATTCTTCTACATTCCTTTTCCTTTTAAGCGCATTAGAAATATCGATGTCATGGACAATAAAAAACTGATACTGCCTGACCTCGTAAAGTAAAGCAACTACTTTTTTTTGGGGGGGGGGGGGGGCGCTATGTTTTCCCAGCATGCAGCATAATCATGTCGCACATGTGCATTTCCAGATTAGACAACAATGTAATATGCAAACCCCCAACGGGGTTTGCAATAAATGCAAGAGTTATCTTTCCTAGCACCGCCGAGGTATGCTTTTCTTCAACGTCATTTTCACTATTTTATTTTTCTCTCTTCATAACGGTATTAACAATGGCGTTTAAATATCTGTCTGGTGCTGGATAATCTTTTCCCTAGGGGGCTAGTATTCTGTAACAGTTCTTGGTTATACCTGTTTCTTTGACGCAAGCTCCTGGCTGATGTCCTAGTCATCGGGCATGAACCGGACACAAATACATGTCCAGCAAATTTCACACCTTAAGTCATTTGGCTCTGAATGCATTAAAACAAATTTAACATTGGCGAATCAAGAGACCAGAGTTTTGAAGCTGACTCCTACTTTTTCTGGGGAAACTTAAACACCTAAAGGGGGATACTGTTTTCGTATATTACTTGATTTAACCCTTGGTTAGGACTTGTAATAACTGGATGAATATCAAGAGATAAATATTGCATGACTGATCCTTCCAACTCTACTTTGTCACTAACATACACAGGCACAAACGCACACACACCCCTTCGCACGCACGCACGCACGCACGCAAGCAAGCATGCACGCACGCACGCACGCACACACACCCTCAAAATAGTCCTACAGGATTACCCACAATGCGCATGAAAACTAAAGGAGGAGGAGTTCCGAAAGAGACATTATGACGAACATGATTCAAAAAGCAAAGACTGCTGAATGTTGAAAAAGTTGTTTTGCTGTGGCATTTCCAGCCCATAATGTTGGTTACTTTCCTATCTGTTCGTTTCTGGTTGCATGAAAAAGCATTTTCACTTCCCTTCATATTAATTTTAATAATGTTTTTCTTAATAAATTGATCCGGTGTAGCTCAGAGCATGAACTTGTGACCGAAAGGTCCCGGGTTCGACTTCCCTTGTGGATGTACCGGAGTTCTGCTTTTCGGATGATGCAATAAAAATCGAGTTAAAGGAAGTTCGTTGCAAATATATAAATTTCTATGCAATGCATCAAACAGATGCCGTCACCATATATGTGAAATAATAGGGGAATGACATATAACAATAATCAATCAACTGTTAATGTGTATTCATCACCTTTATCTAAATGTGTAGTCTAATATTTGTTGTCTTCGTGAGCTTAGATTTCTTCTCATTCTTTTCATTTGCTCTTTCCACATACGACTATAAAGTCACTGTTCATGAGTGTCAATGTTTATCTGTTATATTAAATTTCATTTAACATGATTAATTTTTCGGAAATTATTAGACTTTATGTAGTTCATCATAATCATGATGAACTTGTATATCGATGCAGAAGATATCAGTTTTTAATTACATATTTGATGATTATGTATATGTTTGCGTAAGTCTTGCTACATGTAACTTGTTCCTGCTAATAAGTCAAAACAGACTTTATATATATAATGTATAGGTTAGCAATACTACAAAACACCTGACATGATTGTATGGATGCAGGGGCGGAACCGGAGGGCACAACCCTTCTTTGATAAAGAGGTTTTCTCATGGTACTTTTTGTTGTAGAATAGGTGCACTACATGGCATGGTTAACCCCCCCCCCCCCAAAAAAAAAAAAAAAAAAAACAACGCTGTATTTCGTTCTCCTCTACAATAATTCCTGGATCAATGCCTATCTGACGTAGTATGAGGTCGTTATAGCATACAGCCGATTACTCCGAATGACATTCAGAACAGAATGACGGACAAAATCAATTGCAGATATCCGTGTATAATTTGTACTTCATTTATAATTCAGGAAGATCACAGCAGTCCCTTAACTCCCGATTCTTATGATGTATTATCTATCAAATTCAATATATCTCGACAGAAAATTTGAAAATTCAGTTTAATTCAACAATGGAGCCCCTCCCACTTTTCAAGTCTCCTTTTTCACAATCGATGTCACAAATAACACAATACTAATGATGCCGTTAATCTTCCATAGATTTATTTTTGATGAACGATATGCTTACATCTTATAATTAATCTCATTTGGCACTCAACATTCTTATCAGCTACTTTCAATTCATAAGTTTCATAATTGTAATATAAATAGAACAAATATCATACAAAATATTTTTACAAATTAGGACATTTTCTAAAAATGCAAAATTAATGTCATGTGTCTGTTTTATCAATACACATTGACAACACTTTAAATTAACTCACAATAACAAGGTACTAATATTACACTTGATTTATCTCTTGCTAAACCAATCAAGTTGCGTAGTTTTGTCACATGACTACTCCGTCATTGTCCTGCGATTGGTTTATATCAAATTTCGAAACACAGTCATCTTAATGTATAAAATGACAAAGAACTCATATAAAAGACAGACATTCCCTGCATCCTGTTAAACAGTAATTTTGATTTAACTTCACTATACTCGTACGATGATGTCTATAATCATAGACTAATGTAGAAATTTTTGAAAAAAGGGAGGGGGTTTGGCATCTCCCATGATTAATCTTTTGTACTATTCGGTCAGGAAAGGGAGGTTGCAGCACTAAAAATGGTCGAAAATGACTTTTTCTTTGGTAAAATTTTCCGACCAAAGGGGGTTGCAGGGGTTGCAAAGGGGTCTAAATCCGCCAATGTTGTTGACGATTGACCTAAATGAAGGTATAACATTTTTCCAGTTTCGTATGTTTGGCATACGTCTTTTAACTTATGGTCTGATTTTGTAGATACTGACATCATAATTAGGAAATTGTACACAAACACACACAATTAATGTCCCGCATATTTACAAGAAATCATTTACACACCTTGTGCACTCATCCTTACTGGACATTAAATGGCGAATGTGTCAAAATTCGGAACATACTCGGACTTTACCGAAAAGGCCAAGCAGCTACGATTTATGTTTTTAACAATTATTAGTCCCATAACTACTTCAATAATATCACATTTATTAATATTATTTCAACATTGGTGCTTGCCATATTTTGAACACATCATTTACGTAAGTTTTAGTTATTCCATATATCATGTCATATCACATGGTAATACGTATATATATATATATATATATATATATATATATATATATATATATATATATATATATATATATATATATATATATATATATATATATATATATATATATATATATATATATATATATATATATATATATATATATATATATATATATATATATATATATATATATATATATATATATATATATATATATATATATATATATATATATATATATATATATATATATATATATATATATATATATATTGGAACGTATTTATGCTGCATTTTAAACGACAGTGTATACACATTCATTCCCGGAATCATCCACTGTATAACTACCGGAAGTAGTCGTACTGACGTCATCATCAAGTGTAATAACGCTGCCATGTAGTCCCGAAGAATCCTTCTTCCAGTGCACCGTGGGTTTGTGTTTATGATGAAGATATGGGAGTTCCTTTTCCCGTCGAAATTCCGAAGAACCCGTATGTTTTCTTGAATTTACGTCATCACTTAAGTCGTCATAGCGCCTTGACATAATATTGTTCATTTTGTTGTTATACTGTGGATTTCTTTGCGAATGTTTGTACGGTAAATTTGCATATTCATTGGGTTTGCTGTACGCCCGAGATTTCGAGCTATCCGACCGGATGGATTCCTGGGACTGGTATGGAGATTTCCTATCTTTCGGATGTCGAAAATGTGGATTAGGAATCTGAGCGTGCTCTGGAAAACAAAATAAAAGCATAAGGTATAGCCGTGCAATTTAAGGTTGTTTATAAATTTCCACCACACATAGATTCTTCCATGTGTATTGGTGGCGGCACCAAGTGGTATATGGTCTTACACTGGTAATTTTGATCATTTTGTAACTGATCCGACATAAACGATGAGAGATCTTTTATGCGCCCATGTTTCTTTCGGGACGTACGTGTATTATACTGTTTTGCTTGAGGAACAGAGAAAAATATAAAAGATCAAGAATTGGAGGGAAAAAATCAAAATCTGTATGCACAAAATAGTATAGACTGACTAAATGTAAGGGACTACGACTTTTATCCATATATCAATATTAAAAAACAACTACAGACATAGTTAAATGTAGGTATAGTATATTCAGTCCAGACCAAATCGAAACATTGAGGGTATACATGTATCAACGTGTACGGTGACATGAGGTCGATTTCACTGTCTCGTCTGAAAGACAGGAAACTAAGAAGACTCTAGTGGTATTCGAACTCATGTTATTTATTACTCTGGAGAAAGAAAAATTATGACTTATTTTTACCGTCAGTTATTGTTGGTGTTCCGTTGCTATGAACATCACAGTCACTTCCGCCACGCCCACTATCCGATGTATTGGATTCCACGGAGGATTCACTATAATTGTCCATGGTCCTCATTCTGAAGTCAACCTGAAGAATAAAATACTTTTGTTCTCATCTAAGAATTTTCAGTCGATGTTTGAATGTAAAATACTAAGGTAACAGCTTCACTATTACTGTCACACTAGCTATAACATAAGCTTCAATGTAACTGTCACGCTAGCTATAACATAAGCAGAAATGACATAAGGATACATCAATGGTTTGAACACAAGATTTCATGTTCTGTGGGAATCTTCTGGATGGTAACGACTGTGTAAATTCATATATGGCAATTTATGTGGAAAAAGGATAGACAGCCTGTGTACCTATCTGACTACTGTCGTGTGATCCATACTGTGGACTAGACAGCTTGTGTACCTATCTGACCACTATCGTGTGACCCATACTGTGGACTAGACAGCTAGTGTACCTTTCTGACTACTGTCGTGTGATCCATATTGTGGACTAGACAGCTTGTGTACCTATCTGACCACTATTGTGTGATCTATATTGTGGACTAGACAGCTTGTGTACCTATCTGACCACTATTGTGTGATCTATATTGTGGACTAGACGGCTTGTGTACCTAACTGACTACTATCGTGTGACCCATACTGTGGACTAGACAGCTTGTGTACCTATCTGAATATTGTCGTGTGATACATATTGTAGACTAGACAGCCTGTGTACCTATCTGACTACTATCGTGTGATCCATATTGTGGACTAGACAGCCTGTGTACCTATCTGACCTCTATCGTGTGATCCATACTGTGGACTAGACAACATTTGTACCTATCTGACCACTATCGTGTGATGCATATTGTGGACTAGACAGCCTGTGTATCTATATGACTACTGTCGTGTAATGAGTATTGGGGACAACACAGCCTGTGTACCTATCTGACTACTGTCGTGTGATCCATATTGGGGATAAGACAGCATGTGTTCCAATCTGACTACTGTCGTGTGTTCCATATCGTGTACAAGACAGCCTGTGTACTTATCTTACTACTGTCGTGGGATCCATGTTGTGGACAAGAAGTCATGGAAAATAATTATTTAAACAAAAAAGATATTAACTATGAAAGGCAACTTAAGATTGCTGTTCACTTCAATTATAATCTTTTGAGGAACACAGATTCTTTGTAACCACTGTGTTCTATTTGAATTTAAAGAATGCTTTGAAGTGATTGTGAAAACAAAAAAGATAATGCTAACTTTCTATGTTCACGTTGAAAAAACATGAATGTGATATTTCATACAGTTATAATTTTTTTCAATTTTCATGTCTGTTGGAAAACCGTTATGATAATTGTTTTATTCATAGCTTTCAGTATGTGTGTCGTACTGCATACGATAAAATATATTGAAAATTGGAGCAAAAGAAAGAAAGCTTGCATGGATACGATCTAGTATGATTTTTTCATTATTGTTTTTCGTGCAAGTCAACTAGCTTTCACAGTATCATAGTTTTCTAGAAATCGAATCAAGATAGCTAGCGACTTAACACAATACTTCCAAACTTTCGATGTATAATGAAATTGTTAAATATTGTCATAAAAGTACGTGACTGTGAAGAGACACAGATAAAAAAAATCTATGACTAGAAGCTGTAGGGCACATTTGTGTAGTTATATTCGTAGTTATGTATATAGATATATGTGTAGTTATGTGTGGTAGGTATGTGTGTATTTATATGTGTAGTTATGTGTGTAGACATGTGGTAGTTATGTGTAATTATGTGTGTATTTATATATTTGCAGTTATGTGCGGTAGTTACCGGTATGTGTGGTTGGTTGGTTGATTGGTGTTTTACGTCGCTTTCAACAATATTTCAGTTATATCGCGACATGGAAGCAGGAGGTTACCAACCTCTTAAACATAGTGGCGCAACCCGGGAATCGAACCCGGATCGTCGGCGCCGCAAGCCAAGCGCTTAACCACTACACCAAGCCTGCCCCTCCGGTATGTGTGGTAGTTATGTGGTAGTTATGTGTAGTTATGTGTGTAGATATGTGGTAGTTATGTGTAGTTATGTGTGTATTTATGTATGTAGTTATGTGTGTATTTATGTATGTGTAGTTATGTGCAGTAGTTACCCGTATGTGTGGTAGTTACGTGTGTAGTTATATTTGTAGTTATGTGTGCAGTTATATGTGTAATTATGCGGGCAGTTATGTGTGCAGTTATGCTTGAGCATATATCACTGTTTTTCCTATGGCTTGTTCGCTTGTAAACCTTTTGTTTCAACCAATTTCAAAGTCCAATCATATCCCACGCCTGAAGACTTAACTTAAAGATTTTATTACACAAGAAACTAGGAAATGGCATATTTAAGTTATCTAAATATAACAATAGTACAATTCCTGCCTCTTATTCCTAACATATATACATGTATAACTGGTTAGAACAAGGAAGTGTAAAACTGAGCATGAATGTTTGCACTTTGGATCTACCCCTTCGATCCATTTCTTAAGCATGTTAACATGGCAATAAAAGCATGTACTCCGCTTTTACCACTCAGCCTCTCATATCTTGCACATAAATCTCAGTGAAACAAATACTCCAACTGAGATATTATTGCATTTTCTATGTATACTTTTATTTGTTTTGTTTGGTTTGCCATGGAAAATGTGTTTGTGAGAAATTTACATCGTACTCTAAGCAAAACTGGATTTATGTAAAGTACATTTTCATTATATTCTGATTTTTAGTGGGAACTTTATTGTAAAGCAAGACTTAATTGCTATAGGACCTAAATTATAGTTTTGTTTTTTGGGGGGTTTTTTGTTTTTGTTTTGTTTTTTGGGGGTTTTTTTGTAATTTTTGTGATGTTGTATTTAATACATTGCCATGCTTTCTCCTCAGTATATTGGTAAATCTGTAGGCTAACTCGAGCATACAGCTATTGAAACTAGACTCTCTGCTGTAAAACATCTGAGCATCGTGTTAAATTTACCAGACTTTTAAATACAAACAAACAATGGGTATACTAATTGGTGTATGATTAAACAATGTTGTATTGCATATTTCAGTTGTAGTCATTTTTCTTCATCAAAGTGCTGTTTGTTTTTTTCCTTTTATTTTTTTGGTTTTTGGTTTTTTTTTAACTAGTGAAAGTATTGAATGTCTTGAAAGGATTATGCAAAAATCATAACCATTACAAACAATTGTCTTATGGCATGATACAAAAGTAACTGATACATAATCATTTGACCAAGGTTTATCATGTTCAAAATATGTATGATATTACTAAACATGGCAAAGGCCACATGCAATATTTTCACATCTATTATGCTTGATTATATAAAAACCCTTATATAACTTTTCCCATATGTATCATTACCGTATACATGTATATAAGTATATCATATAGGAAGCATATAATATTTTCTCGATTTCAATGTAAGCTATATATTTGATATATACTGTATCAACATATATGACTACTGATTACAAGTAAATGACATAGTTCTTACATAAAGCAAATGAAAATCCATTTATGCATATAGCATTTATAAATATTGATATTGATATTTATTAATTATTAATAAGAAATCATCGAATCCCAAAGAGAAGAATGAACAAAAACATTTGCTTGCCTTCTATTTATCAATATATGAATAAATATTGACAATGCATTTTGCGATATTGAAAAAAAAATATATGTTAAAGCCAAATAACACAGCCCTCCAAAGGTAAAGTACGAGTATTTTGTCCGGCACTGTTTATTAAGATCGTTTATATTTATATCATCGGAGTTCTGATAAAAGTGGTTATCGCCCTTTATTATGACCTATGTTTGTGCACTCCAAGGGCTCTCTGTATTGATTTATCTCACGACATTGTGCACCTCGAAGAGTTCTTCTGTCATAAATATACACCAAACCTTTTGGCTGCCTATCCCACTACATAGTGCTCTCTCTCTCTCTCTCTCAAGATAATTGGATACGTGCACACTTTTAATGACTAAAACTCATTCATATTTCGCGTGACTTTATTTTCGCAATACTGAATAGTTTACGAGGAATACATGTACTTTTCACAGGAGGCATAATTGATACATTATTCACATCTTACATGTAAAATTTTAATAAAGTGTCAAACGTTACGTGTTATTGTCGAGGAACTAATTTTCGCGTCATCGGATTTGCGGCTATACTGGGAAATAAAGCTCCTTCAAATAAAAGATGATTTAGAGTAAAATAGTTACAGTAGTGATAATGGTGTTTTAAATAATGGTCAACACAAGGGAATCGGTGATTTCGGACTTAAACTTCGATTTTCATAAACAGACTTTCCCATTTCCATGTTTTGAATACAGCCTTGGTAGGGGTGTAATACAACGGTGATTACAATAAGAAAAAAATGCACAGGTTGCAAACTTCAGTCATCGAAGTCCTTTTTGAGGGAAAGGTATGGATGGCAGTTTCCCACTTTCTCTGTTATGCCACATAAACAGTGATCTCAACACATTGCAGGACTCGGTCCTTGGACTTATGAGTTACCATAGGAAAATCAATCTCACTAAAGCGCAAGAATAAAATGTACATAACGTCAACTGATAGCAAAATTTACGCTCTTCTGCGTCTTTGCCGAGCTTCGTTAATTTGCGCGTTCTTTCACAGGTAAATTCATTGCTAATATACAATCCAGTTGAAGAGGGATTTATCTATTATAAATCAGAAAGCGATTCAGGCAGAATTTCCATAAGTTATACGACAGCAGGTGCAATGATACAGGCTAAATTTACAAGTCAAATTTCATTGGCTCAAATTACATGCCGCCATTGACACGGATAGTAACCGAGTCGGTTACGTATTGTTTTCTCCGGAATACTTAACCCCTTCTGCTTGTAAGTTTATATTAAAAAATTTTACTTTTTGTACAAACAGTGGTGTAAGATTAAATCTGATACACAATTAAACAACACAATTGTGAAATAACAGAAATTGCATATAGCTATGACGGATTTGAAGGTAGTTCGAAAGCGTGCTGAGAATTTCATAAGCGCACGAAATTCTTTTTGAGTTATGCACGAAAAAGTATGAACGAAATACAAACTTCTGTACATAACGTCAGTTCACATTAAATCACGAACATATTTTGAAATGTACAATTTCGAGACACTGTACCCAGACAAGAAAGTTTACGACGTTTGAATAAACCTATTGCATAATAATTCCACTGCTTCCATGTATATTTTTCAATTCAATCAAAGTTTTTTTTACCATGTAGTTTGATGACATCCTGTTAACACTAGAAAAAGTTTCAAAAACATGGTTTTGTATTTATGATGAAGAATATTGTATTAATATAGGATTATGTGTACACATACTTTGACATTTGATTTGTATTTGAAATATTCGATCGATCGATCGATAAAGAGAGAGAGAGAGAGAGAGAGAGAGAGAGAGAGAGGTGGTTGCAGAGCAGTGGTTGAAAACATCATAACGGCAAGATATATAGTTCTTGTGAATATAAAATCACATTCAGTTACATAATGAAAAACCTAAGGATAAAAATGCATGTTTCCCGTTTACACCAGAAAAAGTTTCAAAAATATGGTTTTGTATTTATAATGAAGAATATTGTATTCATATGGGATTATTTGTGCACATGTTTTGACGTTTGATTTGTATTTGAAATTTTCAAGAGAGAGAGAAAGAGGTGGTTGCAGATCAGTGGTTTAAAACGTCAGAAGTAATAATGGCAAGCTATATATTTCTTGTGAATATAAAATCACATTCAGTTAGATAATGAAAAACCTTGGGATAAAAAAAATGCATGTATCAAAACAGCATTTCGTATCGTATCGTATACGGGTTTCAAGAGCGTGATTTTTTCTTATATTTATTTGACATTAAATATTTGTTAACCTATTACTATAAAATAATGAAATTTGATATATATTTTGAAACTAATCTTTGTAAAATGTGCCGACGACACGAATCCGTGGAAACTCAAAATTAATTAAATTTGTAGACCGAACCCGATCTTGAACGTTTTGATAAAAGGTGATGAAAAATGTCACAATTTGATCATAAATTACTGCTGTAAACTTGCCGGAATTTCGTAAACAGTTACGTCGACAATTAAAGTGTAAACCTAAACCGTGGCATCACAGTTAGAAAAGAAATGTGAGACGGCTGCAAGAAATATCTGGAAATAAATTTCAGAAGGCAACAAAAGAAAATGCAAATAGGAATAAACAACATCCATGTTTTTGCCATTTACAGGAATCTAATTTGATACTTTTTGTCTGTTATTGTTATAGAATGTCACTAGCGTTTACAAAACAGCGACTTGGGAATCTTTTCACTGTAGAATACCTGCTATTATTCGAAACGGCAAACTGAGGACAGCCAATTATTGAAATTATACGTAGTCATCATGAGAGCGTATTTTTCGTTTTGTGAAATAAAATTTATAATTTACAGCCGTCAGAAATATGATTTATAGGGTTTTTAAAAGGTATCATGTTCAATGTCAAATAATGAGGTATAGCATAGAATATTTCGTCTAATTTGTCATTTATTGAATCGTTTACTGATACCGATAAACTTTTTCAAACTTTTTAATAATGTCTATGTACTATTATTTTTTATCTTTATTGTTTATGTTTGTTTTTTTGTGTTGTTTCTTGTTTTTTGGGTGCTTTTTTGGTTTTTTTTTCTCCTGGGGGGGGGGGGGGGGGGGGGTGGGTGCGCGTGTGTGTGTGTGTGGGGGGGGGGGGGTGTTAGATTATAGAGCAAGAGTAAGCATAGCATCAGCATGGCAAAATTTCATTTTCATAGAAATGATGCTTCATCAAATAAATAATACAAACTCAAATGCAATGTAAACCTATTACATACAATTCTGTTTTATAATCTAAGCAAATTCTAAAATCTTGTATCTTACCTAAGTTTGTGTGATATCGTAAAGATATTATTTTAACGGGTCATGACGAAACTTCAGCTGATGACACCAGTTTGTAGATATAATTTTCTGACTATAATTAAAGATGAAACAATTACAAACCTTGTGTTTTGAATTGGGTGGACTCTTTGCAAAACTGGACAATTGCTGCCTTTGAATGTACTGATGGTCACTACTGACGGATGGACAAAAGGACGAAAAGCTTTCTCGAGTCTCCGGGGTGATTCTGTCTAGTATCTGAAATGAAACAAATAAATTTGTGAATACAAATACATTGTACTTATATGTAATATGTAATTGTGTTCTAACTTTACAAAACATCTATGCTTATTGTCGTTTCAAACCATGATGAATCTGTAGAGAAGTATTTGATATTAAGGTCCTAAAACCTAAAATTGATTTGTTCAGACATGAAACCGTCCCGTTTCTTTCCTTTTCAAAATTCTTTCTTATCAGTTGACTCTCCATTCATCAATATCTAACGTAATAAATTAAAATGACATTTGTTATCAACTCTCCACCCCCCTCCTCAATCAAAACATTTTATGCATATTACTTTGGTAATATTGAAGACAATAAAAGCATGTCTTTATAATCTTCACAAATACTACATGACCAATTTAGTAAGTAAACATGGCGAATGAACGAAAACAGGGGTGTGGGTGTATTATTACTACTGATGAACTTCAAATATCTTCTCATCTTCATACAATTATCAACCCTTGGTTTCTAAATCTCAAATTATAAAGGTTGGCGGAAAAAAATAAAATCAAACTAAAAACTATATACTCATATACTATATATATATATATTAATTTCAGTCACATTATATGGTGACACCTATTGAAGCATTAACCAGAAACAAAGAACATAGCTTTAATCAAGGACACATCATGTATCCATATCCCTTGGAATTGATTTCCGATACATGGTGACTGGATAATTTTTTCCTATCCATATCATGACAGGGCAGCATATGGAAAAAACATCTTTGTACGAAGTAGGACAATTGTGTCACTATCGCAACAACTAAGCGGAATTCAATAAACAATCGGGGAGGAAAAGCATTGAAATGTACTGTTGATATAGGGCAAAAATAGTGTCTGCATGTCGTGATCCTTCAATGATTGGAATATTCTATTATTGACATAGAAATGCAACCAGTTTTTCACACAGTTGTAATACCTTGATAAAAACGCC
Organism: Pteria penguin; assembly: GCA_035048485.1. Taxonomy (NCBI): domain Eukaryota; kingdom Metazoa; phylum Mollusca; class Bivalvia; order Pterioida; family Pteriidae; genus Pteria; species Pteria penguin. Next base: position 33,944,480 of record CM068585.1, on the reverse strand, counting down.
CGCTGGTTAAAGGTTTTTGAATTCTTTCTTGCAAGGCTATTCAATTTCCACAGATAAATTGCACAGCGGGTAGCACAAACCAGAAGGGGTTGTGTATATAGCTTTAAAAAGAAACCTCAATGACGACATAGACATTAATTCTGATGACAGATTTTTTCGGTTGAGTTACATGATCTATCCCATGTCTTTATGGAGGAGTTTTGACTCCTACGTGAAAACGAGGCTGGAGATATCACCAGGTTACTCACGTGTATTATGTCCCAAATAGTATAACGCAATAAATGGCCGAATTTATGATACATGGAGTCATATATAGAAAGAACAAGTGTAATCCGATTGAAATGTATGGGTGTTTTTTGTTTGCTTATTTGCTTTCTAAAATGTTTGTTATATTTTTTTGTGGAAAAAGTAATTAAAAGTTGCTAATTAAATGAATCCAAAAAGGTAAAGGGTAGAGAATAGTGTCAGATTTTGGTGGGTGTTGGGGTACTGTGTCTGATGAAAAAAAATTACCATGCATGTCGACACATTACCAATTAATGTAAGAATTAGAATAGTTTCCTATTAATCATAGGCTTAAACCTACACATAGACATGCACGTGTATGTTAAAAAATGTCATTTGACAAAACAACACCTATTACAAAAACACTCTCCCCTAAAAATTTGCCTGAGGGGAATTAATTTTACAATTGTATTTGTCCATTATGAAAACAGAAACTTTGAATAGAAAAATTTAATCTATCATAAAATCAAATTCGAACGAATGGAGTATATTGAACATGTAATATAGTGCCTAAGTTTACAAATGTCGGTGATGTAAGTTCCCGAGTACTAATATAGCATGTACTTATTAATATTGATATGAGGTATTAACATGCTAACAGACTCAGAGAGAAATAAATGAATGCGATAATTAAAGCACCCCCTACACTTCACTAGCCCATCTGTTCATTATGAGTAAATATTTACACCAAGACGCCATGTGAAGTGGTGAATTTAAACTATCAAGTCTTATTTTTGATGTAAATAGAAAAGTTTAAGTGGATTAAGTCCCTTTAGCGGCACTTTCTCTATGCCCCTTTCATGTTCCGGTGTTGAATTTTACGTCGAACTACCGGGACATTTCATATTATCTTTTTGATATAAGAGATTCAGTGGAAATGTACGTTTCATGTTGATTCCATACAAGCTTGGATGAATAAGTCAAACTTTAATGATGAACCTCTTTGAATGTTATGATTTATTATTTAGGAATTTGGGTTGGTTCAATTTTCAATCTAGTGAATTTAAAGAAAAATGTGTAGTAAAACATAAAATTGAATTAATTTTATTTACATTAAAACGACATCGTTGTAAAGTCAATGCAAAAGAGGTGATTCTTTTCAGACTAGATTTTTTATGAGAAAGTGGCCTACAATGTAAGTATCAGAGCTCTTGTCATGGTAAACATGCATCTTCAAACGATTTATTGCGCGTATATGCACGGTCGAGTGCATCGTAGAATAAAAGCAAAGTCATTCTATAGTATTCACAGCTCAGGTGTGTCTGGGGAGAATTTTAAACGACCTTATGTGAAAGATATTCTTCGAGTTGTCCTTTTCTCTCTTGTCTTATTCTGTTACTTTCGGTGCATTTACCATTAATTTTCGTCCATTTATTATATACAAAATAATTTACATTTTCAATATCTGTCTGTTCTGTCTATATGTCAGTCTGTCTGTCTGTTTCTCTCTCTCCTACTTTTTTAAAATCTATTTTTTGTAGTAGATCCCCCATGAATACAGAATTCATTCACTATTTTATTTCAAATTAAAGAAAATGACAGTTGCCTATCATTATTTTCGCCTAAATGAACATTTTTTTCCAACCCCTGGAGGATATTCAAAATTTTTGAAATATCACGCAGTTTTTTTTTAACAAGTTCGATAATTGCAAACAGGTAATAGAATTAGTAAAATCACTGTATTTATGGTGTCCTTTTCTTCTTTTGTTCGACATGTTTTGATAATAACTTGCTTTTCTAGGGTGCATCAACTTCTTCAATATCTCAGTAATAAATTATTAACGTTACATTGCAGATAAACAATGCTTGCAAAAAGATTGCCTTGGAGCTACCACTTTGTTTAAATTTCTTTAAATTTAAAGTGATTTTAACTGCGCCTAGTCATGTTAAAGATAATTGGGGTTAATTATTGCAATGACAAGACGGGCAGAGATAAGGCGATAGGGTGATTCTCTAATCGTAAGTATCGTGAAAGGGGGGACAACTGAAGTGGAAATATGACTAACAACCCTATAGCGAAAAACTTGTAAAGGATATGATGATTGATATGGAAGTAATGATGATGATGATGATGATGATGATGATGATGATGATGATGATGATAATGATGATGATTACGCTTTTGATATTTTTGTATTAAAAGATGCCAAATCATATTTAATTAATAGATTGGAAAAATCATTAAACCCTAAGTACCCAGAGGAAAACTAAAGAAAAGGTACACAGAGGGAAAACTAAAGAAAAGGTACCCAGAGGGAAAGCTAAAGAAAAAGGTACCCAGAGGGAAAACTAAAGGAAAAGGTACCAAGAGGGAAAACTAAAGAAAAAAGTACCCAAGGGGAAAACTAAAGAAAAAAGTACCCAGAGGGAAAACTATAGTACACAGAGGGAAAACTATAGAAAAAAGTATCGAGAGGGAAAACTAAAAAAGTACCCAGAGAGAAAACTGAAGAAAAAAGTACTCAGAAGGAAAACTAAAGAAAAAGGTACCCAGAGGGAAAACTGAAGAAAAATTAAAAAAAAACTAATTTAAAGAACTGGAAAAACTCCAGCAGGATGAATAATAATGATGATGATGATGGCGGTGGTGGTGGGGGTGGTAGTGGTGGTGATGGTGGTGATGATGATGATGATAATGGAAAAAGTAGATCACCATGTGGAAAAAAGTGAGCAACAGAAGAGTGAAAAAATGAATGAACGGATTACTATGGTAACATAGGGGACTGATATTTGAAGTTTGATAGCATTCATTTTGAAATATCTTAAAGCTTTGTATCTCATATGTAGCTGATATGTTAATAGTTGTACTAGACATTCTAGAAGTGAGGATTTTGCAGTTCAAGCCATTGTTATTCAATAGATGCTAACCACTTAGTTGAAATCGTTTGCTTTTTCAAATTTACATATTGACAAATTGCCAATGCCTAAAAAGTAAAAAGAATATTGTAAAGAAAATTCCATATACTTTACAACTATTAAATGCCGATTAAAATCGATTCATATGAAATTAATATCCGAACCTTCCACAGAGGTTGGTATCAATACCAGCGACGTCGGGGAGATGTCTTAGATAAACAAGAATATGAAAGTAGTTCATCACACGATATATCAAAAGCCGACTCTAATTGTTCTTAATAACATGCATAATTAACTTTAAAAGATTTCGTATTACAAAATCATGCTGTAGGTATTTCATACATGTCCCGGTGTTGATCAAGGCTTTTATAACACAGACAAGAGACTACAACAACTAGAGTTGAAAAGGTGAAACGGCTTTTCAAAACTGACAGAAAAGAATAAAATGAAGATGAAAAAGCAATTTAATTATTTCACTGGGAGAAAATTGTGTAAATTTATAATAAAAATGAGTTAGGAACGCAATAATAGTAAAAATGTCATTTCAAGATCAGATAGGTTATAGTTATATATATATATATATATATATATATATATATATATATATATATATATATATATATATATATATATATATATATATATATATATATATATATATCATGTAAAATCAAAGTATATTATAAAATAATAAACATACTTTTCGTTACGACCATCATTATTTAAACTTTTAAATGAAATAATACAAACCAATCAAATACTCAGGAAACTCAATACAGATATTAACTTGCATCGAAATACTGACTTTCATGTGCATACAGGAAACCGCCCAATAAAGGTTAGTTAAGAAAAAACTCTACCACCTAACTTTGACCGCTATAGTCAAGAAAACCTTTAAATTCAGGATCGAGAAAACAAACGACTGAAAGGATAGAACACTGGTATAAACCCTAAATGACTCTTCACCTACATGTAAACTTGATATTTACAGCTTATGACTGTATACACATTCAAGTTTAGATATCTGATTTTGTCCTGTAGAGCACTCGTCTGTCTGTAGCATCGCATAGATGCATAGATATTAATATCTGTACAACAGAACCCCCAACCCCCCCCCCCCTCCTTGAGGTAGTGATGGATCTTTTGCATGCTATACCGTTACAAGGGACCTCAGGATTGGTCGTCTCATCCGAGAGACAGAACACTGTCACTGGTAAGACTCGAACCAATAAGCATTAGATCGTGAGTCAAGCAACTTAACGATACAGCTATGCTAGCTCACATTTAGATTTGATATAAAATATTATACGAATATATATATATATATATATATATATATATATATATATATATATATATATATATATATATATATATATATATATATATATATATTTATATATATTTATTTTCCGAATCCGTTTCAATTCGGTATCATTTTTTCCACAAGTTTATTGAATCGATTTCTTTCTATCTAATTACTTAACGAGATAGCATCGTAGATCAAGAGTATTCCGGGTCAATATGGAATATATTTACCTGGCAACTATGTAAATATCATAACAATAGATTCACACTTTTCATTTGTTCCTGCGGAAATGGTGAAAGATTTTTGCTAAATTCAAATATTTATTATTTAAACTCACCATATCGGTATTATTTACTTTTTGAAAAATGAAAACTGACCTGCTTTACAAGCAATTAAGCATGAATAGAGTTCGATTATATGATTACAGTTTGTTAAAAATATTACAGTACTAACTTGTTTCAATGATTTGCAAAATTCTATGGGTTTCAGTTTCATATTAGTATATGAAACAGTTGTTGTAAGACGTTCAAGAAGTTTGATTAAAAGATAATATCCTTAGAGGAAATGTTCAATGCAGAGGTTGAAAAATAAGTTGAATTGTGTGGTGATTGGTGATAATCGCCTCTAATGGTTATATTGAAATTAAAAGAGGTGAATGAAGTGAGGTACGAATAAATGCTGAACAACTTGTCTATTGAAAACTCTGGACCCTAATTTTGATATACTATTGAATGCTAGTTTGTTGTTAACGTATTGCATTTTTTCTTTTGATTCCATGACACCATACCTCAACTGAGCATATAACAATGCATATTTAAACGCGGAATACAGGTCTGGTTCAATCAGATTCCGAGCTCTTGACCATGCAAAGATTCCAGAGAAGGAATGAATGAACGAATGAAACAGCAGACATGCTTACCATGCACATAACCATGGCGAGATTCAAATGAATGAATGAATGAATACATGCCTGAATGCATCAATGAATGAATGAATAGATGAAATAAAATTGACAACATGAAATAAGCTATTCATTCTTTGCTCATAACTTAAGATCTAAATCACTGCTTACGAGCCGATAATGGACGACTTAACTGGACAACAACAATGCCCCTGTGCATTTGCACACGTTCGCGTCTAGTGTCCACATTTTACATCGATGATATCTGAAACTTCCCCCTAATTATATCCCAGGTAAAATGGCGCTGAATCTTTCACAACCAGGCTTCCGTGAGATCGCCAAAAATCTGCTGGCATCAAAGTATCTGGAGATGAATAGATTAACCTTGCAATCACATCTATTCTTGTTAAATCAACTGAAATCCGTGTGGGGCTTGGTGCCTTGTCGAAATCAAATATTTGCCCATGATTTTTAATTGTCGTGTATTTTTCAACAGGTTCAAAATTTTTTTACTTCTTTTGTTGAAGACAGCGAGCATTGAAAATTGGCTATACAACGTCTTCAGAATAATCCGGTACAAGGCTTAACCGTTTAAATTCGAATAAAAATAATTTTGAATGTTCGTGCCGAGTTCGTAATTGCATCCAATTCACAACAAGTAGAAAGCCTTGGATATCTTTTGATAGCATTCGAGTTTTTGTAAAAGATGAACTATTGAATTCAAATTGATAAAAATGTAACCCCATACCGGATAAGTGCATTAAAAAATATCCTAGACGCAATTTCAATGGAAAGACTATTATCTCAGATACCTCATACGAGATCGTATACAATCGAATGAAACGAAAAGTCAAAGGTAGAATACAACACAATACGACAATACTCAGTCTAGCAGGAAAAAAAAAAATCGTTTAGCGAGTTCCGGTGTTCTTGGTGTGACTGAATATTAAATGCAAGTCATCCAAAGGAGTTGGATTCGCAATCCGAGGGTCTCGATTCGAATCTCGCAAATATCGGAAATTGTGCCATGAGTATATGGAAATTAATTCATAGTCATATTCAGATCGTATTCTAAGAGTTTGACTAACATATTGAGACACTACATATTATACAGTTTATAAACATTTTAGAAAATTAATAACTTTCACTATGTTCTTTGTTTTCACATCTCAGAGTATTATCCGTTATGTGCAGATTTGGACCGGACCGTATATGAAATTCCTAACATACGGCACAAAGGTCTTTTTTTTATTCATTCAATTATTTTTTTTAAATACTTAATACCCAGAAAAATGGTTGGACCCCTTTTCGGAAAATAGTTTGTTGAGGGCCCCCTCTCGACAATATTTTTGATTCTCACTTAATTGCTCTCTCTCTGGGTGACCTATGCATTTAATTTCCTCGTAATATGTAACGTACAATCCCACGCTCTTTACCATATATTTTCGGTGTATCTTTACATCGCATTTACATGAAAATAAAACTTTTTTATGATGGTGTTCTGCCCACATCTTTGTCAGGTACATCTTAGTCACGATCGCGGTGCGCACAAACGGAGTGACAGGTGGCGACATCTAACGGCCAAACAATTATCTCCCCTATCACGAGGCTTGTTTTTGTGGTAATTGAAATGTCCATTCCGACATGACAAGTGAAGATTTATGCTCGGACCATACTGACCATATACCTGAAAAATTCTTTCTAACTGAAGCTACGAGTATACCACTGTTATTCTTTATCTAAATATCTTTTCATCTTTTTTTTTATAACAGAATATGGTATATCTATTAATTAATTAATTTAGGAAGAAAATTCGTACAAATATGTCGTTTATCTTTAGTCAAAATTGAAATTTCTAATTTCTAGTTCTCGTCGCATTGCTGATATAGTTTCAGGTCTAAAAGCAAAGGCGGATCTAGAAAATTTTGAAAAAGAAGAGGGGCTTGCAGCCTCCCATGACTAATGTTTTGCACTATTCGGTCTGGAAGGGATGGGGATGCAACCCTAAAATGGTCGAAAATGACCTTTTTTGGTAAAATTTTCCAAACAAAAGGGGGAGGGGGTTGCAACCCCTGTAACCTCCTCTAAATCCGCCGATGAAAAGCAAAGGTATTACAAATTATTCGTTTTCGAAAGTGCATTTTTGTTTTAAAAAATTCTGATATTCTCCATCAATTTCTTTCAACAAATTGCAACGAGAATCACCACCCCTTTTTGCGCTTAAAAAGATAGCATGAGAAATTGAGGACAATTTTTAAGCTTTGATATAAAAATTCTCTAATACAATGGTCTTTTTTGGTATTTTGCATGCTTTTTTTATTTGTCCTGTTCATTCCATTGACGGGAGTATTCCAATCGATGTCAATATGTTGTTTTTTAATGAATTCCTATCGATTAAAAACTTATCGTAAGCAGACAAAACTAGTGCTATAGTATCTGGTATGTGGACCGTAAAAAAGCAGGATTCTGAAACCCGAGTCCTCCGACAGATGGCAGGGTTAAACAGGAATGTATTGATAAATATCGTACGGGCTAAATTATGACAACACAATACTTAAGGTCGGGTATTCTAAACAATTTAGATATATGATATACAAAATCGAAGTAAACGATTGGTATGAATTCTCAGGTATGCATGTATACAAATATTGAAGTATATTCAATTTCAGCCTGAAGATAAAGCAACCTGTAGCATTCATTTATTCATTCGTTTGTTCATTCCTACATTTGTTCATTATCCCTTCTTTCATTCTTTGTTTTTATTGTATTTAAAGTTACAAGTATCTTTGCTTATACATGTAACTAGAAGAAAATTGGTGATTATGAAAATAGGATTATATATTTCAAATCAGAATTGGAACAAAGAATGAAGCTCTAAACTATTTTGAAAAAAAATATTATTTTCTTTATTTGTTTCTTTACCTTTTCTACGTCATCATCGGATATACATGTACTCGGCTGTGACCGAAAGGAGTTCTGTCGGTATCCGAGAAGCTGCTCCTGTGACGTATTGGGTGACGAATTCCGAGATATGCTGCCATCGTCAATCTGATTCGTCGTTACAAGACTTAAATCCCTCTTCTTTTCTAGTGCGTCATATGTATCATTTTCTACAACATTTCCCGGTTTGGACGGAGGATTTGAGTTATGGGACTTGTTTTTATTTTTGTCATGTCGCCTAAGGAGGAATATAAAAAGGACAATAACTCCTGCCACGATCACCGTAATGCAGGAAATAATGACAGCAATTAACATATAACTATCGCTGCCTGAACCGCCATCTTGGCTCTCAGGCGAAAGCACATGTGACGTCACAACAATTACGAGACTTTGATTGGTGGATAGTTTCGGATTTCCATGATCCATAGCATTAATAGTCATCACGTAACGATTCATATCAGATCTTGATAATCCTCGAGTTAAATAGATGTCGCCAGTATTACTGTCGATCTCAAATAATTTCGGGCTCGATTTCTCTTCGGTATCAATAAAAGAAAATGTCACTTCCGCATTTGCGCCATAGTCCTTGTCTACAGCTTCTATTTTACCTACGATGCTATTAGGGGGTATATCATATATTACGATAAGAGTGTAGTTTTCAGCGTTTGGAAACAAGAAAGTCGGGTTATTGTCGTTGACATCCGCTACGAATACCGTAACATGACACGTACTCTTTAAAGCGACACCCTCTCCTTTATCTCTTGCGACGATCTTGAAATTATATCCATTGAGGTTTTCTTCGCGATCAAGAGATTTTGTAGAATAGATAGACCCATTAGGGAATATTGTGAAAGGTAATTCATTTATAGTACTCATTAATATCGCGTATTCAACTAACGAATTACGTTCAGCATCAATGTCGCTCGCGGAGACATTTCCGATATACATGCCGGGTGGTTGATTTTCCAACACAGTGAATGTGTAAATTGAAAAGTCGAAGACGGGTTTGTTATCGTTTCTATCCAATACATTTAATTGTAATGTCGCTTGAGTTGATTTCTTTGGATCTCCATTGTCTGTCGCCATCACAACGAAGTTGTATCGACTGCGATTTTCTCGATCCAATTGAAAATTTGCGAAAATTTCACCGGTGCTGGCATTGATCATGAATCGATTGTCACCATTTGCGAAAGAATAATCAATTCGTGCATTATGTCCAGCATCTTTATCGGTCGCATGGACTTTGAAGATTCGCGTGCCGACGTCATTGTTTTCGTAAATTTCGGCGATATACGAATCATGCGAAAAAATGGGGTAGTTATCATTGACATCTGCAACAGTTATGGTGAAAGGCTTTGTTGTTTTAAGGGGAGGTGACCCTTTGTCTTGGCATACAAGAACTACGTCATACTTATCTACGATTTCTCGATCGATCGATGCGTTCAGAACTAGTTTGTATTCGTCCTGCCCAAGGTCTTGTAAACGTAGAACAGTGCTCTGAATTGTACACGTGACTATTCCATTATTGCCCGTGTCGGTATCTACAACTGCGACATGCGCAATGGCCGATCCCGTACGAGTTGATTCTGAAATCGTAGAACCCGTAGGAGTTAAGAAGTTAATGTGTATTTCCGGTGGGTCGTTCATAGAATCTTGAACGGTGACGTACACGACCGCTTGTGACGTCAGCGGCTGTGCAGCATTATCAGATGCCTCAATCACAACTTTATGTTCAGTTCCGGGCGTATACATAAGCGACTGAGAGATTGTCAGCGCTCCGGTATGTCCGTCTATCGCAAAAAGTTTTCGAATTTCCTCTGGCTGGTATGGACTTAATTGATACGATATCTTCCCGTTGTTTCCTTCATCCTTGTCTGTGGCATTCAAGACAATGATGGTATGTCCCACTGCGATATCTTCACTCACAGTAATTCTGTATGTATCTTGTGCAAAGCGTGGCTCATTGTCATTCTCGTCTGCAACTGTGATACCTAAGTATAAAGTACCTGTCCGAGGTGACTGACCACCATCAATTGCCAAAATCCGCAATGAATATGTGTTTTCAATCTCTCGATCTAATTTTTGTGCTAGAACAATGTTTACAGAAGAACTGCCGTCGACAAACTGCGTATACCTGAGAGTAAACGGGGAGCCAAGAGGTACGATCTTGTACTTTTGAATAGAATTCTCACCCTTGTCGGAGTCACTGGCGCTATCTATTGGAAAAACCGAATCGATTACAGAAGATTCCGAAATTTTGATACTTGTTTGATTTTTTGGAAACGATGGTGTCTGATCGTTGATGTCTAGAATTATGATATTGGTCGTTATTTTTTGGAAAAATGAAATTCCATTTTCGGTCGATTGTGCGATTATTACGAGAGGAAGTGAACACGTGTCAATATATTTACATTTTTCTATAGATTCCCTGTCTAATCTGACTGAATTATATAAATCACTTGTTGTCTGGTTGATCCAAAAATAATCTGACAAGGGGCTGTCATCTGACACTATTGAATAACGGATGTACTTGCGATTTTCACTGCTGGACAACAACGAAAGTAATCCACTATCTTCTGCAATATTTCCGATCACGTGACTATTTGGCTCACTCTCCTCAAGGAGGCTGTAGTTAAGTTCCAGAGAAAAAATAACATCCAAATAACAGAAAATTAGCAGCAAAGTCCCAACTCCCTGCATCTTCATAAGGGAAAACTTTTCAGTAAACTTCCTGTCATGTCACATTCAATCCGTTCGCCGAATTCTCTTTCATTCCTGCCTATTTCGCTTTGGCATTTAGACGTTATAAACTTTTATTCTTTATGCAGTAGATACCCATCTTTTGATAAGCTTGGCTGTAGTTTATTCGAAAGGACCATACCCACTGAACCATCCACCGGTAACTGAAAGAGAGAAAGTAAGGCTTTGCTGAACAAATATTTACCCGACGTCTTAAGGATTTTAAAACGTAATGCATTGTATTATACAACGGTTTAAATCACTCGAGAATGTGTGTTGATATAGTCTACACAATGCAAATTAAGTTAGTGAAATTCGTAAGTATACCATCCATTCAGCGATTAGAAATTATTTTCATCCAAGTTAATTTTATTCATTAGTCTTTCTTCTGAGTGGTTATTTCTAGCACAATGGAGGTCTTGCTCCAAAGATTTTCTTTCGAAAAAATGTACAAAGTTTGACTTTGAAGTTTCAACTTATGGCATAAATTAATAAGTAAATACCAAATTCATCATCCATAGGTGTTGATGTGGTGTTTTTTTTTTAATCGAGAAAATGTTGTGTTTAATTTATGCAAATTTGACCCCTTTTTGATGGCTAAAATGATAAATGATATTGCAAAATTGTGCACCGATTCGTACGGCTGAAATGTTATATCTACTTCAGTTTTTAATTGCTATTTTCAACATTTTAGTTTTTACTCCTCTGAATGACAGCCCATTTTGTTAGCCACCCACGTTATTAATTTCCTAAAGTGGATAAACTGATTTTATCAATATTATATTTTGAATGTATAACCGAGAGATTGATATTTTGCTTGGTGTTTATTTACGTTAAACACTTCATAGATAGTCAAACTGATAATAAGATAGACAATATATATTTACTATATGTACTTGTATACCAATGTAAGCATGCAATAGGAACGAGAATAAAGTTTTTCACAGTTTGATTTGTTTCCTATGTCCCTATATATAGGTGACTGACATCGCTTCGAGAGTATTTCACCAAAGGCGACGAAGTTTGAAAAAAATAAGAATATAGATAATATAGGACGTTTTGATTTTGAGATTAATTTAATTTAAAACCGCCTTAAAGAATATGAATGAAAAGATCTCAGCTTGACAATTTCTTTTCACAAAATGGGATGTTAGGGTGACTAAGGAAATATGGAGTGAAGTCATTGATGCGAGGGGGTATACAGAATGATTTTCCTATCAGTGCATTGGTGTAGATGAATATGTGAGTGTATACAATACCTCGCATCGATGAAATCGAAAATTCTCTACATACCCAAGGTCCCTTGGACTTATCCGATTTTATACAGAAAGGAAATGCAATATAATCCCTTGACTGGAGTTTAATACATTGTAAATATGTACTGAATAGGTAAAGTAAGGTAACGGAAATTAAATTACAATAGATCGAGAAAGGATAGGGAATCTTTAAAAGTTCTTTGTGATAGTACGGATATAAATGAGGGAGGTAAAGAAAATTGAAATGAGGAAGGGATCCTAAAAGTGCTAACATTTATAACGACATCTTTTATTAGCTTTTCCTGTTTCTTTAAACGTACAGGAAGATGACTTTTGACCGGAAGTTTTCCGTCCTACGTCCTCAAGTCCAACTCACTACCCACTGAACTATCCCATTTACAAATCTGGATTTAGTAATTTTATTCCAGTACTGGATGTGCAAAGCTAATTTTAGGCTTACAGACAGACTTTTTAAAAATGTTACATGATATATGGGGCATAACCGGTTACATGAAGTTTTGCCGCGAAGATTTGCGTCATATTACTATAAAGACGTCATTATCCAATCGTTAACGTCAGAACGAAAATTTCTGCCAAAAATTGTTGGTGCGGTGTAAGGCCCCTCATATCATTTAAAATTGGGAAAAGTTTTATTGAAATGTAATTTCCCTACAGCGATATATATTTAGATTATGAAGTACAACCTACAATGAATTAAAGAAAACCTACATAAAATTAAAATCATATAAATTGGCTTTTCCCAACAAAATCCTCTTTGAAATGCTTATTCCCAAAATATAAAATTTATTCAAATGTTAGATTTATCGATCTTTACAGGGTGATATGTACCTTGAATACATTAAATTACACCGTCATTAACATAAGAACTATTCTACATTACAAGGAGGTGGATATAACGTGGATATTTGTTAGTGTTGTAATAATTTTTTTTTTCACATTTCAAAAGTATGATCTACCTAAATTATTGAATATTGAGTACATAATTTAAATCTTTCTTATAAACGAATTGACAAGCGAAGTAACACTGTTTTACTCTCTCATATATGTTATTCATGAGCGAGCAAACTGATCATTATGCACAAAAGAATAAAGTCTTCAATTAAAGAGTAGCGTAGACACAGATTTCCCTAGGGAATCGTTTGAACGTTTTAATTTATACCAGAGAATGATAAAGTCGCCGATTTCGTCGGAAATTACGGCTCCTTTTGAATAAATCATGAATAATTGTACAGCAGGTATCAGACAGACAGTTTGTTTGATATTTACAAAAGAAAAAAAAAACAAGAAACAAATTATTTCAAATTTTGTACGATCATTTTCTGATTTAAATGATAACGTACTAAGATGACTGATTCTCAAAAGATATCGGTGGACGGATCTAGATCGAACCATATATTTTCAATGAAACGAATTATATTTAAAAAAAGAAAAATACCTATGCGGTGACTGCGATTCCACCATTATCTGTCTATCATTTTAAATTTCGTAATAATTTTAGAAAATAAAATTGAAAACTTTTAAATGCACATGCTGCTATATACGCTGTGTATATTGGTGTATTCTGAAAAGTTGCTCCAATGCCCCCCCCCCCTTTTTTTTTTGTTTGGTCCTGTTGGTCTTGCTTGTTTAACTTAATGTCTTTTTGTACTGACCAGACAATTATCTATTAGATCATATAGTACCTCTTTTGTTCTAATACTCCTGGATCCACTCATAGAAGTTTAGAACTAATTTTGTGATAATATTTTATTCGACCAAACGAAGCCGGCGTGGCCTAGTGGTATCGCGCCGGACTCCTGATCGGGAGACCGGAGTTCGAGTCCCGCTCTGGTCATGCCTGTGTCCTGTCTTTCGGACGAGACAGTAAAAACCGAGGCCCCGTGTCGTGGTATGCATGGCACGTTAAAGATCCCTCACTGCTTCGGGTGGGTCCGTTGCAAAGGTCAAAATTTGTATGTCCCGCATCAGGCAGATGTCGTCACCATATACGTGAAATATTCGTGGTGACGTAAAACAAAAATCAATCAATCAATATTCGACCAACGTGTGTAGTACCATATCTAACTGAGACGGGTCGACATTGTCATGGTCTACTAACGCACACTATATAAGACTCGAACCAGGACCCTCGAGTTGAGAGCCTCGCCAAAGTCATAATGAGTTATAACTGATTTATATCAGAAGTAGATGGTAAAGTTTACCCATATCAACTTTCTCATAGGTGAGCATTACAAGGCAAGCGTCCTGTAGATAGGGGAATTCGTACTTGCACATAACATATCTCTATTAGCAGTGATCTTCAAGTCAAGTCTTTGTGCATACACGTAAATTCTGTGTAGTTAAGGCTGGTAATTAGGAAAACCTGATTGTTTGCTTGTTACTAGAAAATAACACGTTTTAAAAAGTAGGAAACGCTGTAAGAAATAAGGAGGGTTGATAAAACATTTGTATTAAATACGAGTGTGTTTGCATGTTATAATAAATAGATTTATTCAATGAATATTGCATAAGTGATATAAATCAAAAAGTAAAAGCAAGCAGTGCTTGAGGGAAAAATACCATGGGGAAAAGGGTTAGGTTGACACCCCCCCCCCCCCCCCCCCCCAATAAGAAAAAGAAAAGAAAAGAAAAAAGAAAAAGAAAGTAGCGCGTATTACATTTTCGATACGAACAGTGAAGCACTAACATCAGAAAACGTTGCTTGTACTTTTTGAACTTTCTCCCACAACATTTAAGCCGTTAAAGTCGATTACAATAATTTGTATATAAAGAAAATCCTTTCCAAATAAAAAGGTGAAAAGATGTAGATAGGATATGTAAGGGAAAAATCCTCAAGATATACAACTCCATGTCTGTTACAGCATAAACAATACAGGTAAACCGTTAGTATACTCTAAAACCTCTCCAAAAATATAAATGTTTTCTCAGCCACACATTATGGTCTGAAATCTCACAAAAGAAAGATATTAAAAGATTTAGAAGTACCACCGTACCACTGTCTTAAGGCAATAGATTAATCCTCTTGACATTCATTTGTTTGTCGTTTTGTCTCAATCGCGACTCGTTGCGCAAGATTATTACATAAAGATATTAACGAAAGTTTATTTAAACTTTCACGGGAAGAAATTTCTTTAACAATACCAGTGGATTTAACGAGAAAATCTTATTATTATACTTATATATCTATCGATTTTATCCGTAATCATGCTGTATAATATATCAATTTATCAATAAAAATGCGATTAATTATGAGAAAACGTACAAACCATGTTTATTTACCTGTTTATATAATAAAAATCCAACTACAAGTTTGCTAAAATCCCTACTCACTGAAAAGTGTTGTCACTTTTACAGGTAAATCCAATAACGCAAGCCTCGACATACAAGATTTGCATTCTTTCCCGTTTAACAGCGAATACACCTGGAGCTGGTTTTCGCTCATTCAGATCGGCCAATAATCTCGGCTCCGCCTTCATCTCGCGTGGAAACGGGAGATTTCAGCACTTCATCATTTATGAATATATTGGAGAATGAATACGAAGTTAAGGATATTTATGAAACACAATACAAAGCGTCAACGGAAATCAAATGAATTTATGTAAATTATTTCAATTTGTTTTCGATTCCGACGCTGTATTTAATTTGATAAACTACAAAACGTTAAAAAGACATGGAAATAATAGACGCGTTCTGTTTAAATTCCCTTTACTGTAATTATTCTCCATTTAAATTCCATTATGAAAACTATTCTCAAAACGTCCTTCAATTGATGATTTCAATGCATATTGAGAGAATAAAATATGGGTCATGCATACAAAAACGAGAGGTTTTCAATTATAGTCGATAACAACGTCTTCGAGGGATTTGTTAATCGTGAACCTTTTTTTCTGATGACCTCGGAAATAAACTAAATCTATTCTTATTAATACTTTAGGAACTGTGGGGAAATCGACTACATTCAACGTTGTATCAAGTCATTTTAATCAAGACAAGTGTAAATCTGTGCTCATATTGATTTTAATTGTAGAGTTAACTAATTTCCCCCTTATTTACATATTATCAATTATCCATTTCAATGATTTCTCATAAATGCACAAGCAGGAAATCTAGATTGATAAGAAAAAAAAAAGAAAGAAAGAAAGAAAGAAAAACTAAACAGACAAAAACGTTTAAATCAAAATATGAGTTTCAGTGGCGGATCAATGATTTGAAAAGAGGAGAGGTGCTATAAAAACTCGAGGCGATAAATAAAGGATGATTTTATGTAGTTGTAAGGCAAAATATGAATAAGGAAGGGAGGATGATATTTCCCTTGAAACCGGTCACTGAAGTTAATTATAAATAAAACAAGTATTTTTGGTATAATTAATTGCTCGTTACTTGTACTGTTTCTTCCAGAGACATATATACACAAAATAGTACAAAATACAGAAAAGTATATTTATATTTCTCTGGTTTCTGCAGAATCTACAAGTTTTATGAAAGAATATAAAAGATGTAATTAATCTAGCGTTATGGCAGACGTTGAATCGTGAAAATTGAGTATGTGGATCTAATAGAAAATTAAGACTGATTTACGACTAATGGGTTGTTATTTGTACATTAAATAACCATAATGTATGTACACGTCTGACATGATTATATGTACTATGTTTAACAACACGTGGACATTGCTTCTGCCGGAATTAATAACTCGTCAAAAGTCCAGCAATTAGTGACAAGATCTGAGTCAGTTGTGTGTTTGTTATCGTGCATCTTGAATAGCGTTTGGCACATTACATGATTTCTACCCCTAGGGGAAATTGGTATTATTTATGCATAATTAATAAGAAAAGTGCCACATTTAGATGCACAGACACAACAAATCAGCACCTTGGTCGTAATCCCCATCAATGTGTTACATTTGTTTGAGGGTAAACTGATATCGCTCATTAATGTTTCAGAGACGGTGCCGGTAAACTGTAGTATTTGTACCATCTGCGTTCGTTTCGTTTACTGTGATAAGTGCAAAAGTGCCCATTGTTTTAACACCTATTGTGAACCTGAAACTAATATAGCATTGCATGCTACATGTACCTCTCGACTTGCAATAATATTTACTTTGAGCGAGTATGCTGCATGTAGCCTCAATACAGATTTATATATAACATCTTATAAATATAGTTGGTATAAAACACTTTATAAATAGAATTGGTGCAAAACACTTTCAATGCAGTGGCGGATTAAGAGAGAGAGAGAGAGAGAGAGAGTATCACCTGTCATTTACTACGGGACGTACTAGTATGAATTTGATAATCATACATCTACTCGACTCGGATCATATTGACTAAGTTTAGTCGGTTTAGAAATTCACCGTCAATCCCTCCTCCCCTTTCCTGACAGCCCTTTTTCAAAAACTTTCAAATATAATAGATGCTTCTGAACTGTCCATCAAAAGTACATGTGTAATATTGTAATTGAAAAAAGGCAAGAGATATTGAAGGATTTTGCGATGCACCTAAGACAGATTTATTAGAAATCCACCACAATTACAATCAGAATAACAAGGTATGGAAAAGACCCAAATGATATAACAAAAAGCTTCGTTTACACTGCAACTGTGGTACCGAATTCGGACGGTGAGGGGGGGGGGGTGTCTGTGTCTTTGCCCCTGCACCCCACCAGGGCTTTACTCTGGACCTTCTGGGAATCTAAGCGGTTCCAATACCCCTTGCCTGACTTTACTCCCTCCTAACTCAAGAACCTGGGTCCGTACCTGCATTGTATCATTTAAAAGAATATACCGCATATAATAGTTGATGCAGATTTTATAGAGCTTGTAAACGTATCTGATAAAAAACACTTTTGTCCAGGTAGACATGGTCAACACATATTTTACACAACTTATAAACACTTTTATGCAGTTGGCAAATACATTTTGAACGTGCAGACCAAGGCCAAGGTCACAAGATCTATTTCATACTTTTCTGAAAGGGTTTCATTAAATTGGTCATTCATACCTAACACATTATGCAATCTACAAAATGAATTTTGCTTGAACCATCAATGACTCTTAAATTTACACTGGGACATTATAAGAATATCCGAGGCCCATATTCATGACAGAAAATGACACGTTAAAATTTCTCTGTCCTGTGGATGATCCATTGCATACATGTAACTAGAAATACCGTCATTGAATGCTTGAAATAAAACAAACCAAACTTGGTGTCAGACAGACAGACAGAGAGAGAGAGAGAGAGAGAGAGAGAGAGAGAGAGAGCGCAATATACCCAATTTCACGAAAAGGTTCGAGATAAGGACCTCGAGATTACATTGACTGATTGATTATTGTTTTACGTCACTTCACGATTATTTCACGTATATGGTGACGACATCTGCCTGATGCATCGCATAAGAATTTTTACATTGGGATCTTTTACGTGCCACGCCTACCATGACACGGGACTTCGGTTTTAGCTGTCTTATAAGAAAGACAGGACATCACGACGAGAATCGAACCCGGTACCTTTTGGTCACAAGCAGAGCAGCTCATGATCATCCAATGGGCCACACCGGCTTCCTCGAGATTACACAAAGGATGCTAATATACATATATATATATATATATATATATATATATATATATATATATATATATATATATATATATATATATATATATATATATATATATATATATATATATATATATATATATATATATATATATATATATATTATTGATTATTGTTTTACATCTCTTCACGATTATTTCACGTATATAGTGACGGCATCTGCCTGATGCATCGCATCAGAATTTTTACATTTGCAACGGACCCACCCGAAGCAGTGAGGGATCTTTTACGTGCCACGCATAATATACTTTACTTTCTGATGGTCTTGTCACGTTTTAAATTCAGAAAATTTAAAACATGACAGCCTGACTGGTAGACATAAAGCAGCATGTTTATGGAGGATCAAACATATGTAAAACAGAATGTAATCTCTATTCCTACAAACACATAAATATCTCATTCGTAGGAGTACGCTTCTTCCAGATTACATAATTGTCAGTATTAACTGTTCGATTAATGATGATCTAGAGACTAGATACCAAAGCCAACACACAAAATTAAGAGCGCCAAGTATGTTGAAGCGATATATCTAGTATAAGATGAAATCTATGAATCGAATTGTGTTTTCAATCATAATTTCTGAATGACCTTGACCTTTGATATCTAATCCTTGCCCAGAAGCCTAGATTATAAAATGGTTGAGATTAAAACCAAACCAAGATATCACCACTGACTGACGCACACTCGAGTAGAACAACGAATTCGAACAAGCAGCAAATATATAGTTCTTTTTTAAAAATTGTTTTGGGAAGCAAAAGTAGTGGCAGCGAATACAAATACAAGTACATGTGCATTTTATAGTCTTTATTGTTTAGGGCAATCATGGCGGTGTTAATAAACAATAAGAAAGCAGAAACACTAACAAGCCAATACCTAATAAGATAAGGTGCAGGCCAACGAACCCGCTTGATAATGGATCAGTATCAACGATAAATCAGGTATATACTTAATGACATTTACTTTTATTCCTATTATACTCATGCAGTGTAATATATAAGTCAATACGCTCTTTTTTTGGCTTGTGGCGCCGGCGATCCGGGTTCGATTCCCGGGTTGTGCCACTATGTTTAAGAGGTTGGTAACCTCGTGCTTCCATGTCGCGATATAACTGAAAAATTGTTGACACCAACCAACCAACCAACGTTGTTTTTTACGTGTTAAAATACGTATTTATAAATAGTGATAGAGTAGTGTTCATGTTTGTTCGAAACCAATGATCGCTGAATTTTCACATGAACTGATCAAACATAGTTTAGTTAACTTCTGATCATAGAGATACTTAAAATTCTCTTTTTCACTCATCTCGGAAAATCCAAGTCATTCCATGTAGGTAGCCACAAACAGGGTCCACATTTCGGTATTGCCTTATACATGTTTAATATATATCTGTCTTTTTATAACTTTTGATATTGATCAGTTATCACATGACTAGATCTAATCACTGTCTTATCTTCATATTTAATACATTATCGAACCACCCAAAAATACCATCCCTTCATTTCCACGTCATTTGGTACCTTAAGATCGTCGTCACATAAGATGCACTTGTGATTTATTACACATCGTTTGTTACAATTAAAACCAGTAGCGTCCGACTGTCAACTGGCGACATCTATCGGACAGTATAATTTGTACCGAACATATCTCGCATACTGTACTCGTTAACGCGTCAAATAGTCGCTAATGCTGTATCAGTCAGAAAGGAAAACATCTTAACAATGCGTACTGGATAATAAGAAACAAGCGCAGCATGTACTCAACGTCCGGTGTGGTCAAGCCAGGAAGGTGAAGCGAGATGTAGTTAATATAAATACATATTGGCACATCCCATGCAACGTTTATTAACAAATATATATCATTTATTAAGCCACTTATTTAAAGGATATACCAATATCATCATATAAGACTGCATCACATAAAATATATCACATGCAAATAATATAATATAATATAATATAATATAATATAATATAATATAATATAATATAATATAATATAATATAATATAACTCATGGTGGAATCTACCTGATGCACTGAATAGATATTCTGATAATGCTCGGACATACCTGAATCGCCGAGGAATCTTAAACCGTGACACGAGTCCTCGGTTTTTCCTCTCCGGCCAGAAAGACATGATAATCCCCAAAGTTTTTTTTTAAATTCGTAACGAGAATCTCCATATACATGTACTTGAAGTATCGGGGCGGATCCAGCAGTTTTTCAAACGGAAATTAAAGCTTTTCGCAATACAGAGAAATTTCCCATTATGTACCAGCGATATAACTATTGTGACATTATTTATCTTCTATGGAAGTGTCGTTTTTGTCCCTTCATTTTCCTGAGTTTTACATAGGTTTCCATGGAAATAGTTTACATCACAGTTATTCTACGTCAGAATACCTAACCAAAGGGGGATTGCAGAAAGACCAAATTCAATCCCGAGGGGGTTAAGGAAGTTGATGGTGGTAGTAATGGTAAAGAGATAGAAAAGTATTCAACCTACATGGATTCAATGGGGCTGGCGACTTGGAAATAAGTAATGGACCATGTGCTTAAATAAAGAGTGTCTCACATTTTGGCAAGCCACATTCAATGAATGTCCTAAGTACACTGTCATTGAATTGAAGAATTAGAAATAAGGGTTGTAATGTTATTTAATCCTGCATAGATATTCTGAAGTAATTTTAGGAATTATTGTTATAATGTAAAATACGAAACCGATAATGTACAGTCAACTTGAGGAGATTTTCTTAACATAGCATGATTGACTTTCGAAAATTGTTTCGTAAACTTTCTTTTGAAATCGCAAAGGGAGGTTCGTACTTTTGTCATTTATTTACAATGGAACACAAAGCAGTCTTCATATATGGAGAGAAAAAAAAAATACTATTTCAATGCATCTGTGAAAGGTGATAAATCAAATGAACAAAATATTCTAAATCATCACGCTTCAAGGACTCACCCTCATTTGTCAAACCCCGATGAGTTCCGAATGACGACCCGTAATTTATTTCCTAAACGCTTTTCAACAGAAGTTCATGAACGAAGATGACTGTGTTTGATTTAATTTTAACCATAGATAATAAAAGTGATTCAAATACTAATATTCTAGGTGGAATTCTAAGGATGGTGAAATCATGCAGTAAAACATACACACATTTCAAAGGGCAACTCTTCTCACAACCTCCTCTTTTTCACGTTCGTTACGCACAATTTAGGCCGTTAATATATCGTAACATTGGTGTGAAAAGGTTCGTCCAGTATATTTAAGCTTTTCTTTTATTTCTCCTCCTGGATGAGTCTCATTCCGTCATCGATGACAATATAATTTTATGTTTTTTACGACCTCGGAAACAAACTGCTCTTGGCTGGGGATGTGACCTGGCATGTATTATTTACAATTATGTCCGAATGTACTCGAGTTCACAGGACGTCGTTTGAAGATTTTATCTTATATCATCTACGTGACAAAATTTCGGATTTAAATTGGTTTATGTCTCACTTTTTACATATTAAATGTAGATACAGAGCGGTATTTGGGATCGTTAATGTCAATGTCTCTGGGTTTTATATACTATGTGATGAAAAATTTAGAAAAGTTGTATAAATTATACGTGGCGGTTCTTGTGACATTCATTTACCTTTAATTACTTCCTTAAGTGAAATTTGCAACTGCATGTATATGGCAAATGAACTAATTGTCTTGTTAACTTTCTTTATTAGTACAAAGATATCTTAATAGTTTTACCCTCATGAACCTTCTGACATTCATGAAATATTTCATGAATTATAACGTCTAAGAGGTATCATTCATAGTTAAAGGGCTAGGATTATCTATGGAATAAATGCAACGTTGATTTTTGGTTGTTATTGTTTTTTGTTTTTTAGGGGGGGGGGGGGGGGTTGAGGGGGGGGTGGATTTGGCTTTTTCATTTTTGTTTTTTTTTTCTTTTTTGGAGTGGAAGACCACTAGACGCCGTTGTGAGTGCAACACCTGCTACTTTGGAGTTTTATTTGTTTTCATTATTTTACAATATACCACGATTTCAAAACCTACATGTGTAAGATGTTGGTTAATATATAGCAAATAAAGAGGCAGTGGTACAGAAGGAAACCGCTTATCTTCGGAAGATATATTGCACATTTACTCGCTGAAATCGAATTCACATAATAATAATAATCGAAGTAAAACCATACTGCAATTACACTGAGCCAAGAACTTTTAAAGAAGATATAAACTTAGCAAACTACTTTTTGGGTAAACGTAAAGTGAATACTTTTTCTATTAACAATGTGAACGTACAAACCACTTCTCAATCTACTATACCACTTAACTGTTGTACCACTTCAGCGCCATTTGCACCTACATGTACATGTATGCACTTATTGTATAATCTGTAACCAGTTAAAACCCAATATGATAATCCCCCAGATTTCTGTTTCGCATGTATTGGCATAGCCGCAAGTAGTGGTCCTATATGAATGTTATAGGGACACTACTTGCTCCTAGTATTGGCTTAGAAATCTGGCAATGATCGACTAAGGGTCATATTATCTGAACTTTGACCATTGGAAAGGTAATCGGCATTTCGGTTAAGTACATGTGAACTATAGCATCGCAATAGTACATGATGTATTCTATATCTTATACACTACCCTCCATAAATAAGTACACACTCTTATGTTTTTCATATTTTTGGAATTAATTTGACAAAAATGAAAGAAATAGAAATAATTCGGGTATTTTGCTATCAAAATTCAATGAAAGAACATGTTTATAATGAAAAAGTGAAGTTTAACA
This sequence comes from Pteria penguin, assembly GCA_035048485.1. Taxonomy (NCBI): domain Eukaryota; kingdom Metazoa; phylum Mollusca; class Bivalvia; order Pterioida; family Pteriidae; genus Pteria; species Pteria penguin. The sequence goes on along the minus strand of CM068585.1, from coordinate 33,920,754 downwards.
AAACATTATACAAATGCAATACTATTCTAAAATGCACATTTCAGTCTAATATTTTGTGTACCCTCCTTTTGCCCTTATCACAGCTTGACTACATTTAGGCATGCTTTTAACAAGTGTCCTGCATCTCCTGGCAGACAAACTGTCCCAACATTTTATCAGTTAAAATCTAACAACCTAAAATATTGACTTATTATTTGGTGTCTATAGAAAATTCCTGAGATGGGTACTTACTTATGGAGGGTAGTGTATATTACATATTTTAATGTTAAATTCCAGAAAACCAAAATATATCGTCCATTACATTTCGTAGTGTTACTTGTATATTTGCGACATTTATTTTACTTGTTGATGCAAATGAGAAAGTTCATAGAACATGGCCAGTAATTGATCGTTGCCAGATATCTGTGCTAAGAAATGCACATAGAGAAAGCGGTTTATAATCAGAATGGGCAAAATCTGGTGGTCTGCATATCCCTGTAGGGATTAAGTAAATAAATGAAAAAAACTGACAGTGTTTTGAATTGCCATATTTTACCAGGGTCAGTAGACATTAGACACGAGAAAAATAGTTTGGCTTTAACAGCTTTTTTTACCTACACTAATGTCACTCAAACAAGGGCAAATAACTCACATATTAAAACTACTCTATAATGGTGGCGCTATTATGAATGTCTCTTAATGGTAACTAACACTTTTATTATTTCAAAACGATCCTGCCACATGACCTATGACTCTGTCACATGACCTAATGCTCTATAATGGTGGCGCTATTATGAATGTCTTACAGCGGTAACTCATTCTTTTGTGATCTCAAGAACGACCTATGATTCAGTCACGTGACCTAATATCCTGACATATGACCCACACATTCCACTTCCATCACCTTAAGATCAAGATTTAATATTTATTGAGTCTAAGTTTACGAAACCTTAGTAGGAAATGGCGCATGAATGTTTCCAAACACGGGGCGCCTTACAAAATGGATGAGACTGTTCTCAACTTTTATGGTGTCGAAATACTCACAGTCTTATCTGATGCAGTAAACTATAAGATGATACAACTTCTGTGTTCATTTTTGTATTACCGGATTTATCAGATTTGACAGGGTATTGGGTTAAAGATTTTACAATCCATCGGCCATCATTGAATGTATTTTACATGACATACGAAGAGGGTCATAGTGGGAACGTTGCAACGCCTTCTCCCGATTATTCAAACCAAGATGTGTCTATCATTTCATTTTTAAATTGAAGACTGTAATTCATTCCTTGCTGTCAGATAGGAACTTTTTAGGTGATTTATCATCTTCAACGTCCTTATGTGTCCTCGAATGAGATAGTTAAATCTAACGTCACGTGTAGTGTGTCGTCAGACGGACATTAAATCGCCGAGATTCCTCGGCAATCGAACCAAGAACATGTCGTTTCTGAACTGATCAATTTAGCCACGTCAGTTTCATATTGAAACAAGATGTTTTGTGAAACACCAATGTCCCCGGCGGCAACAAAGTTCAAATAAGGTATATTTTGAAATTTAGGTCAAAGATTGCGGTCAAGGTCACGAGGTCAGTGAACTTGGTGTAATTTGAAAGGGCTTTATGAGTGAAGTATGTAGGGGTTATTAAGTGCCTATCTCTCGCCGTTTAACAACAAAATCCAAATAAGGCAAATTTTGAAATGTAGGCCAAAGTCAAGGCCACGAGGCCAATGACTTTGGTGTAATTTGAAAGGGCTTTTAGTGGAGTACCCATGCCAAATATGAAGTCTATATCTCTCATGGTTCAAAAGTTTTGGGGAAGGTTAAAGTGTATAACAGACAGACAGACAGACAGACAAATAAACAAACAAATTGACAGATAGGTCATAAATAATATACCCCCGATCTATCGATCCTGGGGCATAAAATATTTTCTGAAATTTTGTTGTGGTACTGGTTGGAAAGTCGAGTTTAAGTAATCTACTACAAATACAACAGGTAGATGGCGCACTTTATACCTGATGTTATCGAGGAAATAAGAACTTGTAATACGCGGATATAGTATTTCATTACATTTACTCCAGTATCTCATTGTATACGATCTCAAGTCAATAAAATCAATGTCTTGCATTGAACTGTCAGCACGGATCAAGGAAGTAAATTATTTTTCTTTCTTTTGATCCTGTTGTATTGATTCCCCTTGTCAGCTTATGCTAATGGAATAAATTCGGTGTGTTTTTATTTCTTCTTAAGCTGTTTACGTGCCTTGTTTTAAAGAGAGAAGGACACCACTGGGATTGTCATGTTCATGAACTTCTTTGTACGATGAAATCGAATATGCTCGACATAAGCATATGAGGACAATTCACTGTGGATATACCCACTATCTACTTCTCAAAATAAGAAACAAAATACACAAGAAATTACTTGAAACGTGTAAGTTTCTTTTGAAGATTTCCATCTCGGTTCACATTTGTGAGATTATTAACAGATACAAGATGATACATTTACCTTTATTCCGAGAGATGTTTCACCCATGTCACAGATAAAAGTGTATTATTTTCAAAGACACATTAAGACTTTTTTAAAATCGGAAAGGAGATTGTGAAAATGAGATGAAATAATTTTTATTATTATTTTTTTTATCGCTCCAGAATCAAAAGTTTTACCAATATACGTTGTTTTCTCAGGGTAAAATAAATAAATAAATAAATAAATAAATAAATAAATAAATAAATAAATAAATAAATAAATGAAACTATTTTGTATAAAGGATTATACACTCATGGTAAATCCATTTTCCCACCTAGACCGTTTCATTGGCGGATTTACCGGTAAAAAAAGGGGGGTTGCAGGTGGTGCAACCTCTTTTACCAAAACAAATCGACAAATTTTAGGGCTGCATCCCCTTTTTTTCCAGAGTGAATAGTGCAAATTATTAGTGATGGGAGGCTGTAACACCCCCTCCCCTTTCAAACATTTCTTGATCCGCCTATGGCATGATGTAAGATACTTACGATACATCATTGGCGATTCTAGTGTAGAGGGAAATTAGAGGAGTTGGAATCCCACTTATGGTAGACAAATTCACCTAAAAACCAATTATTTACCCTGACCTCATTCCATAACAAATTTTACCACAAAAGGTGAATTTCCCTTTTTCTTAACACTTTACACCAAGGGTAGTTTTTCCCTATTCAAAATCTTTGGATCCGCCTTTGTTTACCCGTCTGGATTTCGAAACATTATTTCTCTATTACGAAAGTTTGACGTTTGACGCATATAATTATTAAGTCTACATTATCTATTGTATACATGTAGCTTGGAATATTTCTAGCTTTAGTTAATGGGGTCCATAAGAATGAAATACACTATAATCTACCTGCCTTCCTTTTCACATAGATGCTTAAATGGAGCTATTTTTGATTTTTCTCTGGATAATGAGATTTTTATTCAAACGTTTGGCTTCATGTTATCTTTCCTATCCTTTTAATATCATTGAGATTGAGACTACAGTATAAATGTGACAGATTATAAATTTTAAGATTATTCTTTTTAAATTAAACGATCATGATAATCTACATTCACCCGTAATTAGATGTCTTTCTGTACCACCACACCACCATCCAGAAAAAAAAAATAAAAAAAAAAAGAAGCAAACAGAGAAAAAAAAAGGTAAAATGATAAAAATAAATAAATGAATAAATAAAAATAAAATAAAAAATAATTGAAGGAAAAAAAGAATAAAAAGTAAATATAAATGAATATACAAATAACTAGATAAGTCAATTTAGGCAAGTCCATAGCCATATAAGTGTATGTAAGGACATGCCGCTGTATTTTCCAAATTTTCACCAATGATTTTCATGATTACTGAAATCCCCAAAATACAACATTAAGTTATCTTTCTTATCAGAGAGATTTACCACTTTAATGACGTAAAGTAATCTTTAAGTATTCAATTCAAAAAAGTGATTAATTTTCTTTACATACCCTAATGACAGACTAGTACGAAGAAAATCAGTCAAAGTTGAAAACCGCTGTTAACAAAAGCCATATATTTACTGATCAATGGAAATCCCCGTAACACAACAAGTACGCTTAACAGTTTCCAGAATTATGATTTTCATTTAAAAAAAGTGGGAAATAGCTATATATTATAAAAATCATTCAGACCGGCATATGTAAGTAATTACAATAATCGTTTTACTGGTGTCACACGATGGTATAATGGGACAAAATTTGCACTCAATTGTGGGTAAAATTACACAATCACCTCCCCTTTGAATCGAAAAAAGAAATCATACCACACGTGATGGCGCAAAGGGAGTAAAATGTTGTCTTCGATTGACGAAAAATAGAGCACTAATTTAAATCTTAATGTAGGCATAATGATTCCTTTTTGAGGTGTAGCGTGATGTCTCATGAATTTGTGGAACGTTAATTGTTTTATTGACAAAGGTCAGTTGCCTTGTTAGGGGACTGAGGAGAGACGGACCGGAACATTAAGCCTGGTGATGTCTTATGACGACCTGAAGACCAAATGGGTTGCATATCGAATATGTACAGAAAGACATCTTGTGTTGATTGCGTTTTCGCTCGATTGTATTATACATCATTCAATTTTACGAGCAAGGTCTGACAAAACAAAGGTCATCAATAGATGTAAAAGGTATGATGTAAATACGACAATGTTTGATGCTATGCCACTGTGACAATTACAGTGACATATCACGGTGGACGGACGTACATTGACCCCTAAAAAGTAAAAATCAGAGGTGAAAACTAGTGTCTTTGCAAAGCAACGTCTTCTGATTGCTAGCCACATCCGCAAAGAATGCATTCAGTGAAAATATATAACGTCGAAAAAATCATCACTTCATACTGGAAAAATATTATTGTTTTCAAATTTAGTACATGCACTGCTTTTCCCCTACATCTTGTTGGCATTTTGTGAGTTTTTTTAAAGATTTAGATCTGTTGAGCAACATTTTTCGATACAAAAACGTATACTTGAAAAAGACATTTATGTCACATTCAAAATCTTTGATACGTACGTAATTGTGCAATGACATGGAAATTAGCCGCAAAAGGTCTGAAAGCATTGTCTTCGGTGAAAACTTGTACCTGCGTGCGCGCATTTGTATTTTGGCCTGTTGCCAAGCACCCTCCTTCTGGACGGCTGAAGGTCTTGCACGAGCCATGCTAATTGTTGACAAAAATCGATTCAAATTCTTGTACCTGTATGTTACCTGAGATACTAAATTCTGATCATATTTGAGATATTAAATTCTCTTACGGTAAGATATTAATGGGTAATATAGGGTAGATGATATATCTAGAGGAAATTGAAAATTTGGCGCAGTACAAGAGTTGGAAAAGGCGTGCTGCTAAAGCGTGTACGAGCAATTAGTAAACAAATGACCAGATGTGAAGTTAAGTGATCTTCATATAATTTTGCGTGATTTCATGTTTGTTTCAATAGATACAATGGAACGCGGGACAATGATAATGTAGATATCGGAAGATACAAAAATCTTCCGTGACGATGTTCAGTTTTGTCGCAAAAAGTGTTAAAAAGGACTGAAGGTAGATGACAAAGTGTTTTGAAACTGTCAGATTGAGGGGGTTATTTATTTCAATCGTCATAAATCACTTGGTAATTAGAATGAATAAAATAGTCTTCATTCAAACACGAAGATATATTATTTACGATGATGTATGAAATCCGGTCAATCGTATCATTTTCCCGCCGGTGTACTTAGATGTGAAATTGAGATTGGCAAATGAAAGAGAATATAGGATATCGTCTGCCAAGCAGAAGACACGTGGCAAAAGTGTATGTTCCATATCTTATACATATACATATAGATAATAAGTGTTATAATTGTAAGTAATTAAATGCAGACTTATAGTCGGACAGTTGCGAATTTTGAGACGGCTTAAAACGGATTTTGTATAAGAAAAATTACAAAATAAAATTAGGTTTTAAATTTGTATCACATAAAATACATTATATGTGGTACGAAGGGCTATAATAAGTTTAAAAGTTATGAAATAAATGCAATAATTTCAAAATAAGAAACAACTATGAAATGTGATATGAATAAATATACACGTAATGATGAAAAGTGCAATAAAGTACGAATTAAATTTCCACAATTTAGGCCTTGAGCATCACTAAAGAGACATAAGTTGTCGAAATGCACATTATGGTGCACCAAGATATATACACGTATATATGTTCCAATATTTATTTTTATCAATGAGTCGATACCGCTGTCGGGGGACTGTTAGTACCCGAGGTTGTCATCACCCCAGTTTTCAGTACTTCTAGTTTAAACAGCATTTATTAATTTAAGTACATGAGAAATATTTACAAACAATATAAGATAAGGATTGGGCAACAAGAAAATTCTTCGGTGCATCTTTACTAACCCGAAATGTATACTTTAAATTTACTGTGCAGAAAAATTTGTAAATAATTCTATAACGAAGGAGTATCTCCCACATACACAGTTCTGTTCTTATACCTTAATGGGTTCTTTGGCTTTCGCCTTCAAGTCGATTTTAGTAATGAGTTTACTCTTCAAATATCTATTCTTTCTATTTCCACAGTTTAGGGATTGAGCAACATCAGTTGTCAAAATGAGCATATGGTGCACCAGAAGTTATACACGTTTATATGTTTAAATATTTATCTAACAATTTCAAAAGCAAAACAAATGTTCATTACAAATGGCTAAAAGCTCTTCTTGTTTTAGATTCGTTCTTCACAACGTACAATCACGTGATTCACATACATTTAAATCCTCCTACATACCTACTCTTTACGGTAAATAAAATCTTTTAAATGTTTGAAGTTATCGTAAGATTATATTATAAGATTATGATCTTGAATCACGGTGTGAGTGATCTGGATTAAGTCTAAGAATAGGACAGTGTTACGGAAACCAGTTAGGGCTAAGTACTTTTTCTATTCTATCTTGAAAATTCAACTTAATACTAACTTGAAATTTCAACTTAATTAACTTGAAAATTCAAGATACTATACTATTTCAACTTCTTCAAGATATTTCAAGATAAAAAAAATTACGTGGCTCTAATTGGCTTCCATACAATATGTTGGACCGATTCCCCATCCATCCATTTTATACCAGTGATATAGACACTTAGTTGATATATATAGTTTACAGCTTTTCTCAACTGTTTTTGTTTAGAAAAAAGTGGAACAGGGAGAAGCTTACAATGTATAACAGAAATTATAAAGAGTGTGTTTGATGTTTTGAATCAATTTTAAAAAATCCCCATACTCTGTTGACTTGCTGGTTTCAAATTTTAACAATATACCTTTACTTGGACATAAACAAACTACAATACAAAATTTTGAAAGGTTGGGGGGGGGGGGGGGTTAGGGTTGCGGCCTCCCATGACTAATATTTTGCACTTTTCGGTTCTGAAAAGGGGCATGGTTGCAGCACTAAAATTTGTCAAAAATGTCCTTTTTGGTAAAACTTTCCGACCAAAGAGGTGGTTGCAACTCCCACTGTGAATCCGCCAATGAACTCAGTACAAGATGTATTTCTAACACGGATGGAAAATTCCAAGTTACACTCGTGTTCGAAAAGTAAAGTTTCATTTCAGACCCCTCATTTTAGAAAGCTTTATAATTCCTGAGTGTTTTATTCATGACATAATCTTTGCAAATGGGGTTTTGACTGAATAGAATAACACAGTAATTGACTTCATCTGGTTCGGTAACGGCAAAATTTAAGTTACTAAAAACTTCTCAAAATGACACACTATTTCGCTACAATAGTTTTGGAGTCTTCACTTTCGTTTATCTCTAGAAACAACACAAAACATCTCTTCCAGGGTCATACATCAATATGCAAATTGGTGTTACATGTCTGAATCATTCGATATGCAAAGCAAGTTCATGTCTGACTGCTGAAATCCAATATGCATGATTGAGATCCCCCAGGTCGTTAGATCAGTGAGAAAAAGTTTGGGAAAGCGTCTTAATAAGTTGAATTAAAGATAAATCTAATTAACCACGCTGACCTTTCAGGACATGGTCATGTGTGCATGCACAAAGCTGACTACTGTCTCTGGAGATCCATCCATACTTGATAAATGGTTATTGTTTGGACCTGACTTGTCTGATATTGTATAAGAGAGGGAAAGTTAATCATCGGAACCTGTCCTTCCCAACAATCTAAGAGCTGTGAAAACCATCAGAGAGAGAGAGAGAGAGAGAGAGAGAGAGAGAGAGAGAGAGAGAGAGTTATCACATTACAAATTGTAAAATACTGATGAAATTTCTCACTTTAAACGATGGGTACGTTACACTATATTATTCAATTGTATAAGATTATTAACCGTTGTCAGTATTTTAGATTTGGACAATGTGTCTAACTTATATATTTTCAAGCTGTTTATGAATATGAATACCTACCCTGCCATAGCACCTTGTTCCACCCACTTTTCTTCAAGCCGTCTATGATTACCTACCCTGCCATAGCACCTTGTCCCACCCACTTATCTTCATGCCGTCTATGTATATTTACACTGCAATAGCACCTTGTCCCACACACTTTTCTTCAAGCTATCTATGAATACCTACCCTGCAATAGCACCTTGTCCCACCCACTTTTCTTCAAGCCGTCTATGAATACCTACCCTGCCATAGCACCTTGTCCCACCCACTTTTCTTCAAACAGTCTATGAATACCTACCCTGCCATAGCACCTTGTCCCACCCACTTTTCTTTAAGCCGTCTATGAATACCTACCCTGCTATAGCACCTTGTCCCTACTCTGCTATAGCACCTTGTCCCACCCACTTTTCTTCAAGCCGTCTTTGAATACCTACCCTGCCATAGCACCTTGTCCCACCCACTTTTCTTCAAGCCGTCTTTGAATACCTACCCTGCCATAGCACCTTGTCCCACCCACTTTTCTTCAAGCCGTCTATGAATACCTATCCTGCCATAGCACCTTGTCCCACCCACTTTTCTTTAAGCATTCTATGAATACCTGACCTGTCAAGCTGCTGTGAGTGCTCAATCATATACATGTATGACCAGTTGCTTTCCCATTTCGTCGCTTTAGACCCATAAGTTCTTCTGCCAAATTTTCAATTTCGAGAAAATCGAGTTTGAAGTTTTGAATACAATTGTTCGCTTCTACATACTTGTACATTGATAACATGCATAATGTATTAAAGCTTTAATTTGAATCTTTATTTACCACAAATTATAATCAGGTTTCTTTAAATTTGAAGTTTTCAAATGTAGATAGAACTTTTTTCTAAAGTTTCTAATGAATTTGAGTAAAACCACAATGCTCTATGTAAATTTTGACCAATGAAAAGAGAGAGAAATATAACACGATACATAGATGGAACAGAATGGTACTTTTCATATCTATAAATTTAATACAATTTTTTTTCCATTGATAACAATTGAAATTATGGAGATAAAACTGGCTGCAATGTAGAAAAAGTGACCCTACCTGCCCCACCAAGCATAAACTAACCAATGTAAATGTCTGAAAACATGCGCAAAGACGAATCCAATGATATATAGAACTATGTTTTTGTCACATTGGTAGTTAGAACACTCTGGTTCTCAGCCCACGACTTTGCATTTTCAAAATACCTCAATATATGTATTGTTTGTTAAGCTCTTTGTTTATGTCGGCGCAGATGAGTAAGGGGTCGTTTGAAGTGGCGGATTTAAACGGCCCGACTCCCCCCCCCTCCCACCTTCCACTCCTTATTCGTCACAAATTTACAAGGTATATATAGATGATAAAGTTGAAACGACTCAAATAATAGAAATAAAACTCCAGAGTTTGGCTAATTCTTGACTTTCATAAGTTGCCCCCTCGTTTTCGGAAATCCTGGATCCGCCACTGCTGTACTTGCAAACCTACAGCGTGGCACATTGCTTCGGATTGTACTGTCTCATTCGTATGATTAGATAAACTATGGCAGGATTGATTGACTGATTGATTGATTTTTGTTTTACGTCACTCCACGATTATTTCACGTGCATGGTGACGGCATCTGCCTAATGCGCTGCATAGAAATTATGTACCTTTGTAACGGAACAACCAATCTCCAAAGCAGAGTTCCGGTCCTTGGACTCCCTTTAATCTCTGCCAACTACTGAAAGTAGTCCCTAGTCAGAAGGCAGAAAATATAGACTGTTTTTTGGGGGAAAATGCCATCTCATTCGAGTTATCTGGGCGAAAATTAGACAATGAGAGATTCATTCAGAAATTACAAGACGTGTTAGGTGCAAATGATAGTGTTATTGAGAAACTGTATTATATTAGTGCGCTGATTTGTACGCTGAGAAAATATAGTGCGGTATAAATTCAGGGTTGATGTCATGTAGAAGCCCGATTAAAACTCATTGGAACATAGTAAATGCTTTAAATTTAACTAATAAAGCCACTGAAGGCCAAGTCATACCGTCTAGAGAAAAAATCTGATTTTAAAAGAATCTTGTAAAATCTGAGACGTTGGCAGAGGTGTGTGTGGAATGTAAAGGAACGACAACTCTGTTTAGGAGATTGCAGACCAACCCGAAACAGCGAGGGATCTTTTACGTGCCACGGCTAACGTGACATGGGAGCTCGGTAACCAGGTTTTAAATGTCTCATCTTAAAGACAGGATATATATCGGTGCGCCCATGGCGGGCGGTCACAGAGCCACTTCGGCTCAAACTACGACAGGAATCAAATCCAGGACCTACATGATTCAGAATAGGGATCTCTCCCCATTCAATCACGTTAGCCCAGTGAATGTTATCAACGATAAGTATATGTATGAATAAGGTATCGAAGTGTCAAGGAAAAAGTATATTTTCGGTAAATCAACCATGACAATGTATTTGCAAGCTCCATTACCTTTGACATATAGATGAACTTTATCAAATCTATGATAATTCACACTCATCAAACAGCCATACATATTGTTGAGTGATGCGATGGTGGCGACATCTGTACACTAATAATAATCGCACAACTGGAACGGGAAATTAAACCCACGTCCAAATGAATTTGTTTCAATATGATTGGTATGTGGAAAGATTTTTCTCTGTGATTTATTTTTTGGTTTCATTTTTGAAAGTGAAGCTTTCCCTTCTCCATATCATAATTTTGTCTGTAATGGATAGATCCGAAGAAACAAATGAAAAAGGAAAGGGTGCGGGGTAATTATATAATATCTATTTTTATATCTATGTAAAGTGAAGAAGAAGAAGAAGAAGGAGAAGAAGAAAGTGCACTTCGCGGTTGTATACAGAAATCGTTATCTTAATCATGTAAACGAGTATTTGATTGGCTAAGGAATTTTCAGTATACCTCCATCAAATTTTTCTTCCCATATTACGTCAAGTAATTATGCTTTCGCGTTTTTTCCCTTGTGTTCGAAACAAATAGATCTAGTTCCGAAATAAAACTCACTGTTGACGTTGATGCTTGGAAATACTGAGGGGGAAAATATATCAATAACGGAAAATGCAATAATTTTTCGGTGGATGGAGAAAAGAGTATATATATATATATATATATATATATATATATATATATATATATATATATATATATATATAATATATATATATATATATATATATATATATATATATATATATATATATATATATATATATATATGCATGCGCTACGCGCGATGATTCAGTTTTGTGTCCTTTTTAATAACATTTATTGGATTCATTTTTTAAGAAAGTCTCTTCTTAACCGTATACATTTAGGGAGAATAGAAACAATCGGAGGAGATTCATTTTGTCATTACTGTGATTGGAATGATGCTCTGACATTTATGTATGGTCGGCAGTTTACTTCGTTCCGAATGTCATTCACCTTCATCTTGTAAACCTTTGATATCTAATTATCAGAAGACATATTACTGATGATGGTGTCTGGGGAAAACATTATGAATCATAGTTCACATAGTTCATATCATAATAATGTTCACGTGTTCCCGTGTAAAGAAATGTCAAAAAGGGATGACCAAAATGTAAACAAACTCTGTGCATATATGCAATGCTGTTATATGCATGGTGCTGAAGATTTCTTTAAAATATTAAAAGAGTCAAACATCAGAAAAACAAAAATTTTCAAGCAACACTCGAAGCATATTAGAAGACAAAGATAAATTTTGAATGGTGTAGAGGAAGCTTTAGACAATGCAAATTCAACTTCTGTCGCACGGTTGAACTTCGTTTATTGAGAAAATCTCTGTGGTACCGTATCTAGATGGATGTTTTTCATTTAAGAAACTGTCGAGTCGCTACAAACGCTATGGTGGTCGTTTTGGACAGCTAATTAGTTTATATAGGAGGTCGCAATGGCGGCTATGAATGTACGAAGTACACAGGTAATTAATAGTTTGAAATATTGTTTTCTAAATTTAGATAACCCGTAAGTACAAAAATGTAGAAATACGACAACAAGACGAGATAGAAACTTCCACCCAAGTAGTATAAATGTAGATACGTAAAACATATGACAAACATTCGTCTCATGTTTTAAATTCATCTGTATCATCACTAATTCATCTGTATCATCACTAATTCATCTGTATCATCACTAATTCATCTGTATCATCACTAATTCGTCGCCGAACGCCCGATAATAACGCACCTGTTAACACTTAGGTTTTTGGCCCATGTGACATGTGACATGGAAAAGTGTGACATGTAGAGGATTTTCAATTATTTCACTTATGACCTCATAAACTAAAACGTCATTTGTCAGGTTGACTCTTACGCCTATGATGAAGTTCAAAGAAAATTTACGCAATGTGGAAGGTTAAATTTATAGTGTAGGGTGCAGGGTTTTTTCTTTTCAGAAATCACGGTTTACAGTCTTTGTCCGTCTACTTCTAACTTGCCTTTATATTTAATTAACATGGAACGAAATCAAATCCGTACTTTTCCCACCATAATTACCGTTACGTGATTGCTTTACAGCTTTCTGTAGGCATTACGATAAATATTTTACACTTTGCGGTATTAAAACGCAAATTCGCATCAGTTAAGATTGGCATTAGCGTGTAGATCATATATAAAGTATCCGATAAGATGTATTGAAAGAGAATATTTTACTGTGTTGACCATTCTTTTAGTATCAGTTCTTCATTTTCTTTGCGAACATTAACAGTGTTATAAAACACATTCAAATACGTCTCTCACCTTGCACCTAATCTTATTCCAACGTGTTTTTGTTTTTGTTTTTTGTGGTCTTGTGTGTGTGTTTTTAAAGGCCCTCTCGCTGTTACTGCGAGACTAACATTTTGGTTGGCAAATGATAACGTTTCTCATAAATTTCTAATATCTTAATAAAAAAAAATTGATTGTCTCTGACGTCATACTGCGGGAACAGTTATCATTTTACCAACCAAAATTTTAGTCCCGCAGCAACGTCGAAGGGTCTATACTTTGTTGGTTATCTGTATGTTTGAGCATTCATGGTGGGTGAAGCGAGCCAAATAGGAGTTGCTTTATTCTCCCATGCACCAATTCTACCCTCTAATTAGCGTGTTTCCACGAACACCCATCGAATTGTATTGTAATGAGCGAAAAAGCGGCATAACACCGGTTATGTTACATTTGTATTTTACTTAAGAAGAAAGTGAAAGTATGCGAAAGAAAGACGTTTAGTCTACAGAAACATGATTGTGTTACTCTTTGAAAATAATAATTTATAAAATTATTTGATGAATTTTTTTACGAATCATAAAATATGTAGATGTAACCAATGTAGATGTTGAAATTCGTCATTTTAAAGTGAAATCTTCAATCAATCCTCAAATGTAGTAGGTAAAATTATAAAGGTAATTATCTATTTTTTTATTTCTGTCGAAGATTGTCATTGTCATTGTCATTGTCATTGTCATTGTCAAGATTTGAGCAATTTAGCTTTAGTGCTATCGCGGTTTTGGACTGTTGATCTCAAACAACTATCTTTTCTTTTCATTACACAGAGTTATTCCCCATTTGAGCAGATATTTTACGTCAAACCGTTGTGACGTTAACCAGTTCCATGAAAACCGGTGTTACATTACAGGATATGATATAGAAATTGTATGACGTCACAATGGTTTGACGTTATGCAACCTACTCATATGGGGAACTTCTGGCCAGGCAACTTGACAGTAAATATTTCAGCCCAGGTTCCCGACTGGGATCCGTTTAAACCCAGGGACCATTGGCATTGTATGTCTACCAATGCCGGGCATAGAAGGCAAATGGAACTGAAGTGAAAAAGGGTTACGCAACCTGTATTATATATTTTACCTGACCGGAGCGGAGGTTTATTTTTCTATGTGAAATTATTTTAGATGTAAGCGAACCCCCCCTCCCAAAAGGCAATCTCTTTCTTTCCTTTTTCTATGTCTAAGTAATACCACATCATGAATTTACCTTTTTTCAAATTTATTACGCGTAACGTTTTGTACGAGTTATCTTCCTTTTCTCTCGAATTTGATCTCAGATATTATTATTACACAATAATAATTGATTTTCTATTACTGATATCAAATATAAATATAGTAAGTACAACATATAACAAAATTTTAAAATTTAGAAATTTTATTTTACGTCAATTCAAAACTGATTCTAAAATATTATTTTTCTTTGAAAAACATCCTTGCTGAGCTTTAGCTATATTGACTTAAATATACGATAGAAATCAATAATAGACCCACCAACAACAAAAACTTTAACCACATTTCTTACACTTGTCTCTTCTATTTGAAGAGTTAAAATATGTAAAAAAGTACATGAAAAGCTATAGATGACAACTGATCATGACAGGAAAAGGGGGATGTTAAGTAGAATTAATAGTAGGTCAATGCCCCCCTCATCTAATTATGTATTTTCCGAGGACAATGGAATATGTGCTCCATCAAACGATGTAAAATCTTTTAGCCTCATTTCTTAAAGCTGTCAATTGTATTTGATCCGGGGCCCGGGACTTGAGGAGTAAGCGTATCCTGCTTGACTTGCCGCAGCCGAAAAAGAAACAAAAGAGGGGGTAGAATATGCTAGACAGTACCGTGTACAAGTGTCGTAAGTTTTTGACAAGTACCATATTTACCATTTATCAGGGACGTATACGTCCCTGCATTCATCAAAGGGTGGAATTAATCCCTTTCAAAATCCACAGGATGATGTCCTTGTTAGGATGTTTAAAAAGGTATCATTTCTCTCTCTCTCTCTCTCTCTCTCTCTCTCTCTCTCTCTCTCTGTGCGATACACTATCTTGAAATCTATCTTTTTCCCCTCTTATCTTTATGATAAAATCTCCCATTTTAACACACGCAACTTTCTTGTGGAATTCATCAAGTCCACGGGGTTATCAACGCATCAGTTTCATGCTATGTTCCACTTATATTTTAAGTATAAGTTATCACTTTATCTCATTAATCAGTTCTTTTCACGACCAGATTTAATATCCCACATCTATTCCGTACAACCCCTCTTGCTTTGTCTCCTATAAACGTTGCATGGAGTGATATTAGTTTAACTTGCAGGCGCAAAGAAAGAGACGATTATTTTAACTGATTTATTCATACATTATTTAGCGGCATGCTTCGGTTACCGGATTGCGCTTTTATGTTTAAGAGGTTGGTTACCTCCTGCTTCCGTGTCGCGATATAACTGAAAAATTATTGAAAGCGACGTAAAACACCAATCAATAAACCAAAAAACAAACGGCATGCTTCTTGTTTCATCCAAAGGTGGATCCAGGGATGGACCCACTTGGAGACTTCATGTTTTTAAAAGACAAATTTACCCTACGGTACGAGTTATGTACCCTCTCTCAAAACCTTTTCTACGATGGACCACCTCAATAGAAAATCTGGATCCCAACCTAAACATTTTCTTTCTGAATCTTTCTTTCTGAAACTTTAGTTACGTTTTGAATAAAAAAGTATGTCGGAACAGTCAGATAGATGGTAGTTAATCGATTATGTAAATAAATATAAGATATACAGGAATATGATATATCAATGTGCAGATAGATTTCTCAACTTTGCAGTGCTTCTGTACTTACCCGAATTATCTACTTCATTTACTTGAAAACGTTTTCCAATTATTCCAAAACTAAACAGTATCTACCTCATGTATAACTCTGTCCTTAGATTGGTTCTTTCGCCCTTATTTTAGGTTTATTTGGAAATTCGCTCTTCAAGTATTTACACTTTCGATTTCCATAGTTTTGGCCTAGAGTATCAGCGAAGAACCACAATTTCTTAAATTGCGCACACGGTGCACTAAATGACACACGTACATATGATCTTATATTTAATTTAATTACAAGCCTCTCACCTTGATCTGAACATTCCATTTTTATGACAGGTTAATCCTGTTGGGTTCCACCGTCTATCATCCTCACAAGATTTGGATATCATTATGTTGCGATCTTTGAAAATACATGTGTAAAAAGCTTAAGAGACCCTTTCTTCGAAGATTTTCACGAAAATACTTTACAAAGAACATAAGCGATTTTACTCACCGAATATCCTCTCGAAAATAATCAACGGAAGATATAAGGAACGTTTTTCTCGAAAATATTAGCAGAAGACTGGAAGGACGTCTTCCCTCAAGGTTTACTATGAAATCATTTTGAAAAGAAGAAAATTACTTTATGTATCGCATCGTTAAGTAATCACCCATGGTTATTAAAGTTTTATTATCTGAAGAAGCTCATGATGAAAAAGATTTTATCAGAAATATTCGAATTAAATGTTTGTGATCTAGCTTATTACGGGTCGACGTTCTGTCTGTGAATATCCGCGAGCTTGAACAGATATCTCATGAAGGTGTGACTGCTACCTCGCTTTTACTTACGGACCAATTCTCCTATACGATTTGAACCTAAGACCAGATAATTGGGATGCTACTATGGTTTTGATATATTTCAACGAGGGATGGTTTGTACATCATAGTGTTGATTTTCATAGTATATCTATTGCTCATTGAGATTTTGTCACGGTGACAAATACTTTTCGATGTAAAATAAGTAATTTCACACACAACAACATGGGTGCCCCCACCCCCCTTCCGTCTCGGAAAAAAGCAAAGGAAGTGATATAAAATATATGGTCATTATTCCTAAAATACCTCTATTGACTAGGACTATTTGAAAAAAGTTCTTATATAACATCTTTATTTTTCAATTTAGAATTATACTCAGTGAATTTCGAGACCTCGGGAAAAAAGACCCATGACTCACTCCTCGCCTGTCGATAAACATTGTCAATTCATCATACCTGTCTCATTACACTTTCTTATTTTACTCGTTCGTTTTCCAGTATCATAATCCATATGAATGAGGTATACCTAGCCTTTGACCACTTGATAGCTCGGTATCTATGATGCCATTACGTGACGTTCTTTGCCTATGCTACAAACATTGGACATAAAAAGCTGTATCTGATATTGTTTATCATTGAGTATGTGACAATGATGTAGAAAGTATTTAACCGGATGAATGGTTAGACCGAAAATTATATATAAATGTTAAGGGTAAAATATCGATATAAAACAAAGTCAGTATGTCGAAAGTTTATGGTTTATTTTATAACATGCTTTTACAAAAACTATGCTAAGACATATTCAGACTTTACCCGTGCTTATGAAATGGCATTAAACTTGTTCGACGGTTCAACATACGGGTCCATCTTTTTACTCTAAAGAAACATATGTTTTTTTCTTGGCCGTAGTAAGAGATACCTAGCAATACAGTTGCGTATTGTTTCTGCTTTTGTATTGTTCCTAACCTTTTGGAAAACTTTGGATGACTAAGCTCCTCTTCATCGCAGCACAGTTTTAATCAAAATCTCATGTAAAGAATATTAATTACAAAACTCTATTCTACATCACAGGTTACTTTTCGTATCGATATTATGTTATGTTCATTTTTTGACATAATTCTTTAAATTCCGTATGATGACTCTGTTAGTACATATATGGGGGAAGGCTTGATGTAGTGGTTAAGCACTTGTCTTGCGGCGCCGACGATCCGGGTTCGATTCTCGGATTGCGCCACTACGTTTAAGAGGTTGGTTACCTCCTGCTTCCATATCGCGATTCAAACAAAAAAAAAAAAAAAGAAAAAAGAAAAAAGATATATACACACACACACACACACACACACACACACACACACACACACATATGTATGTATATATATATATATATATATATATATATATATATATATATATATATATATATATATATATATATGTCGCATGTGGGTTAAGCTTTTAATATAGACGTGTATAAATCCCCATTTATCTACCTGGGTCAAGAATGTACTTTTTTTTCAATTTTTTGGATGTAAAATCCTTATCAGGTGATAAACAAATTGTTGATCTTCAGAAAATACACATGTATCAATATCAGATAATGAGCAAATGTATAAAATCTTTAGAAAAAAACCCAATCTTGACAATTGCACTAACATGTAGTATATAAAAGCTGACGGTGGCTGTTACAAAATCTTAAAGCATTCCTAATACATCTATATGTATTACGCCACTAGTATTCTAAACACACATTTATCTATATAATTATAACACGCAGGTAATGGAGTTGATTACAGTGTATAAACTCTATGTTATAATTAAAGACATCATATTATTATGACATTCTCTATTTATTGTAGAAAATATGAAGGGGGAGTTTCTCGCACTCAGAGCTAATATAATGATGTTTGTCTGTAGAGTGCAAAGTAATCACGCTTGACAATCTGGTGGGAAGACAGTTAATGAAGAAGAAAGGTGAGCTGATACCTTTGAATGGAGGCTTGATTACGTGCCAAGGTTGTGCAGTTAAAAAATGTAAATATGCAATAAAATTGAAAATGAGATGTTTTTTACTCCCCCCCCCCCTTAATATTTCAAGAAGTATTATTGTTTTGACTTACGAATATCTATCCATTTTAATATACAGAAAACACTTTTAGATTTCAAAAAAGGAAGCACACTGGTTGCAATAAAAACAGAAACAAATTTTGTGATACTGAGTGTTTTCTATTTTTATTATCATTCGGATTTAGATTATTCATGGGACAAGAAGATAATTCTTAACAGAATATAATAGTAAAAGGCGGTTTAGTGTCATCTTAAAGTATGATTTCTTTCTTTCTTTAATAATATAAGCAAACTTTATATGATATTATACATAAGAAAATAATAATTAACATTTCTTTATAACATGTTTTGTCCCAGGTGTCTTTGAAGTGCCGAAAGAGCCGAATTTTAGGTAACCCAAGCTGTCGTTCTGGTACATTTAGAAACAATTCAAAGAGATAAAATCGATACTTCAATACGACAACTTTCATTAACAATATTATATCACGGGTATAAACTGAGCTGATTGATGATTTTAGATCACTAATTACATTATAAATGCAAGTTAAATGCGATGTTATCTGCTTCTGAAAGTGATCACGTGATTTTATCAGCATGAAGAACTTACATGGTTTCATAATTTACATTATTATGTTTTCTGTTGTGAATACAATTAAGAAATAAATGTAAGATTTTAATCAAGAGTATAGGGTTTTGGTTGTTGTGCAATCTGCCGATACAAGTTCATTTGCAATGTAGTGAATACCTGTGTTACGACGGTATATATTTAAGTGACTTGTAAATCCAGGTCAAAATACGGTTTAGCTATGTAGGGTGTTGGTGGATTGGGGGGGGGAGGGGAGGGGACAACACCTACAAGACTAAATATTCGGCAAAATTTGATTGGCAAAACTTTATGTCCCACGTGACCGTACAGACATATATCCACCAGTGCTGTGGATGAAGGTGCAATATGTGGCAAATCTTATGCCGGCATGCTCAAGGTATGTATCCCGGCCTTGTAGGTACATGTATTATAACCTTGATGAAATACTTTGTTTACTGGTAGCAAAGCACTTTTTTTGTATAACGAGGACGTCCGAATCCCGAAGTTAACCAGTACATCAGAAATCAGCACAAATTCATCGTGTGGACCCCCGGTTTATCAGTCCTTTTTCTTGATAGCCGGGGGTCCACACGGTGGTGCCTTTTGTAATGATGCACATTATACTCTCGTTTACAGTCATGATTCTACAGACTGAATTATACGTAAAAACATTTATTTTGTATAGCAAAACGTAAAATGTTTCTTTTTTTATAGTTATTGTAGCCTAGTTTAAAATGCACCTGGCGAATCTTACTTAGATTTCAAGATATGAAAAATATCCCTTGTATGGTAATTTGACATTTTTGCTTAACTTCTACTAACTTTTACCGTTGCGGTAACTGGAGGCATTGTCAGCAATGAAATAAACTGGGACATGCAACGAATAAAAACACGTTGCACGATCATGGCCCATTTTCACGCGGTCAAATGTCAAATTATTAACTAAACTGATTTTATCGACGTTGTTCATAGTTCAATACATTGTTTCAAAATGATTGTTTTATGTACAAAAACACACCTGTATATGAACATTTGGTTTTTGCATTGATCAATTTCTTTTATATTTTGTCAAGAATATCATGTTCGAGTAAATCACCAGATTTTTTTTTTATTTTCAAAGGCATCCCTTTGAAAATATGCATGTAATTTTGCTATTTTATTTTGAACAGAAATATAATGGGAATATTATCTAAAGTCGTCAAAACTTTAAAGCTGAATTAGAAATGTGCATTGTCATGATTTTTGCTAAATAATGCAAGTAACTATTTCTGACCAAGTTCAACCACAAAGGTTAAGTAAACATTCGTCAAGAAAATTTGATCATCCTTAACTGTATTTTTTACGGGATCGATGTACATCACATTCTGTGATCATTTTTACGGGATCGATGTACATCACATTTTGTGATATTTATGAATCGGTATTCAGGTAACAATTCCTTTCCAAAGTTTTATTCTAACACGCAATAATGAGTTCAAATTATGTGACCATTGAAACGTAAAACTTGATACTATTGTTAATTTAATAGTATGTTAGTTTAAATAACATGAACAATATCTAAACGAGAATACACACGAACTCTTCAAATAACACTTATACTAATATCGGAGACATATATGTCTCTGACTAATATGGAATGAACCATCAGCTTGGGTTTTTTTAGTTTCATTGTTGTTGTTAGGGCTTTGGGTTTTGGGATTTTTTTTTGGTTGTTTCCTTTTTCTGGGGGGGGGGGGGGACGACTGATGATTTAGTTTCTCAAGAATAGAACTAAAGCATATATTAATAGTGCTATGCTTTAAGAAGTGAACTTTTCATAAAGGAGGGGTTTTATTAATTATTTTAATTTTGTTAAGCATGGAAAATGAATACAGTCACAAGATCTATTTAAAGCGATCAGACAGGAGGAGAAAAATTGAAAGTCTTGCTACCACAACTATTAGACTTGCTACAGTCTTTTGTTGTATTGAAACGTTGATCGCCAGATATTCTAAAGGCTCAATGCATGTAGTGCGAAAGGTCTAATAGAACGAAGACTCGATTATCCGGAGACCCAATAGTACGAAGGCCTGATAGACCAAAGGCCTAATGGTTCGAAGGTCCGAAAGTCCAAAGATTCAATATAACCCAAAGACCTATTAGCTAAAATAACTGAGTTATTAAATGAATTCAAAGTTCGTATTTTGTTACCCAATTATCAATTCAGCAAATTTTATTGAGAGTGTGCTAGTTCGTGGCTGTGTGATTTCACTAAGTGGACGAGAATATGATCCCGAAGAGGGCGGCCTTCGGACTATTGGACCTTCTATTTATTGAACCTTGTGACTATCGGGTCTTCGAATTATCGGGCCTTCGGACTATCCGATCTTCAGATTATTAAGCATTCGAAACATGGGCTGTTCACCATTCAAATAATCTCGCTCAACACTTGTATTATATATACTTCAAAACGTGATGTGAAAATATTTTGTAAATAATTTTTGTCATGCGTAGCAGTAACCATTGATGGCGTTTTGTATATCCGTATTTGGGTAATTCATTTGAACTACATGTATTTTGCACTTCCACAGTTTCGGACTAGGACATCACTTGAAGATGCATTATTCGCCGAACTGTACACGTGATGTACTAAACTGATATTAGTACCAATATGTATATAAACACTAACAGTTATCCATAAAAAATATAATACTCGTGGGCCCTATGGCTGATCCAGATCTAAAATATTTCACGCAATATTCACCAGTCTTGTAATTTGCAAAACCCGTGAACGAGCTTTTATTGCACAACTCTATATTTAGAAGTCTTTGTCTGATTTAGCGTATTGGTAAAAAAACACTCCTATG
Source organism: Pteria penguin (assembly GCA_035048485.1). Classification (NCBI taxonomy): domain Eukaryota; kingdom Metazoa; phylum Mollusca; class Bivalvia; order Pterioida; family Pteriidae; genus Pteria; species Pteria penguin. The sequence goes on along the minus strand of CM068585.1, from coordinate 33,898,421 downwards.
ATGTGAGCATTTGCATTATATTGGCATATTTAACATTTGGGTTTTAAATCAGATGTAGATAGAAATCAATGCATACTAAGAAAGATAACTCGAATATACTCATCAGGTAGTTAAAACGAATAGATATAAAAATCACGTAGAAATGAAAACGATCACATCATAACAATGGCGGATATCACTGGAATATCACTGTAAGTTATTCCTATTTCACGAGATTGAATAAAAAGACACTTATTCAATGTATTAAGTTAACAAAAGAGTAGTACAGTTGGCATTGTTTTATATTTAGCAGTGTATTCACAGTTCGCTGTGCTAAAAGATGATCCATATAATATTCTCCGAAAAAAGACTATCATAGCCTATGGTATTTTCAAATCACCTTTGACAAACAATACAAATATTCTCAGACACATATATAGCACTTATGATATACATATACTATTTGTAAAGAAGTATATGAGGGCATGTTCTTTATGCCTCTCCAAATCTAAAATGTTTGTAAATTGGCTTCCATCGAATTACATGTAGATAACAAAACCGGTAACGTCCATTGTTCCGTTTTCCATCGCAGAGTTTCATAAAAGACCCAATTGGTTTACAATCTCGTTGGTGTGGCGTTTTTGGCCTTGTCCAGGTAATAGCCACAGGGATGCCATCCCATTGAATGTTTTATCATATGATGTCGAGGTATGCCTCGACAATTGTATTACTTTGTCTACTTCTGTCGTTAGTATTTTCTGGCAAACAGTCGAGAAGTTCGCATAATTTGTTGCTTCCTTTACTGCTTCCTTTAAACTCCCGAGTCAATTTGCGGAGGAAAACACCTGCAGCAAAATACAAATATCATTTTATTTAATGCATTATGTTTCAATTATCTTAACAATAATGCATATTGTAAATTTCCGACAATTTATTCATTATGTATTTATTGCTTTATTTATTGATGATGTTTATTTATTTGCAAATAAAAGAGTATTACAATAAGAATTAAGGAATAGATTAAATTTTACGGGATTTTAAGTATTCAAAATGAACACATACCATCCCCCCTTCCCTCTTCCTAACAGAATGAGAACAATTCACATTCTTGTGGAAGATAACACCTGCAGTCTGTTGTACGTAGAATTGAATTGTTATTGGAGCCGGCGTAGCTCAGTCGCTCATGTGTTTGGCCTGGAATAACAAGGCCAAGGTTGGAATCTCCTCAGAGTCTTGTATTTGCGATGCAAAAAAACATCGAAGACTTATAAATGTATCATGGTTGATGTTTACATGTAAATATTCCTCATTGCTTGGGATAGGTCAGATGCTACATGTATAAAGAATCCCTCATTGCTTGGGTGGGTGACAAGTTTACATGTAAAGTATCCTTCACGACTTGGGATGGGTCGGATGCTTACATGTAAAGTATTCCTCACTACTTGGGGTGGGTGAGAAGTTTACATGTAAAGTATCCCTCACTGCTTGGGGTGGGTCAGATGCTTACATGAAAATTATCCCTCATTACTTGCGTTGGGTCAAATTCTTACATGTATAATGACCCTTATCGCCCTCATTGCTTGGGGTGGGTCAGATGTTTACATGTAAATTATTCCTCACTGCTTGGGGTGGGTCAGATGTTTACATGTAAAGTATCCCTCACTACTTGGGGTTGGTCGAAGTTTTACATGTAAAATATCCCTCATTGCTTGGGGTAGGTCAGATGCTTACATGTAAAGTACCTCTCACTGCTTGGGATAAGTCAGATGTTTACATGTAATGTATCTCTCACTGCTTGGGGTGGGTCAGATGCTTACATGTAAAGTATCTCTCACTTCTTGGGGTGTGTCAGTTGCTACATGTAATGTATCTCTCACTACTTGGGGTGGGTCAGATGTTTACATGCAAGGTATCCCTCAATGCTTGGGGTGGATCAGGTGCTAACATATAAAGTATCCCTCACTACTTGGGGTGGGTCAGATGCTTACATGTAATGTATCATTCACTGCTTGGGGTGAGACAGATGCTACATGTTAAGTTTCCCTCATTGCTTGCCGTGGGTAAGAAACTTACATGTAAAGTATCTATCATTGCTTGGGATGGGCCAGGTGCTTATCTGTAAAGTAACCCTTACTGTTTGGGGTGGGTCAGATGCCTACATGTAAAGTAACCCTTACTGTTTGGGATGGGCCAGATGCTTATATGTAAAGTATCTCTCATTGCTTGGGGTGGGGCAGATGCTTACATGTAAAGTAACCCTTACTGTTTGGGGTGGGTCAGATGCCTACATGTAAAGTAACCCTTAATGTTTGGGATGGGCCAGATGCTTACATGTAAAGTATCTCTCATTGCGTGGGGTGTTTCAGGTGCTTACATGTATATTATCTATCATTTCTTGGGGTGGGCCAGGTGCTTACATGTAAAGTAACCCTTACTGTTTGGGGTGGGTCAGATGCCTACATGTAAAGTAACCCTTAATGTTTGGGATGGGCCAAATGCTTACATGTAAAGTATCTCTCATGTAAAGTATCCCCCATTACTTGGTGTGGGTCAGATGCATGCGCCGCCGCCAAAATACCAGACAGGTGCTGTCATCATATATATGAAATATTGATTGTATGACGTAATCAATCATTCAATCAATCAATTATTGATCAATCGATCATTTGATCAGTCTATCTATAGAATGTTATGTGGTCAGTCGTTATCTTTATGTAATAATTCTGTCACTAAGACTTACTGAAAGAAACAACAACAAACAAATTCGTTGTCAGAACCAATTCCTCTGTAAAGACTCATTAAGGTGTTAGATATGCTTGCATGCTCAGGAATTATTATAAAGAAAAAGACGAATATCTGGCCCAGATTGTTGTTTCTCAGTCATCATTCGAGTTAAGGCTATCACAGAAAACTTCCACGTACTCAACCCAATCAATTTGTATTAGTCAATCACATTTTTCATACAGCTAACGGTGGCGGATTTAGAGGGGAGCCCCGGGACCCCCCCCCCTTTGGCCACATATTTACTAGTAAAAATCCAGATTTTGCACCAAAAATGGCTGAAAAGTTTGGCTAATACACACGTCCCCCTTCCTTTTTCGGAAATCCTGGATCCGCCACTGGGGCCTAAGGGTCTTTACTTTATCACAGGATCATACATCTGACAGATGACCAAGGACTAGAAAAATCATGATGCCACAGTACATATTAGCTTACACGGTAGGCGAATTCAAATGCCAAAACGCTCAAAGATTTTTTTTACTTTCTTATTCATTGAAATGTTTCTGTGTCCAAGAGTGTTCCGGAAAATGACCTCATTCTCTGCACAATCAAAATGGCGAGAATTGAAACATCTAGGTGAAGATGGCCTTTTGATAGGAAACGTCTTGAAACTTCTTGAGTATTTTGCTATTTGAGCTAACTACTGCATACCTTTTTAAAACGACAGCAGCTACTGCCAGCGCCATCTGTATAGCTATGATAATGATCAAAATCATCCACCAAGTCATCCCCACCTCGTCGCCCTCTCAGTTCATACTGAACAATGTTTATATACCCTTAGACACCAAATTACACACTATGTTCAAAATCGATAAATATTGGGTCAGTTTCCAAATTCTTATCTAAAATCCACACGGTAAACATGAATTGGGTTCTGCACTTAGATATCACCCTTACCTTTGTGACTATGCTATTGCAGTTATACCCTCTCACGTTTATATTATTTCCACTACGTCAAGAGTTTAGAATGGTTTGAGGGCACTTGACAGGATGAAGATCTGACTGAGAATCAGAAGAACTTGTTTGTTATGCACATTTTGAGATTAATTGAGTAATTCGTTATGCTGTCATGTTCTAACTTTCAAATTTGAAAAATGACAATTGATGCAATATTCAATCAATGTGGGATGCAAGGAAATGACACTAATAATGGCACATCTTTTATTACATACACACAATTGTTCATTAAGGTGGTGTGTTGTGATCTTAGCTAAAGATCAAAGTTATTATAAAATTCTAAAGAAATTTCTTTCAATTATACAAGTGCTATTTCCTTTGGTACATTTTCCCCTTTCTTCTTTCTTCTTTTTTATACCTATGACATTTAACTTCATATGACTGAGTACTCGGTGTGGACAGTTGTATGTGTACATGAATAAAAGCTTAAGAAGGATTTGTGCGTTTGCTTGCTTGATTCTTGTTCTACATTACACAAAAATAATTGCACTTACAAGTATAGTGACGTCATCTACGTGATGCAAAGTACAACAATGTAGACCTTTGCAAGGGACTTACCCATCGCATGATGGATCTTTTACGTGTCTCCTCTACCCAACACAGGACCTCGGTTTTCATTGCATCATTTGAAAGACAGGACATCAACGAGCCATCGGGGGAATCGAACCAGGGACCTCTCGGTCACTGACCTAGCACCTAGCCGACTGAGTCAGCCGGCTCTGAAGGAAAGGGTTTTGTCTGTTACCTTAGAACCTAGCCAGATGATCCAGCCGGCTCTGAAGGCAAGGGTTAAGTCTATTTCAATTTAAACCAAAACAAGGAAGAAAGCCTTGTCAAAACTAAAATGGATAAAAATTATTTTGCTTATTCATTATTACACTACTAGTTTTTATAACATATTTATATGTATACAATTTTTGTTGCAAACGGTATATTTTCAGACATGGTCATATATTTTATTAAGACTGAATGCCTTCTTGTAGTAATTTGATAATATGTGTAATGAAAATGGAAAATGGGGTGTTTCCGAGATTGCTGTCTCCACCACTTCCAACTTCTGAGCTTTGTCATATAGTATTTGCAACTGTATCATTCATTTCATATTGTACATGTACTGAATTATCGCTCAAATCGCTCATTAATTGTGCTCCTTTCTGCTCCTTTAGGCATTCGCCATGCTTATCTTGATAACAGCATGCCAATGAAACATAGGTCGGAACCCAAGACAGCCAATAGAGCCTCCACCAATTGTCTCCTCCGTTGGGATTGGATTGTATCTCGGACCCATTTTTCACCTTGAGGAAAAAAATTAAATGTAATTTTTATTAATATACACGCACATTCAATGGCTTGATGCATTGAGAATTAAATAAATGATATTTGAAATGTAAGTAAATTCTTTGGAGATATCTTTAAATCTAATTGATATTCATTCAGAGTCAACTATTCAACTTTCGATTGCTTATAATTATTTGAAAACCATATTTATACAAATACACCAGAGACATACAACGGTTTTGTATTTGAGGTTTCTGCAAGAGTTATCTCCCGCTGTTGGTATGTCAAACGAATTAAAGTGATACAAACTTTCCAAAACATGCAAGAAGAATATTTCCAGATGAAATACACAAATTAATTACGGAAATGCATTAAAATGAAAGAAGTGGAGTGCAAACATATTTCGTAAATTCTTTGAGAAGAAGTCCGAAAAAAACTCACAGCTTTCACTATCGACATGCTATACATTTAAGCAAGAGTTGTCAGAAGACAACAGAGCTCGCCGGTGGCAACCACATTTAAATAACAAAAGATTTTGTAAGTAGGTCAATCTTCAAGATCAAGATCAAAACGTATAAAACTTTGATACGTCATGAAAGGTCTTGTCACAAGGAATACACACAGATATGATTAAGCCCTATTTCCAACTGCAAATGTTATGACTAAGGTTAAAGTTTTTTAAAAGTAGGTCGACCTTCAAAGTCAAGGTCACAAAATTTTGGTACCCAATGAAAGGCCTTGGTATAAGGAATACACATGTGAAATATTAAAGCCCTCAGTGTCTCTGATGGTTTTTAAAGGTATGATCCATTTTAAAATTTTTGTCTACGGAGGACGGCGCCAACAACAAAGTCGACGACGACGACGACAGGGGTATGACAACTATAGCTCGTCGGACATTCGTCCCGGTGAGCTAAAATGAAATAGATTTATAAATGTTACTCCACGTGTATGCGACATCTAGAAAGTTAGTCGGCAAGTATGTTCGTTACAGAATATGTAGTTTGTTATAATATGACATATATGGTACAAAATGTGACAGGACGAAACTCGAGTCCCATATGATATTAACTCACTCCATGCATATCAGGTCAACTTCATGTTTTTTACCTCTGAAATCAATATAATAACATTATTCATTGGGTCTGAAGGTAATACATGGTTTGTTCGAATATATTTTGTCTGATGATCGCAGAAATTATATAAAGCCTTGTCGAGTTTTTGTTAATTGTACATAAAACAAAAAATATAGATCGTTGGCCTATTACTGATGAAAATGTTGACCGTTAAATCGGCCCATTTGTTTTAGACATTAGATATAATTAACTATAAGTTGAGCTTGATGAATTTTATTTTGTAATGTATAAGGTTGGTCATGACAATATGTATAGGAGGAATGGAGTCTCTTGAACTGACCTGACGAACACCTATCATGTATGCTATGTGATAAAGCATTTTTCGGAGTTTCGGCAACTAGTACTCCTTTTACACCGAACCGGAAATGACATGTCTTACTATACAATTTATTACTCCCTTTGAGGTCAATGTGACAAATGGGTGACCAGAGACCTGTTACTCGGAGTGGTTTGACCTGACCCAGGCCGTTTTACTTTATCTAAATTTTACATGTATATCATGTATATTCAGTAAAACATACATGTCACCTGTAGTCCTGCTGTCTGAGGGCAAGCTGTTGAATGTCGAAATAAAAAATTGCTTCTGATTAGGAGTAGGCAGAGAAAAACTAGTTAACCATCTATATCCAGTTTAAAAATCTGACGTAGTTAAGGAATGTGATCGTTTCAATATTGGATTTCTGCGTCGGTCATCTACAGCGGTCATTAAAACTAATGACCTGGTCATCATATCAAATTCCGGTCAGTAGATATCATATGATGTATTTTAGAGTAATATCATTTTTAATGGTTTATAATCAACAAATCAAAATTCAAGAATCTTAACAAAGGTATAATAAATTTCAATAATCACCACGTGAAATGTGAAGCATACAACTTTGAAATCACAAAATTATGTACCTTTCTGTACGACTAAGTCATCATCTTTGAATGCGTTAGCGTCGGGGGTCATCGTCAAAAAGGAAAATGGTATAATGGAGAAAATGGAACCAGCCCCAGCCAGGTACAACCATCTAAAGTCTGAAGATGTACTGCGGTACCAAGCCAACAATGCGGAAGACGAACCAAGCAAAACCAATGGAAACTGTAAAACAAAAGTTTAAGGATGTGATATACATGTACACGCTGAATATTATTTTGACATCGGCAGTTCAATTTTGATATCAATACATTGTATTCATTTCCTCAGTAAATTCAATGAAATGCATGTAAACTTGGAAATATAATGATAACACAATCTGAAAAAGAATTGACGAACTTCAATTTTACCTAGCTGTATCGTTTGTTTACTTATGAAAAAGGCCGAGGTATTCAAATATTCAACAACGTCAGATTAAGATATAAGACTTGGATTTGGAATAACTCTAGTCTGTTTTTAATGATGATGCATATACAAGCAGGTAAACGAGCACTTTTAAATGTGACAAAAAGTGTTAAAGATTCAAGGTATTTGCACTTTCAAATCCTCGTCACTTGGCCTTTTGTCCTTTTCATATACCGTGCATACCTACGGAACTCGAAAGATAGATCATTCTGCCAATACTATACGAATCGAGTGGAACATTTCTGTATTTGACCAACAATTTTGTTGCGAATAACTCCATATGGAATCAAGACTGAATATTTTTTTCACAGTGGACCGTCCAATGTCGAACGCAAGTGACCACCTGCCTGATGTAATGCATATTACCTCTATGGAACGGGCCCAGACGGTGAGATATCTATTACGTGCTGGCGTCTGTTGCGACATGAGACTGGTTTAAATCACAGAGCATCGAAGTGTCTTCGGTCAGACTTGTACCCTTGGCCTCTCGATCACGGTCCAGATGCCATATGTACAAAGATACGTAGATTTACTAGCACTCGTAGAGTTTACAAGTAACTTACGAAAAATGTTACGAACTCGTAAATCATATGTACAAAACAACTCGTAGACATTTCGTAAAGTTACGGACTCTTAACTTTACGAGTATTCTTACGCATGTGCTGTACATATATTTCACAGAAACAAATGACACTTCAGATATTTCAGGAGCCCGTTTCATCAACATGTGTAAATGTTTGGCTTACTAATTCGTATTCCAATCCCGGGCAATGATGTAAGTCTACTTACATGTACATACATTCATACATGTGGTTTAACGAAATGCGGGTTTATTCAACCGGTGTAATGTGTACGTACGTAAGGTTCCGACTAGGGAGTTGACTAACTTTACACAGCACAAATGCATGCATAAACTATATCAAAATAGATCATATTAAAGTCAAAATGTACTTCTTACAGATGTTTAACGATATGTACATCTATAAAGTCTAACTCCAATCGATGTTACTGATAGTACACAAGCGCCGCCTAGCGGACGGTACCTCCCATTCTTATTCATAACATCAAAAATATTCTAAATGATTAACAGCAATTTTCGAACACATCGACAGCAGAGAGGAAGCAAAATGAGTAGTCCGTCATTACGGAAAAGTACATATCACTTAATCACTACTGTACTCATACGCCATTATCTTAAATAAGAAGGACTTACGAGTGCTACTATAGATTACTATAGATTTACGAGTAGAATCACTCGTAAGTTACGTTTACGTAACTTCGTACATATGACGTCACTCGTAAATTTACTCTACGAGTGACTTACGAGCACTCGTTTTACGAAGTTTTGTACGTATGGGTCGCTATAGATTAAGCTACATATATCTGGTTCATCATCAAAATATCATAACAAAATAATGAATTCGTCTACATACCACGTGTTTTCTGCCATTTTTGAATACTTCTTTCACAGTGTGTTGCGCAACACGTGTGTCTTTCACGGTATTTATAGCTGGCATTCCGCAGGTAGAAATTGAATAAATCTCCCCGGCAAGAATTGCCGCTGCAGAGGCGGCCGTCCACTCAGCAAGGCTAGTCACGGTGATCTTCTCCATCTGTGTGTGTTTTATTCTACCTTTGAGAGTATTTTATGGTAGGAACTGATTGTTCTTTATCACCTTGACCATCATGCAATGCGCACATGATAAACTAGATAATGTACAAAACGTTTCTGATTCAATACTCAAGGTGAATTGCATGTGAATATTTAGGCAGTTACGTGCATATTATCAGTGTGTACAGGTAGTTATTTGGTGCAAATTCAGAATTTTGTTGAAAAGGGGTGAAAGGGGGGGGGGGGGAGGGTTGCATCCTTCAGAAATTCTGTGGAGAGGCCCAACACAGTTGACCCATTGCTTCTGCGGAATATTTATTAAATTTCGTGATGCCAAAATACATTTTCAGTATTTGTCCGAAGAATGACCGAGGTGTAAAGTATTGTGACGTCATGGAAGCGTCAAGTTTCTCTTCTCGAGAGATGGTCCAACCCTGGTGCCACTTTACTTGACCGAATAATCCTCTCTGCATGGTTACTAGTATGATGTGTACAATTTTAAGACTGTAATCAGTACCGCTTCATTCAGGGGTTTCCCAGAACAAGCGTGTCCAATAATTCGAACGAATTTTATATGCTTTATCACGGTCTTTCTGGATTACTTGAGAATAAATATGAAATGTGTCACACTCACTTTACAGTTATACGACCAACGTATTTCGTGTGAAATTCGCTTCGTCTAAATACAATCACGGCTTTAAAAAATCTGCCTATTAAAAACTACTGACAAGAAGTTAATGATATTTGGTATAGTACATCTGGAACCTTTACTGAATTCAATTCCGAAAAAAAATTAAGGGGTCACCGCGCATCACTTCAAGAAATCAACCGCGCCATCTAGGGGGGGGGAATAAAAAATCATTTTGAAGGATTTTTTCTCTGTCCTCTAATTACTAAAATATTTCTGTTAATTTATGTTAGATTTTGCAATATTTTTCGAATACGATGTTTATAATTTATATTATAATCATTTTTATGATTTCTATTGATAAAATTTTTGAGAAATACGAATTTTTAGGAATTTTCACGTAAATTCGTATCTGGTGGCAATTGTTCAGAATTGTATTTTGAAAAAAAGCTACTGACAAGAAATTCATGGGCGTGTACATGATTCATGCTGAAGTCTGTCCGCTACCGTAAATGCCAAGAAATACAGGGGTCGTCGAGATTGCAATAAAAATAACGCCCGAAATATGACGCGCAGATGGCATAAATCCGTGACGTGCGTTAACGTTGCGTAAGAGTTACGTCCCTTGACGTCATACGCAATATGTATGACAATGTATTTTCTGTGGTCAGACTGTGCTTAGCGATATTGTGAGAAACGTACAAGTGCATATCTATAAAGAAAAAAGGACTTCATTATATATTACAACATTGTCATTGTTAGGCGATATACAAATATATAATTATACAGTTATGTATTTAAAACCTGACAGAAATATTTAAGCAACAAGATACTTGGTGGTGTATAATCTAAGCCGTTTGACCGATTCTGGTATATATGCTTTTTAATATTTAATGTGTAGAACCAAAGTAAATAGTCGTGGAAAGCCCGCCAATTTCGAGTGCTAATCAAACTGCACTGCGGATTTGACTGAATGGTATGCGGTCTGGATAGTGGATAGGTGTTCGAGTCTCGGCGTACCCTTATCGTGTGCGGATATGCCTCCAGTTGCAAGATGTTAGAGCGCGCTGAAGTCATGGTGCCCGTGTCGGAGTATAAACACGGCACGTTCTAGACCATAAGCTGTTAATAGTAGCCCGACAGCATGCAGTCACAATTTGGAAACTAGACGACGATCATGTTAATTCACTTTATATATATAACTGAAATATCACCGTGACATAAACATACCCTCTTTCTAGAATACACTTTATTATGAAAGTAATCGATTTCTGGAGTATAATACGAAGCATTTGGAAGGAAGGAAAAAATAAAACAAACTAACAAAAATCAACAGACCTACCATTTCTTTCCCGCGCCTCATGGAGGCAGGATACTAAACAATTCACACATTTATTAATTTTGCTAACTTTCTCCAAGTCAGTTTTGCAGCTGCGGCGTCTTCTGTCATATTTTGTGTGTCTCTAGATCTGGAGGTTTCGTCATACAGTTAAATCAGATCTCCTCCTTTGCTTAGTTCAAGTAAATTATTGAATTTATACACCCTGATATGAGTGGTTCATCTGAAAAGGATAGGGTTCAAGGAATACGAGTGTCACATGCGGTAACTAGTAAGTTGTTGCCAGACATATGATGTTTTGTTTGTTTCATTGTTGGTTAAAGTCACATACCGGTATCAACAAACAAAACAAACCAGTCAAGTTCAAAGACAGGACAGAAGGACGGACAGACACCGGACAAAGTGAACCTCATAAACGCTGTCGACAAAGAAACAATTGAATAACTTTATTCGTATGCACATTCATTTTTGATTTATGTATGAATATCTTTAAAACATCATAGAACATTGAAATACATATACGTTAGCATAAATCTTTTATTTTTGTATACTAAGTATCAGAAGATCATGGGGTTATAGTGCGAAAACGATTTCATCCACAAACAGATGGGCAGACGTACATACATACACAATGAAACAAGTATACAACTTTATTGGTGAATCATTCTTAGCTTACTGATCGGATAGGTATGCACTTATTTTTGATATAATGTTCTTGTTTTTTTGTAACTTTCGTTTTACTAAAAGTTCCCCGCGGAGGGTTTGACTTAAGTGTTATTATACCCTTTTTCCTGCTGTTATGTGGCTGTGACACTTTCTACACAGTGTTGAATTATATTTGTTTCGTCTGTATGTGAGGGCATTCACGGCGGGTGTGACTAGCCAAACAAGAGACGCTCACTCCTCCCGGGCACCTGGTCTCACCCTTGAATTTCATGGGTCCGTGAATCTCCACTGAGGTACATTGTTGTTAGTGCCATAGTCATGTGACATCAGTTACTTTCGTATTTTACATTAATGTTACACTTACTCCCTTTGCAGTGTGGAGCTCGTAAAAAAGTTCCGCGCGGAGGGTTTGACTTATAACAGGAGCAAATTTAATTATGCACAGCAAAAAAGTGCAAAAACGCGCCCGCCTTAGCTGCAAGATAGAGAAAAACGGTAAAAAGCGGGTGGTAGATCTCACTCTACAGTTCGAAAAAAATGAAAAATTAATTAATTATCTCACCTGACAGGTGAGATATTCACCTTTAAAAAATAATATCCCATGGGATTTTTTCTTTTTCCTGTAGGATTATTTTTAATCCCATGGGAAAAAGACAAATCCTAAGGGATATTCTCCATTTCCCATGGGATATTTCTAATTTCCTAAGGGACAAAATTGTCCCTTAGGAATTAAAATATCCCTTAGGAAATAAAATATCCTATGGGATTATTAAAAATTCCCTTAGGAAAATATTAATCCTATGGGATAATTTTTTTCCCATAGGAATGTTTCTTTTCAGAATTATCCCTTAGGAGAAAAGAAATCCTAAGGGAAATATTAAATGCCTTGTGATATTTTTAAGTATCGCATTATTCCATAAGTTAGTGTTTTAAGACAAGTGTTATTTACCATTTATTTTTTTTAATTACTCTATAATTTAGATAACTGAGAAAACTTATTCCTGTTTTAATCCGATCTGAAAATCCAAGACCATAATTATGATAAAGGAAAACATAAGAAATCTCAAACTTTATAACATCATCAAATATTTATATGAAATTAATAGTAAAATTCATATAACCTTTAGACAAAAAGGGCGAAATCTGTGAATTGAATTCGATTATGTCAATGAACTGATTTGAAAATTTTACTGCAATCTATACTGTATGAATTCATATGATCTTAGTATATATAATGAAAAAAGAAAACTTGACAGTGATACTATTTCTAGAATAATTTGATAATGGGAATTATGATATGCTACACCAAATATACATAAGACTTAAATCATAGAAAAAGTCGTCACCCTCCCTAAATGCATAACTATATAATAAGAAGTACACAAATTAATGATATCTTATCTGTTAATCTAATAATCAAGGCATAATGCGACACAATATGATTAGACTAATAAAGAGTGGGAATAGAGTGGGCAGATACCGAGACCACAGTGTATCGGTCTTGTCATCAATACAATAATCATTTTAAAGTTGAACTGTACACACCTATCAGTATCTCACCAGGATGCGATGGTATAGATCTGCATCTTCGTACTTGTGTTGCTTCGAGGTCAAAGAAAGGTAATTAACGAGAGCCGTGATTGGCTGATGTGGTGTAGGGAGAGAGGGACTACTATTTCAATGTATCAGGAGCTGTGATTGGATGAAATTAGTTGATCTATGTATAAATAAAGATTGATTCTGCTGTAAAATCATGAATTTTTATCTCATTTCGCTAATGTAAAAATTTAATGCCCTAAAAAGGGGTGGTTGTTTACATTTGAATTTTGGCCAATTTTGGGGGGTATCCCCCTTCCAGCATGATTTTCTCGAAATTAAGGTGGATAACCTATAGTAAACTGTTAAAATTCTGATAGAGGAGGGTCTGGCAAACATTTTGATATGTGGATTATATATAGCTAAAATGTAGGATGTTGTGTAAATCTTGCTGGAAGTTCGGTAATTTAACATGGGACCCTATGGGAAATGGAATTACTATGCTTTGACCTATAGGCCAAATACTAAATTTCTCAAAAATGCAGTTTGACCTCATTTTCTTGTTCATGCAGTCCATTTAACCTAAAATCATATCAAATTGGCCCCAAATTTTGATTCAAAGTGCCTAGAATTTTCAATATTGAAATTTCTAGAAAAAAGGGGGGGGGGTGGTTTAAATTTGCCAAATTTTCACAAATTAATTTTGTGTATTTTGCATGGATGACTGATTTGATTCCATTGTGTTGGATATTTGAGACATTTGAAACAGTATTTACAGAATTTTACCCCAATTTTTTTCGGATTTTGTGCACTTTTTACATTGTGGACTGTGAAACTTGAATTTGTAAAAGTACGCAATTCGATGTAAATTTTTGGGGATTTTCGATAAAAATTATCATATGATCTTGCCCGTACAAGTCAAAATCACACCGAATTAAGCCGAAATGTGTATAACATCATTTACCTCCAAAGTTCTACTTGAAATAATAACATCATGGAATGTCTGTATTTTTGTACAGAAAATGACATATTTAGCTTTCAAGAGTATTATTCAAAAATCAATATGACTCACAAATTGATTAAAATTTTATTAGAACATGTTTATTCAATGTATAATGAACAAAACTGAAAGGCTAAACCAGGTAAAAGTCATAAAGTGTTATCAATTTACAGGCCCCTTAGACATGACCCCTAATCCAAATTTGTGCCCATTTTCAATACACTCCAGATGGGGGTAGGCATCTTTAAAGTGACATTTCTTATGAAATACTGCATGGATTTTCATGAAATTTGTGTCATTTTATTCAGAAATCAACACACTTTTGTTTGATAGCGGCTTTCCTAGTTTGATAAAGTAGTTAAATGCCTCTATAGGTCAAAGAAAGGTAATTAACGAGAGCCGTGATTGGCTGATGTGGTGTAGGGAGAGAGGGACTACTATTTCAATGTATCAGGAGCTGTGATTGGATGAAATTAGTTGATCTATGTATAAATAAAGATTGATTCTGCTGTAAAATCATGAATTTTTATCTCATTTCGCTAATGTAAAAATTTAATGCCCTAAAAAGGGGTGGTTGTTTACATTTGAATTTTGGCCAATTTTGGGGGGTATCCCCCTTCCAGCATGATTTTCTCGAAATTAAGGTGGATAACCTATAGTAAACTGTTAAAATTCTGATAGAGGAGGGTCTGGCAAACATTTTGATATGTGGATTATATATAGCTAAAATGTAGGATGTTGTGTAAATCTTGCTGGAAGTTCGGTAATTTAACATGGGACCCTATGGGAAATGGAATTACTATGCTTTGACCTTCGAAATTCCTCACAGGAAAATACAACTGAAGTTGTATGTGACAAAGTTGTAACGGTGTGCTGATAATATCGGAATCTATCCCAAATACTAGAACTAAACTACGATGTACTAGGCACATATAGGCCTATAGGTCTAATGTGATTTAATAGATGCGTGAGGGCTATTCGCAGTTTAATTCGAGTGCTACTACCTTAAAGATAATTTTTTAGACCATGGTTATAGTGTTGAGTAGCATGCATGACGTCATGTGAACATCAGACGGTGTGCCTCTGATAATCATTATACATGTATAATTATATTTTTTATACACAAGGATGAAAAAAATGGGGGCAGTTTGAACCCGCAGTGTTGCGCTGGACTTTTAACGTAATTTATCTTCTGATGCATTGGCGGATTTAGGATCGCCGCAAATTTACCATTAAAAATCCAGATTTGGCACTAAAAAGGGCTGAGTAATTTGGCTAATTCACATGTCGGCCCCCTTTTCGGAAACCCTGGATCCGCCACTGCGATGACCCTGTCTATCCTTTGGGTTAGAAACATAAACCGAAGCCATGTGTCCCATTCTTTAAACTGCTTCAAGCACAGGGGCTACATTACACAAAGGAAATATATATAACAAAGATATAGTAGGGGGATATATCTCCTTTTGTTTCCTTTGTGTAATGTAGTCCCAGTGCCATAAGAATTCTCGTGTTCGGATTATATTTTTAAATATATCTAATTGATTTTTTTGTGCAAGGGTAGGAAAAAGATATGTTATAACACTAGTATGAATATATTTACTGAGTCTCAATTTTTAGAAAACATGCTTTCCTCGTCGAACCATGTTCAACTCAAATGTGAATTGCTAAGGGGAATCGTACAATTTCCAAATCCGGAAGACAGACTATTTAAGAAAGAGAGAGGATGAAAACGATGTGGGTGTGATTAGGGACAGCGGGATGGAAAGGGGTGTGGAAGAACGGACGAAAGTGGTTGAGGCAGACCAGTAGGACTCCATTCAAAAGTGGGGAAGGGGGACTTACAAACACAAAACAAAATTCGCAATATGATACCACTGTTTTAAGCCACTTTTTGTGCCAAGGAGTTTTGCATGAATCGCATAAAGCTATAGACACTGACCAAAGGCGGATATAGAAATTTTTGAAAGGGGGATTGCAGCCTGTCATGACTACTATCTTCCACTATTCAGTCTAGAAAGACGGCGGTTGCTGCAGTCTTGAAAATAGTCAAAAATAACCTTTTGGGGGTAAAATTTTCCGACCCCCTATATATCTACCACTGTTAATAATAAACTCATTTCCACGAAAGAATTATGATGATGCAGATCGGACAATAAAGTGGGGGCTGGTTCCCGGTTCCCACGGCCATATGAAAGGAAAGGAGAGCCTAGAGTATGAGAAAAAATAAGGTAATTTAAAGAGGCAAAAATAGACCGGTGTGAGGAAGTAGAAGAGTATAAGGTGATGGAATTTAGTGAGGGCAAAAAGAAAATGGGAGGAAGAGGTTGGAAAATGGATTTGAAGGAGAAAAGTAAAGGGAAATATATGAAGTGGGAAACCACAATCGCCACTGCCTGAACAACGTATAACAGATAGTTACTGATATTGGTAGTTTAGAATATGTGTATCATCTTTACAGTTTTTGTCTATCATACGGCATATGCGAATTACCGTGTATTAATTAGTGCCATAAAGTCCGTGTTTATTCCCCAAGGTGTACGTAAATTACACCTCTGTCCGCTCTTCGGCACCCAGTTCTATCCCCCTATAGACCATTCTTACACGGACGCGACCATCTTCAGATCACGTGACTATCCGCTTAGTCTAGTATCATCAATCAAGGACTTTTAAACAAGTTTACAAGTCTTTGCATCAGCTGATTCTACCTACTGGTATTTTTTCATTATTGTGGGCCGGCACTAGCCGGCCCATCCTTTGATATAAGTTTGAGAAAGTTGCATGCGTTTCTGCAGTACAGCAAGGCCCCGCCCCCAGGATTTTACACCAATGATAAAATTAGGATTATATTCAGTAATTCACTGCGGAGAGAGAGCATGTGTCACCTCGCTGACCCAGTTTGACAGATTTATGTAAGCGTAGTATCTTAGAGACTCACGCTGATTAAAGTAAAAATTTGTTGGAATATTTTCTGGGGATGGGTATTACCTTACAATTTTTTTTAATATTTGACGCTCTTTCTTCGCTGACCCAGTTTGACAGATTTATGTAAGCGTAGTATCTTAGAGACTCACGCTGATTAAAGTAAAAATTTGTTGGAATATTTTCTGGGGATGGGTATTACCTTACAATTTTTTTAATATTTGACGCTCTTTCTTCATGAGCAAATTATTATTCGGTTGCCTAAGTGACTTTCATCATAGCCCTTATATAACCAATTATATTTTACAATTGTTTATTATGGCAATACGATTTTAAAACCTTAATTATTGTTTATAAATTAAAACTTGAGAATAGTAAGATTACCAGCACGGCCACACTATTACCACAAGTTTAAACTTGTGGTAATGGTGTGGCCGTGCTGGTAATCTTACTATTCTCAAGTTTTAATTTATAAACAATAATTAAGGTTTTAAAATCGTAAAGTTGTTACCCCAGCAAACAGCCAGTTGCTTATAGATTGGTTAAGTTTTGTTGTTAAAAATGAATAGTAGATTGATTGATTAATTATTGTTTCACGTCACTCCACGATTATTACACGTAACGGACCCTCCCGAAGAAGTGGGGGATCTTTTACGTGCCACGCCTACCGTGACACGGGACCTCCGTTTCACCGATGTGCACACGGAGGGAGTCGAACCCGGGACCTTTCGGTCACCTCATCCACTGAGTCCATCGGTTTTAAACAAATCGTAGATGATATGGCTAGTAATTTTACAAGTACATTTCCATACAAAACGCAGGCTAATCCGTACGTCTAATAAACTCGCTATTGCCTTATGTACTTAATGGGCTAAATGAACCAATTTTATAAACTATTATAACTGAAAAGGAAGTGATACTGGAAATTTTAAAACATTATTTTGGGGTTTTTTTATTCTTTGCAGTTTTATCATCATCCCATTCCGGCCCACACTTTGGTGCTTGCACCAAATTGTTTCTTGTTTGTATCTTTATTAAGTTGTTATGCGGTCTTGACAGTGATTATGACTGAAACACAGACTGTTTGTCATGGGTTGCTTTATCCGCAATTGGACAAAAAGAGAAGCGGAATAAAGATTTGATTTTCATCAGATTGCCTCAGTAACATTACTTTACAACCCCTATACTATAGCAAACGAAGGTAGATCCAATCTTATCGCTTAATAATGCGAGGGTATTTTTATGAATAATCGACTGCTTAGTACTGATCTATTAAAATTATTATTCTGATTATTCCCATGGTAATTACTTCGATCCATGTCCCTGTGTCGAGTTGTATCTTCTATTCAAAGACATATATACTTTCATATGTATATATGTCTCTGCTTCTATTATACTAACAGAAAATGGATTATGTAACAGGTGTAGAACCAGGTTGTCACCTGTGGTCAGTAATATCTAATCCCAAGTATCCACGGCAAAAGTGAAAGATACATTCCAGAAACTGTCGTCCGTATTACGCAATAAACTTACTGAATTTATGTCGGCTGTTTACCCCCATCATTCACAAAACTATTATTGATACACGTGTATGTTGATTAGAGCAAATTAATTAACATTGCGTACACGAGGGAGGTAATGCATAATGAACTGATGTTCTTTCTTCATCCAGTGGTAGATCCAGCGCCCCTTTAGCCGGGGTTCAAGAGACAAATTTTGTCACTTTTAACAGAAAATGGACCAAAATACAGGGTTTTGGTAATAATTTGAGGTACAGCCGGGAGGACCCCCCTCCGCTACCCTAAATCCTCCACTATTTATCCAAGTTATTTTTGATAAGTTGATTTCGGTACTTGCGAAATTTCGTCCCTGTAGAGTTATATTCAATTTTCATAGAACTGCAGTTCATGTTCCAAAAGATCATATACGAATTTTTAAAAAGGATTTTCCCAACCCTTAGGCTTGCTAAAGTCTCTATGTTAAGATTATATTAATTCATTACGTCCCTTATATGAAATTCTGCTCGTTGTCATACTGCATTCTCTAGAACATAGATATATATGTTTTCACATTGCACATTATAAGAATTAACAATAATATATTTTGAATATAACGTAAGATAACTTTTTTGTTTACTCAATCCCCCTTGTCACCGGATAGTACGCAAAATTTCGCGTTGCTATAGAAATATTCACACCTTTGAGTGTACTGCGTTAATAATATGCCCTTATACATGATACAACTGAATGGGATCGTATAATGACCCAAGAAAAACAAAGGAACGAGGGATGACATTTTAGAGCTACATGAATTAAAATTGGTTTACATCATGTACTTTGCAAAAAAAAAAACAAAACAAAACAAAACAAAACACCCCCCCCCCCCAAAAAAGACCTAAACAAAGTAACAAAAGATAACGTTTTTATGAAAATTGATTAAAACGTGTTAAACATTGATAACTACTATCTAGGAAATGTTCTGAATATATCTTTGCACAGGAAAAAACCGGGGGGGGGGGGGGGGCAGAGTTTCAATATCATGGAGTGAATATTGACGGAAACAAAATCTCTCGGAACTCATACCCATCCTCATTCACTCCCCATTTTATATAAACGAGGACATGTAAACATCATATATCATAAAACGATAATGTTGAATAAGAATTAACAATAATATACCTTAAATGTTTCATAATGTAATTTTCTTGTTTATTCCTTCCCCCTTGTCACCGAATAGTACGCAAAATATCGCGTTGCTATAGAAATATTCACACCTCTGAATGTACTGCGTTAGTATGTCCTTATACAGGATACAACTGAATGAGATCGAATAATGACCCAAGAAAAAGGAACAATGAGGGATGACATTTGAAAGCTGAATTAAAATCGGTTTACTTTTTGTACTTTGCAACCAAAATCAAATATGAAATAAAAAAATTGATGGGTCTTTCTATGCCAGCATTGTGTCAATGTGCACCTTGGACCTCTTTTTATTTTTTCTCTCTCTCTCTTGTAAACCGGGGACTTACATATCTAAATATCTAGATATATACGTCCCCGATATTATACTCGTTTCAAATTCAAATTCATTTATTGGCATTAAACAAATGTTCATAGCCATCAATACAAAAGATAAATGCAAATAATTTACAACATATTGCCAGAGGGCATATATATGTATATATACACTATAAAGAAATATTCAATAATGATGCTCTATGTTTCAACGCTGTGTTAATAAATCGAATTAGTTTTAACTGCTTTCCTTTAGAAGATATATTTAACAAAGATTTTAATTTAGTTACATTAGGCCAATGACAATAATATTTTGGTAAAAACGCTCTTCGTATATCATTATATACAGGACACACAAGCAAAAAGTGGTATTCATTTTCAATAACATTTAAATTACAGCAGTTACATTTTCTATTTTCTCTATCTATATTGAAATACCTTCCTCTTTCGATGTTAAGATCATGTGCACTTATCCTAATTTTCGTGAGAACACAACGTAAATTTTTATTCAGAATATCATTCAAATAAGAAGAACACAAAAAATTATCTTTAATTTGAGAAAAGACTTGTAGTTTTGGTGACATTCTAATTTCATGACTCCAGTTTTGTATAAAAATATCCCAAATTCGCTGCTTTATAGCTTCATAGGGAATGCTAATAACATCTTGATTTGTCCAAAAGTCACCATATCCAATATTAAATAAAAGAGTTTTAACACCTTGAGCCCAGTTATTTACAACTCTACCGCTTTCTAAATCATGACGCAGTAATGAATACATTTTGTACTGCAGAGTTTGCCTGTTACTTAAAAGTTTTAGCCAATATTTAATTACTCTGAACTGCGCTTGTATTTTAAATGTGGTTCGTCCCAGTTCACCTAAAACTGCATTATTTGTTGTTGTACGTCTGACACCAAAAATATGTTTACAAAATTTCATATGAATACGCTCAATCATTTCTAAATTACAATTCAAACCCCATATTTCTGAACCATACAATAAAACTGACTAACAACACTGTCAAATATATGAAATATTTCCTTTATCGGTAAAACTTTTTCTTTGAAAACATTGAACAAAAAATACACAGCTTTAGTGCTTTGTTCGCACAACCTTTTTATAGTATTTTTCCATTTTCCGTTGTAATTCAATAGAACGCCCAAATACACAAAACTATTAACATTTTCGAGTTTAACACCATTATATAAAAAGGTTACATCAGGCTCTCTTGGACTTTTTCTAAAAACAACTATTTTGGTTTTATCAATATTCACAGAAATACCAAATTCTAAACAATATTTGTGTAAACTATCGAGCAATGTTTGTAAACCAGACACACTTTTTGAAAAAAGAACAGTGTCATCGGCATATAGTAACGTAAATAATTGAATTTCTTGTAACATGAAAGAATCCCTTTCATTGCTATTCTCAAAAAGATACAATAAAAGATCATTTATAAAGAGAAGAAACATTATCGGGGATAATGGCTCCCCCTGTTTCAAACCAGTGTATGAAAAAATCTGGCCACTGATAGACGAATTGTACCTTATTCTTGCTTTTACGATATTATACATAGATTTAATCATATTCACAAATCGAGTAGATACACCTTGCTGAAGTAATTTGATCCATAATTGATTTCTTGGAATTCGATCAAACGCCTTTTGAAAATCGATGAATGCTGTATATAATTTTTCACCAGAGGACGTAACTTTATTGATAATAGAATGTAATAAAAATGAGCAATCAACTGTAGACGATTTCGGACGAAATCCAAACTGATTATCAATTAAGCCTTTCTCACATTGTGACCAAAAGCTTAATCTCTCATTCAAAATAATAGAAAATATTTTACTGAAAATACTAATCAAAGTTATACCTCTAAAATCATTTACATTTTGAGGGTAGGATTTCTTAGGTACTGGCACGATAACACATTCTGCCCATGCCGATGGGTAAATACCACTACAATATATATAATTAAATAATTTAGCCAGAACCGGAGATAAAATTTCCTTACATTCCAAAAATATTTCTGCACATATTTTATCTAAACCAACACTTTTGTTTCTCTTCAACTTAGATATGGCAGATTTCACCTCATCTACGGAAATACAATCATCCAATATATCATTACTTATATCATCTACAGTATCTGGCGTATACGTAGACTGGTTTTCTTCATCACCTTGTCCCTGTAATAACTCTTCAAAATGACGAGAAAATTCATCAACGGAAAACTTGTTGTTAAAAACATTATTATTTTTGGAATTAACACGTTTTATTTCCCTCCAAAACTTTCTAGGATTTCTCTTTAAAGAGTCTGAAAGCAAATTACCCTCCTTTTGCTGATGTGAAAATTTTGCTCTCCGTTTCACTTGATTATAAATTTTTCTATTACTCAAAAATGCAGTTCTGTTATCAATACTTGGATCTTTTAGATATTTATTTCGAAATGAATTAAAAATGTATTTACTCTGTTTACATTTTTCATCAAACCATTCATTGCATTTCACTCTTTTCTTATTTTCATTTGAGCGTGTTCGAATCGTTTTTCCAAAAACATGAAATGCGTGCTTGTACATTAAATCACTCATGGTTTGTACTACTTTAAATACTGTTTTTACCTGTATTATTAAAATGATTATCACCCATTTAAAGCATTGATTGAGTTTTTATGTACCAGTGTACATCATGAGATATAGGGCCTCGGTGTATATATCACAAAGAAAACTGTGACATTTCACTTTTATTTGTAATACTCCAATTTCAATATTTTTTGTGATAAACCAGAGACATATAAACACACGTGTATATATGTCTTTGGATAAACTTATTTCTGCGCAAGTGCTATAATTCCATTACTTCGGTCTATTAACTCAAAACTATTTTGTTTGGCAGCAATTACATCTTTGTATATCTACTTGACACGATGACTCAAGAAGTAAGAAACGTTTAATCAATACAATACCTTAATTATCTATTTCGCAATTATCACTTATCATTATCTCTTAAACAAACTCCCCTTGTATACTTGTTATTGTTACTATTTGTTATAAAGTCTTGACCATACATTGTATAATTTAGTTTTGGAGGCAGCGTTAGACTGGCAATATTCAACTCGCCAAAATAAATCTGGAAAATCTATATTTCACGTGTTTTCGAACTTATTCAAAAATGTCATACAGGAACCAGGGCACTACAGTCTCCCTACGCATCGGCATCCTCGTAAGTTCCGTGACATCATCGTCACGATAAGTCCCAGAACCTACGACATTGTATAACCGAAATCAATTTGGTTATATATACTTCAACAATAACTCGTTTTACCGATCGTAAGTGAACCTGAACCCGTAAGTGCACTTACGATGAATCCATCGAAAATTACGTGAAGTCCAAATTAGTACTTGATCCCGTAAGTACCTGATTTACGGGAACAGTTACGGTTACGTCCACGATTGCTAGAGAAACGGGTTACAAATAGGAAGGTGGAAAAAGAGAAATCGCCATAGTAGAATCCTTTCCTACAGTATGATTGCAAGTTTGAAATTCAGTACTTTACCACTAGATCAGACCCTTTTCAGTCGAGATCACTACCTAAGGAGTAATTCACAGGATGTCATAATTAATCCTAATTAATTGACTTCCAGCTGGTGAAACGGAGTTTATTCCCCAGAGAGCAATAAACACCCTTGAGTCCACACAAGTTTTGTGTATCCAACGGTATATAACACGTTTCTGGTATAGTATATTGTATCTGCCATAAAATGACGATAAATACAGATGAAGATATCATTTGTAATTGTTTGATTTCGAAAAGGGAAGGAGGGATTCAATTGTTCCAAAAACAAAATAAATAAACGGTAAAGGATCGAAGGGGATGTAATGCCTTTCGAGAGCGTCTTTGCCTAACCCGAGTCACACCGAGAATATTTCACTCATATGGTGACGATCTTTGCCTAACCCGAAAGTACATGTAGATGGCTTTTATGGTATGTAAGAGATTTTCATTAAGTATTCTTAAGTGTTTTCCTTTATAATTAATTATCAGCATATACAACCAAATAGACGGTTATCCCTTACGATCCGCGGTAGACATCAAGACCATCAGATATTGGCACTGCCAAACATCGCTTTTATTGTTTATTGAAGTACAGAAGACGCTATTTTCCTGTATCATATAACTATAAGATCCAAAGTAAAACTTAGTTAAATTTTAAAACACGAATTCCTGAAAAGGAAAAAGAAAGTATCCTTGTTTAAAGATACATGTATTTCAAACGATCGATCAAGTTCATGCAAAAATAATACAGATCCCGACAAGCAAGATAGGATTTCAAATTGATTTCAACCCAGTTGAAATGAAGAAGAGACTCAATAAATCAAATCTAAAGGACATAATATATTAAGGTCAGTAAATAAATAAAAATGATAAAAAAGACTAAATAATTAAAAACAATAAAATCCCCCCCCCCCCCCCCCCCCCCCAAATCAGACAAACAAACAAAACAAGACCCACCCACACCAAAAGTGCTGTTCATACTACTGCGATGAATGTATGCAAATAAATATGTATGTGTGTTTGTGTTTGTCTGTGTGTGTGTGGTCATTGGTTATAATAAATAAGGCGAAATACTGAAGCTAGAATTTGCTGTGATATATAGATCTACCGTTGTTTACTATTACATGTATCACATTGTACACTGTTGCTGCACATGCAACCATACATTGCATGTCGTGAATGTTACTATGCGCGTACAGTATGTGGTGTATTTTCGGAATTTATTTTCGGATAGAATGACAACACGGATTATTATCGTCCGTTAAAACTACTTTTCACTTGCATTTAAATGAATATCCGGTTCGGATGGACCTCATTTTTGATCTGATGAAACAATATCTCCACCCATAATTAATCTCAGGATCAGAAAATATGAACATACAGTACATCCACAGAAATAATACTAGCAGTGATGCAGCCTGAGGTAATGCTCACATAAATTCTGCTGACCTTATTAGTTAATTATGGATTTTTGAGCCATTCAAATGGAGTGATTTTTCTAACTTCAACACTGTAAATGTCAACACTGTTGACATTTACAGTGTTGAAGTTAGAAAAATCACAACAGTTCAAACTTGTCACTCTGCTGTACTGTACAGTATAGCTCTATAATTTGTAAAGTCTACAGTACAGACCAAGGAATTTTTAAATGCAGAGTCATTTCCTTTGTATTTCGGTTTACAATAGCTACATTAATTTGGTCAAAATAGAACTGGATTTGTACCAGATAGAAAATTCTGCAATTCTGGTCTTTGTTAAAAGGCAAAACTTGAAATTAGTCATTTTCACCGATAGAAATAAGATAAACCTTAAACCTATGAAATTCTATGATTTGTTTTTCCTTTCTGAATGATTCTTTATGTTTTTGTAGGTCTATTACACAGGCAGATCAAGCAATGTAAAGGACAGACTGGCCTTCCCTAGACCTCAATCTTCTTTTTTTTGTCCAATCTGATACAGGGCTGTGTAAGTGTTTATGTCCCCATGTATTTAATTCTGTACATTACAAAATAGGATCTTAATTATACTAATTAAGTGCCTGAGACAACTAAAACAGTAAACTGTAACTCACTGTAAACTCAGATCTCTGATTCAATTCAGAATAGGTGGGAAGGTTCACTTAGTGGCAGAATAATCAATAAGATGTTGTTAGTCACTCATTTGTAGAAGTTGAATGTATCTTCTGGTTTTCTCAGCCATTTAAAACAAGACAACAACATATAGGTTTAATATTCTTAATGTTGCTTCAAACAACAAACACGTACAATATGAGTGACAGGCATGGTATAGTGGTTAAGCGCTTGGCTTATGGCGCCAACGATCCGGGTTCGATTCCAGGGTTGTGCCACGATGTTAGAGAGGTTGGTAACCTCCTGCTTCCATGTCGTGATATAACTGAAATATAAGTGAAAGCGACGTAAAACACCAATCAACCAACCAACCATGAAATATGTATCAGCTGCTACATGGAAGGGAATATCTTCCTTGGCAATGAACAAATTTAGTTAAACTGATGTGTAGTTTCAAGAAACATGTATGTAATAGATTCAAGTCTTCTTCAAAAGTATAGATGACATACAAGTATATTTATCATAAAAACATTTAGAAACTTGTTTCCATTACATACATCATTTTCCTTGTGACAGACTACATCATCATTCTTAGAACTTTATTTCAAGCCAGCTGCTAGGTTCTCTGCCATGTGATGTAATGAAGTTCTGCTTTTGAGCCTCATTCAAGCTATCACTTTTTGTTTCCTTCCTTATGGTAGAAGTATCATTTTAAAATTCAAAGTTAATAGTGAGAGAACTTTGAGTTTTAATGCTGTTGATTGAGTATCTAAACTTAATTTTGCAAGAGGAGAAATGTGAATTAAATCCAGGGACACAAGAAGTTGCCAGACCATTATTGCAATAACATGAGGTTCAAGTTTAGAATTATAGTCTTGTCATCAATTTCTCATATTACATAAATCATATATAAATTTCTGTTATAATATGCTTGTAATATTTTGGTAAATTCTCAGGTGAAGGATAATCCTATACAGAATAAAGAACAGGAATCAATACAAGTGCCATGCATGATCAATTCAAGTTTTTATAGGCAGATGATAATGGAGAGCATTTTTTTTCCATGTTGGACCAGTGGAACAACTTCATGATGATACAAGTTCAAACTATGCATCAATAATGGGAATATTGCTGACAAAACAGGAAAGAAGAAAATAACAATGTCTGTTCAAGAATACCTAAATAAACAATTTAGTAGGCATATTATTCACCTGTAAGCAGGTTTAATTTTATATTATTGTATTTCACATGTGTATCTCTTATAGCTAATCTAAACACAGTAATGTTATTTCAGTTCATGTATTACACTTTCAGATTATTTCATTTGTAGTCACATGTCACATGTCATATATAAGAATAAAATAAATGATGCAATATCCCATATAAAATTTAATCATATATTATTTATTGTATTTGTAATGTAAAGTGACAAGGTTTCCATATCATCTGATAGCCTACTGTGTATGCATTTACTGCTTCATATATCAGATGTATTTTATGATAATTAAATACATATTAATTTTTTTTTCAATTGTTACTGAGTGACATATCCAGGGTCAAATTTAAGTTATATTTACAGTGTATGTAGGTGCATAACAAGGACTGTGAGACAATGTTTTAATAAGTCATATATTTAAGTCTTCATGTAAATGTTACATGGATACAAAATATTTTCACATAACACAGTATACAGTTCTTTCATTGGTAATAAACATATTGTTATTATTGAAGCATTTTCTAAGGGTGTCTAATTTTTTTTTAGAGTTTGCTTTACTTTTACTGTATCTGTCTTGAGGAAAACTCTTTTGTAACAACATGATAAAGTGTATTTTATGTCTGAATATGGAATTTGATTTTTAAGACAGGTTTGCTGAATTTACTGGTAGTTGTATTTTTAAAACTTGTATTTTCATATTTTATAATATTACTTGGAAAAATTATAAAACATTTCTACTTAAAGGAAAATAATTTTGTTTCTTTCTATTTTATTGTAAAAGAAAACCTAATTTAAGAAATAGAGAAAGAAATACCTGTAAAACAGAAAAAAGTAGAAATATCCCTTAGGAGAATTTTTTTTGTAATTTAAATATTTATATCCTATAGGATATTTTTATTTTCCTACAGGAGAAAAAAATCCCTTAGGAAAAATATAATATCCCATGGGAAGAAAAAAATCCTATAGGAAATAAAACTATCCCTTAGGAGAAAGAGATCCCTTAGGAGAAAAAATGTCCCTTAGGAAAATTAAAATATCCTATGGGAAATGGAGAATATCCCTTAGGATTTGTCTTTTTCCCATGGGATTAAAAATAATCCTACAGGAAAAAGAAAAAATCCCATGGGATATTATTTTTTAAAGGTGAATATCTTACCTGTCAGGTGAGATAATTAATTAATTTTTCATTTTTTTCGAACTGTAGAGTGAGATCTACCACCCGCTTTTTACCGTTTTTCTCTATCTTGCAGCTAAGGCGGGCGCGTTTTTGCACTTTTTTGCTGTGCATAATTAAATTTGCTCCTGTTTTAAGTGTTATTATACCCTTTTTCCTGATGTTATGCACAGGGCACGTCAGTTATGCTAAATAATCGTTGACGTCACATGTTGACATATAAAAAAAGAGAAGGGAGGACACCGATTCTTCGCCGATCTGGGGTTTCCCTAATTTTCCATATTTGTTTATGCAATAAAAACTTTCGTCAGTTACCTTGCACTTTATGATGCATCTGTATGCACTCGCATTTTCTCTCAACAAGTTTTTCACGACAGAAATCGGTCAATTTTATCCATCAGCCGTCTGCAGCTGTAAACTTTCAAAGGGACTTCCGGTAAACACGGAGCGAATTTCAAGGTAAGCTCTGTTTGGTCGATATCAAATATACATATATGATTTGGATAAGCTTTGAAGAAGTGAAAAATTTAAATTGATAAAACAGGCACCATTGTAGATTTATAAGGCTGAAAGCCCTCCCTGACGTATCATTTCCATATCAAGCTGACAAGACACAACAAGTTTAATTTATTTCAAAATAATGAATAAAATATTATTTAAACATTTTCTGGCCTTTATGCATTATTTGAGCATAACTTGCCATGAAATCAACATTTTTTACCCTTTCATTAAATTTGATCAATTTAAATTTCCCACTTCTTCGATTATGACGTATATTTAATATCGACCAATCAGGGCTTACCTTGAAATTCGCTCCGTGTTTACCGGAAGTCCCTTTGAAAGTTTACAGCTGCAGACGGCTGATAGATAAAATTGACCGATTTCTGTCGTGAAAAACTTGTTGAGAGAAAATGCGAGTGCATACAGATGCATCATAAAATGCAAGGTAACTGACGAAAGCTTTTATTGCATCAAAAAATACGGAAAATTAGGGAAACCCCAGATCGGCGAAAAATGGGTGTCCTCCCTTCTCTTTTTTTATATGTCAACATGTGACGTCAACGATTATTTAGCATAACTGACGTGTCCTGTGATATTATGTGACTGTGTCTTTCTAGTGTTTATTCACCCAACTCCTGACCTACTGTCACAGTCTAAGTTGAGCCATATCCAATCCACTTTCCGCCATATTTTTGGCCATTGACGTAGACAAAACTTTTTCGTTAACCATTGTCAAACGTAAGCTGTCTGGATCTAGATCCTGTTCTGTATCTTCTCATGTCATCTGCGGAGGATAACGTGAATGAGTGTTTACGTAGGTCCTCAACTGACGGAGAAGTGAGGTCTGTCAACTTCCTTAGCGTATCTACATCAATACACGGAATTGTGAGCATAATATGTCTCGTTCAGGAGTTGTGCGGCGAGGGTAACCTGCTTGTAGCTCGGCATGCCCGGGTGTTTTTCCTTGAAGAGCGGTAATGTATCTATAAACCCAGAACAGACTCCTCTGAACAATGTAGCATTTTCAATTTTGCAAAAACATTCAGAAGCCTTGACGAGTCGAAGGTACAATTGTGGGCAACTAGCACTAAATTGTCTGAATCTATATCTTGGAGCCAAAGGAGAAAATTTTGCATTGCTTGTCTAGGAAGGAGAGCGTTGACTGCAGAACCATTGTGACAAAGATTGTTTTCTAGTATGGCGAGACCTGTGACATCAGTCGCGGCTCTGCTAATTGGCTTGCTGGGAACAATGTAAGTATTGAAACAGTTATCTGAACGATGCATAGCCGACAACTGTATAGTGTCGCAATCAAGTGAAACAGAGGTTGTTTCAATGTCAAAATGAACTAATGAGTCCATGCTGAAGATATCAATTTTCATCAAAGCCGGTGGAGCCATTGGTGGTACTATTGTAGCTATGGCTAGATGCAAGGCCACTCCTGGTTTCGTGTACCGTTCTAGTGAGTGTCAGCTTCTTATCGCAGCTATCGCACCCTTCGATCAGTCGCTTGATGACTTCAATAGGCTCTATAATTCGCCGTTCACCTTCAGTCCATGGCAGTTTAATATCGTTAAATTTGTTGGGAGTTGGTATGTCTCTGCTTCGTGTTTGCCTTGCTACGCGAATGTTTCTTTCGGCATATAACAGCCTTTGTTTTTGTTTGGACTTTACGAAGCGGCCTTTTTAACGCGACGCCATTTTGAATCTAATAACGTGAATCTATTGCGGGAAACGTCATACAAACGCGTCGCTCTTGATGCGCACAAACAATAGACAGATTTACCTTTATTCTCGGCAAAGCGAAAGGGAAAGTACTTTAAAACAGTCACTATAGACTGATTATGGAGGTGAATAGATTAAGTCATAAGTGACCAAGAGAGACTGTGTTTCCCCAAACCTCCCCTTTTTCCGGCGCCATCAACTGAGAAAATACTTAAGTCAATCATTTCATTTTTATCTATTCCATTATCAAATGTTCAAATAAATTGTTATGCAGAATGGTTTAATTCTATTTATCGATAGAATAAAACTCATTAAAATTCAAATTCCAGTTATTGATTCATTGTTGAACAGAGGAATATGAAAATATAACTTAAGCTGACGACAATTTGATTCTGAAAGGGGGGGGGGGCGGCACTTTGGCACTTTTTGATTGATTGAATGATTATTGTTTTACGTCAAGATTATTTCACGTATGTGGTGACGGCATCTGTCTGATGCATTGCACACAAATTTAAACCTTTGTAACGGACCCACCCCAAAAAGTGAGGGATCTTTTACGTGCCACGCCTACCGTGACGCGGGACCTGGGTTTTTACTGTCTCATCCGAAAGACAGAACACCGTTGTGCCCAGCGCGGAAGTGGAACCCGGAACCTGTCGATCACGAGCACCTTATTCACTAGGCCACACCAGCTTAGCACTATTTGAAAATAAACATTCTGACCCTGAAAATGCTGGAAATAAAAAAAATCTGGTTTTGACTGAAATGAAAATAAATATTCTGGGCACTAGCATGTACACAAACCAGATTATGCAAATATAAAGCTGAATGTTTTATAAAACATGTTGATATCGCTTCGCTCGCCAGATTGCTCCTTATACTATAATATATAGTACTTTAACTGTATATATCTCATATCTCAGAGGACTTTATAGCATTGAAAAATCGTGCTATGCAATATGTTTAACAAAACTTAATAGTATGGTTGCTTTTTATTTTTGATATTTGCATGTCCATTTTGATGGGCAAACAGGGGACAAGAGCTCTATCATCTGCTTTCTGAGAGATTTTCTCTTTAGAATTTTGTTTGGAATAGTGTTACTCGCATTCCCCTGCCGTCAATTTCCAATCTCTTTCCTTAACTTCCCCTCGTGTTGTCCGCCACTCATATATATATGCCAGGGACACCGATATTTTAACGTTAAAATGAATGGCTAAAAGGAGTCTTAATTGAATATGTCTTATCTCTTACCTGAGCACATATGCAAAGTCAATGTATTGAATCATGTCCTTGAGTACATATGCAAAGTCAATATTAAAATTAAATCATGTCCATTTCGAAATTTACGGTGGTCATATTTGTTGACAGTTTTTCATTCCTATACAGTTTCATTCAAATCAGTGCAACAGGACATTCGTCAAACGGTTTTAATACATCTATTCAAATGTAAAATAAACACAAACATAACTTTAAAATTAGTACAAAAGAAAAAACAACAAAAATGTGTATCTTTACTTAAAATACATGATAACAAAAGTAAAAAGAGTCCCAAATGGACCTATATTGCTCACCTTAGACAATGATATTGAACAATGATTGTAGGAGGCCATAAGTCTTTAGTTTCTTTAAAACTTTTTAAAAATGTAAAATTGTTCATGAGGAACATCTTTCCTTAATATCTACCAAGCTTTCTTAAATTTTATCTAGAAGTAGTGAAGACAAAGTTAAAAATGTGATAAATCAAATGTATCAAAAATATTTGTGAGATGCTTTTTTGCATTAAAATAACGTAGTTCAAAGTAAGTCAAAAATAAACAAAATATTATCATTCGGACAGGAAGCCAAAACAGCAACACTTTTTCGCACATACTTCTTTAGCGATGGAAATTCTCCCCCTGGATACCACAGACTGAGAGAGACTATACACTTCTCGATAGAAACTAGTACTATGAACTTCAAGACATATGCAATTAAAGCAGTATTTGCATATTATTTGTTGAGTTCATTGGACAAGCATTTTGCGGGTTATTTACTATTATGAAGCGGTACCGGTTATATGCGACACATCGGTAACGCTATAACGGTAGCAACTACAGTGGGGGATCCAAGATTTGCGAAATGGATGGGGCACATATCAAAATCAACTATTACCTCAAAATACTCGGCCATTTTAGGTGCAAAATTTGAAGTTTTTCTCATACTTGTGGCGAAAAAGTGGGGGTGGGAGGGGCGCCCCATCTAAATCCACCACTGAACTATATATATATAGAGACTGCGTTCCACAGTATACACCTTTACCTATATCACAATTAAAGTCGTTAACTAACGGTTTTGAGTCGGTCAACATTTTCGTCAAAATTATCCCCCCCCCCTCTTCCCAGAATTTGTTTTATGGCCTTAGCTTGTAGGAGGTACTACAGATGAGGTCAATTTTGACAGCATTTAAATACCATCTTCCTGGAAGGGTTATGTCCCTCTGTTAAAATATTTTCCAGACAACTTTCAGTTTTCCTTTAGGATATTTTTCTGGATTTCTTAGAGTCGATACTTATTTTGTATAATTTACATGATATTACAACAACTATCCACAAAGGGCAATAATTCTTGTAATAATAACACGTACTGTTGTTGTATTGCCGAACCAAAGAATGGAATCGATTCCCTCCCATTCCTCAAAATCTACGGAGGACCTAGTTTCATTATTGAAATTTGTATTATTATTTCTAGTTTGGTAAGCGGTACAAAGTCCAATGTAGCTAGGTGTCTGAAGAAGAAAATTTACCGAGAATCAGGGGTGGTGCCGTAGTTGCTAGTTGATTGCTTTGAAAATGAAACGTCGCAGTAGCAAAATTTTGAACTAATGTAGTTGCGAAAATATGCAGTCATGAAAATTGTCTTGTTATAAATTTACTAATTAAAATATGAAATTCGAAAAAAGGATCGCTTAGTAGCAAACAGAGAAATATTAAAGGCCTGTTCGGGTACAAAAAAAACCCCAAAAAACAAAAAACACCCCCTCCCCAAAAACAACGAGAAACCGAAAAAAAGAGAGGCCTCTTCTAGACCCTTTAATGTAGAATGTGTCCTCATCTACAAAACAGACCCCACTCTGGTGAATATTACACTCGGTAACCTACACATTCCTGTAGATGTCCCAGAACAATACAAAAAGTGTTTCAAAATAGTGCATTTCAACTGTCTATACTGGTCTCTGAATATTTAATGTACGCCACATTAGTTATTAGCGTTAAATATTTTCTTTACATATATAAAAATCACAATAACAATGTTATATTAATATATACGTATAAAAACATCAAAGCAAACATTGTATAAGTTTTAAAATCCTTTCTTAATTTAAACAACATGACGAGAAACTGACAATTACATGGTTCCGATAGCAAACACTCCTATTGTTAACAATATTGGATTTTGAAACAATACTCAAACTTTGAAAA
Source organism: Pteria penguin (assembly GCA_035048485.1). Lineage (NCBI taxonomy): Eukaryota > Metazoa > Mollusca > Bivalvia > Pterioida > Pteriidae > Pteria > Pteria penguin. The sequence goes on along the minus strand of CM068585.1, from coordinate 33,864,547 downwards.
GGAGCTATTTTCAGTCAATTGGGTTTTAAAAGGAATCGATTCAAATTTGAAAGCTTTCAGTGTCAGAACATATATACACACACGAGCACACGAGCATTATTGTTCACAATAAAACCGAAAAGATTTCAGCCAGAAGACAGTGTAATGAAATGTTAAAACTTTTCAACAAGATGAGGATGTAGACATTCTATAAGACACGGAACATGTTTAAATTTAAGAGATCAACACCTCCCGCAGAACTGAACCGAATTTGCAACCTCTGCAAATATGCGCAAAACGCAGTTTGGAAGTGTTTGAACTGCTCCGACACAATGTGTGAAGGATGCGCTAAAATTCATCGGAATAGCAAAGTATCGCGTAGTCACGTCATCATAACGCAAAAAGAAAAAGCGGAAGAGGAAACTATTTTGAAGCGAATCCGTTGCGACACCCATAAGTCGGAGAACAATGATATGTTTTGTTTAACGTGCGACAAGCCGATTTGTAAAGTTTGTATCACTGAGGATCACAGATCACATCAGCTTATTCAGTTCGAAACTAAAGCCGAACAGGAAAAGCAGAAACTGCGCAGAACTCTGCAAGACGAATCGCAATTGACATTGAAGCATCTTAAAGAGTTGATTGAGCAACAGGAAAAGTATGAGAACGAGTTTCGAGAGAAGAATGAGAAAGTTTTGGAAAACATTGACGGAAGAGTTGTTGAAATTGTGGACGCAATTGGAAGCATCAGAGATAAAATGAGACAAGAAAATGAGACGAAGATTGAAGAAATGACCAGAAATGGAGAGTCATTGAAGAAGATAAGCAACAGCGTGAAACATGCGAGTACAGAAGCAGAAGAGGCGATACGAAGTGAAAACGACCTGGATCTTATACGGAAATCGAAGCTGTATAAAAGCCGATTAAATCCGAAGATACCTGAACTTGTTCGACCAGTTGTACACGATATAACGAGGAACAAATTAGACAAAGACATCTTTGCAGCTGTAAAAAAGGAATGCAACTCCAGGTTTTAATCTCAAACTAATGGGGCCCGTATTACGACAGAACTTACGATGAATTATTCATTTTGGACTCCAAAATAAACAAAAATGATTACTCCAGAATAAATGAAATTTTCGGATAAAAAAGAAATAAAGTTAAAAAAAACTTGAGCAGAAAATCAGTCATTTTTTTAAAAAAATATACTTATAATGTGACATCAGATATTCATGACATGTCGTAAGTTGTTCAGTAAAGCGGGTCCCAGAATGTAACTTAATTTTCTATGTAAACCTATTTTAAAAAGTCATTACAAAATAGCAGCATACCTAAGGGTGATATGAAATTTAATTGCATTTAATTTGAATCAGGTGACATAAAGAAGTGATTCGTATCATGACGAAAATTTTATTATTTTAAGTTCATGAAAAATGACAATTATATATTTATCCATTGTCCTTTAAAAGGCCTCGAAGCTAGGAGAGTACTTCCTTAACAGTTCGCATGGCAATCAGTTATCTCCGTAAATCACTTGCATGCGAATTATCTCAATTCAAGAACAAATATTGCGAAAAAAGATCACTTGCGAATACTTAGTCATATATAGTATGTAATATGATATGATATCGCTAATATTAAGTAATATAGGATATAGAATATAATACTGTTTTTTTCTGGTAGCTATTGTTTGTGTTTTGTTCTGGTAGCTATTGTTTGTGTTTTTTCTGGTAGCTATTGTTTGTGTTTTCTGGTAGCTATTGTTTGTGTTTTTTCTGGTAGCTATTGTTTGTGTTTTCTGGTAGCTATTGTTTGTGTTTTCTGGTAGCTATTGTTTGTGTTTTTTCTGGTAGCTATTGTTTGTGTGTTTTCTGGTAGCTATTGTTTGTGTTTTTTCTGGTAGCTATTGTTTGTGTTTTTTCTGGTAGCTATTGTTTGTGTGTTTTCTGGTAGCTATTGTTTGTGTTTTCAGGGGATCCGACAAAGAATTTAGTCATCTGATTGAAAAGAACGCTCAGCTTTTGAAGGAAATAGACAAAATCAAGCAAGAGCAAGAAAGGGAAGTCAAGGCACATCAGGACAGATGTAATAACCTATCAGAACGGAAAGCGTAAGAAATATCACTTTGATCATATAGTTTTACTAATCTTAACTGGAACTACTGACAATCAGTACCTGTGGTTATTATTTATATGTCTGTGTGTCTGTTTGTCTATCTATCTATCTATCTATCTATCTATCTATCTATCTATCTATCTATCTATCTATCTATCTGTCTGTCTGTCTGTCTGTCTGTCTGTATCTGTCTATCTGTCTATTCGTTTATCCATCCATCCATCCATGACGTTCATTTATATATGCCAGATAGATATCTATAGATATGTATTACCTACAGATTATATGACTGTACCTGTATTACCTACAGATTATATGACTGTACCTGTATTACCTACAGATTATATGACTGTACCTGTATTACCTACAGATTATATGACTGTACCTGTATTACCTACAGATTATATGACTGTACCTGTATTACCTACAGATTATATGACTGTACCTGTATTACCTACAGATTTGCACAAGTCATACTTGCCTACAAACTACCAGATACTGATATCGTACTCCGACTTATTATTTGGTCGTGGTCGTACAGGTTTCGTTACGATGTTGTCCTTACAACCACAAAGCAATGTCTGTTTCAGGAAAACCTGCTTCTTGAAGCTAGGTTACACAATAAAAGAAAGAAAATGTCACTAACATGCTTTGGGGTATTTAAGGTACAACTCTCAGACCCCGCACAAAAGCTAGAGAGCTGGTCTTGTTTGATTTTATTTAAAGTTTTATATGTCTGTCTCTATGGTTGCATTGCGTATAGCGAATTGGAATATGGTTCTATAAACCAATGGAGTGACTATTAGATTTAAAAAGACTTTTTCATACATCTACAAAAGAATAAAGAAATTTCAATGAATATATATGTTTTGGGGAAAAACAAACAAAGCAGAATGTATTTAAAGTCAAGGCCTTCTCGAGATTCATCAGTTTTTATTTGTTTCATATTGCTATATACATGTATACCGTTGCTAATGCTTGATTTTTTTCATTTTTAATCCAGTAGCGAAATCAGATCTCGTCCCTCGTGTCTTTGTGTTTACCAGTTGTAAATATGCCTGTCGTAACTTACCTACTAGGGTCGATACAACGACTTGCGTCATATATGTATTGCCAATAAGGTTTGTTTGATGAAGATATTACGCGTTGATTGTAGAAACATAATTGCGCACTGTAGGATTTCTATTTTCGTCTCTAATTGAAAAGTAAATAAAATGATATATATGTATGGTAATGAATACGTAAATAAAACTTAATAACAGTCCATTTTCCTGTCTTCATTGAGATATCTAGCAAATTATTATCCCCTCGCAACACGGTACCGTTCATGTGTGTGTGTGTGTGTGTGGGGGGGGTGTCTGTAACAAAACCTTGTAGACATTCTAGAAGTCACAGTTTTGGGCCCTATTGGGTTCATACTTTACGTATAGCTTAAGTATAATGAGAGGAAGATCACTATTGGTTTTGATGTTAAAAGGTCAAAGGTTAAGGTCACTATAAAGGTCATCATAGAAAAACTTTGTAGACACTCTAGAAGTCACAGTTTTGGTCCTATTGAATTCATACTTGACTTAATGGTTTTAGTTTAATGAGAGGAAGATCTCTGTTGATTTTGGGGTCAGAGGTCAAAGTAACCATGGATTTTGCGGCAGTGCGAGGGGATGTCACGCTTTAAGTTGCTTTTGTTTTAATTTGGTTTCTTTTGTATTATATTAAAGATATGAATTTTGTTTCGTCGATTATTTGCTTTACACCATACCAAGATTATTTCAGTTATGGTGACGGCATCCGCTTGGTATACGTCAAAGAGAGATTTAGACTTATGGAACGATACGTAGGAGTGAATAATTTTTTACGCGCTGTGGGACCTCGGATTTACTGTCTCGTCCGAAAGGCAGGGCAGCGACGAGCCTTTGGTAGGACTTCAGTCCAGGACCTCTCAGTCAAGATCCGGGCACCCTACCGAATAAGCTACACCGATTTCTTAAGATATGAAAACTGATTGAAAGTAGATTATCTCCGACGATTCTTCGGAGCTTTACGGAGACAGCCGAGAGTCTGGACGATTTCGAGACTAGATTTAACGTAGATTAAGTTCTTATTATAACGATAACACAAGACCAGACTTCAAATTACCCCGAACATTCCACATGTCTTAAATACGAGTTGTCTTTTGTTCCATGATAACGTAAAATACATGAATGCGATGATGTTAATCGATATTAGACCATGTAGATTCTGTTTACGATATGAATACACAATTTATTCTATGCGTGTTATAACAAATATTTCAAAGTCTGGACAAAGATAAAAGTCCTTATTTTTATGGCATAGTTCGAGTTTCTACAGTTTTTATATGCATATACAAACTAACACCCTCTCCTCAACCCAATAATGATAATATAACAAAATATAAGATAAATAGTAAAAAATAAAAATACCCCCACTCCCACATACCCCCCCCCCCCCAAAAGCACATGTTACCAAAATGTATATGATTCTACACTAATCTACTACTTATTCATTTTCTAGAAACCCCCCCCCCCACCCCTGTATTGATGAGTTTTATTATTATTTCTAATGATAACTTTACAATAATCAGTCAGATATTACTCAGCTTCTGTGTCATACAAATGTCCAAGCTTTTAAAAATAAAATTCTAGTTATTATAATCTTATATTTCGTCGCCAAAAGTCGTGTTGAACAAGAGAATCAAATTTTGAAAGGCTGAAGTCTATTGCTCCTTCTCAACTTGAAATCTATTTTACAACTGTAAGTAAAGTTTCGTAACTTTATGGAAGTAAAAGAGGCAGACTTATTGTAGTGGTTAAGCGCTTGGCTTGCAGCACCGACGATCCGGATTCGATTCCCGGATTGCCCCACTATGTTTCGGAGGTTGGTTCCTTTTGTTTCCATGTCGCGATATAACTGAAAAATTGTTGAAAGTGAGTAGACCCCAGTCAATCAATTAACTATAAAATGACAACAACAAAAAAATTGTAACCTCCCATACATATCTACCTGTCAAGCTTTAGTGCACGAATTATTTCCCGTTAAAAATAGATATATTTATTATAATGTTTTCATTTCTTACCTTACTTTAGATGATTTTGTGAATTTTGTAAATAAATGTGTATCCAATATAAATGTTTATGTAGCGAAATTAATTGGGTGTAGAATTTGGATATTTTAGAATTTACTATCTTTTTACAAAAATTTTCTAAGTTGAATAACAACTCAATTTTGTTGACAAACTTCTTTTTTAGAACAATTTTGGAGAATACTCTTTCATGGGGAGAGGCTGTAAATCGAAATCAGACTTGAGATTCTGAGGAAGCCGATAATATTTTAGTGATAGAAATATACAATACATAACGAATTCTCGGATATATTTGTAAGCAAGGATTTCCCAGTGAGCTTTAATGACACAGGGACTATTCGAAGGTCTAGGTTGCTTCGAAATTCTGGTGGGTTCCGAGCTTCGCCATGGTAGGGAACGAAGCCCCAGGAAACTGCAAAATTTAAACAAAATCGTACGAATAAGTTATGTTTTCGACTTCTTCTTTGCTTTTCATTTGAGAACTTAAAGTACAAAGTAGGGAAATAAACCTTAATTGAGTTGATGCAGTCTATTTGCTATACATTATCAAACACTCTCCAAATAGAAGAGCGTATTTTAAAAATTCGGTTAAGAAGTTTATTACTCATGTACCGTCTACTGCTTAATACTTTTGAATAAAAAAATACATATGAACTCTCTAAAAATCTTTTTCATGAATTTAAAAACTTATAACTTTATTAGCCAATAAAATTAACTAAAATGAAAATTATACAAAATCTGTGTTTTTATTGTATATACTAATATTATATTAATAGATTGTGATTTATTTATTTAAGATATATCGAAATTGTATGAAGTCAGTTTATTTTTCTCTGATAAACAATATCCAAGTATACGGGGGATAACTCGTAAAATATTGATAAAGAATAAAGTCAAATAAATATATATATTGTAAACTGAAACCCGATTTCGCGTAAAGAAATTTTGTACAAAATGATATAAATCTACTACTGTCCGGGTCACCAGTTTTGTGCGCCCGAAAACTCGCAAAGATTTTTTAAATTCGCTAAATCGTGAGGTAAAAGAATTTCGTTCTTACAGACTGACCATAACTGAAATAGTTCAAATAATCTGAATACACTGGTATTCTTCAGGATAAAGCCAGTTTTCATTTCCTATATCCTATAACCCATACGTAACTTTAAATCTAGAGAATTATATTGACACAATGTTATTTGGTTTCTATGGGTATTTAAGTAAGCATATATGTGTTTGTATCAAATTGAAAAGAGAGAAAAGAGAGAGAGAAAAAGGGCGGGGGACAAAAACTTTGATGTAGGGGCACAGAAAAAAAAAAAGCTGAAGCAGAAGAAAAAGAAGAAAAGAAAGATTGTTGAAACTTAAGGTGATCAAACCATTGAAAGTTGAACAAAATGTTTTTGCAGTTCCATACATGTGTCTTGCAACGCCGCTCAGTTTTTAATTTAGTACTCAAATATTCAGTTACACTTTGAAAAATGCACAATTATTTCATAATTACGATATATCAAACGTAGGACCTAACTCCTCCCGGGCACCTGGTCTCACCTATGAATTTCAGGGGTCCGTGAATGTCCACTGCACATGGTACATTGTTGTTAGTGCCATAGTCATAATTATGACACCAGTTACTTTAGTACTTTACATTAAGTTTAACGTCACACTTATTCCCTCTGCAGCGTGGAGCTCGTAAAAAGGTTCCCCGCGAAGGATTTGACTTAAAGTGTTATTGTACCCTTTTCCCTGATGTTATATGGCAGTGACACTTTCTACACAGTGTTTGTTCACATTCATGTATATATACGGTTCTGAATAATATCTGGTCCGTCTGTATGTATGGGCATTCACGGCGGATGTGGCTAGCAAAACAGGAGACGCTCACTCATCCAGGGCACCTGGTCTCGCCTCTGAATTTCAGGGGTCCGTGAATGCCCACTGTGGCATATCGTTGTTAGTGCCATAGTCATGTGACATCTATTAGTTTCGTACATGTATTTTGTAGATTTTTGATATACATGTATCCTGATAAAATTTATGCGAAATAAGATGGGAAGAAATGCATAGCTTCCGTCCTTGATATGATACATCCACGACTCGAATACATTATTACACACTCTTCTCAAGAGTGTGGTCTAAAAACTATGTTAAAAAGTTTTATTTAAATTACAGTAATCGTTTACTAATTTTAGAAATGAAAAACAAAAATACATTTGAGTTCTCTAAGAAATTCGTCAAATTTTTTTATAAATTACAACTTTATTAAGAAATAAAATTTATTTTAATGATATTGATATAGAATTAACATTTTTATTGCATATACTAATTTAATTTTAAAAGATAATAATTTATCTATTAAAGATATTTTATATTGTATTAAAAATATTTGTATTTTTCTCTGATAAACAATATCCAAAGCTACGGGAGGTAACTCGTGAAAATTTAAGGAGTACATACAGTAAATTGAAACCACATTACGCGTAAAGAAATACGAAAATAAATAAATCTACTAGTTTTAATTTTCTCTGGTAAGTGAGTTCAGAGAAATGAGTTCTGGGACTTACACATTGAATCGGCAAGCAAGCTCTGAGATAATTGCAGTCTTCTAATTTGTCTATGCATAATAAACCTTCCGGACGATTTAGAGCTAGAAGGGTTTTACACATACATAAATTATAGGACAGACAGTTACAGAGAAGAGGTCTTGATGCATTTAATGTGATTTAATGAATTTGACGGTAAATTAAAGACCGAAATAAAATCACTTTGTTTATTCGTCTATTTTAACGTGCCAATTATTCTTAATACATATCATATTATTAATTTTTTTTTTCAAATGAAGATGTCGTTTACTCATGGGCATTTATATCTAAATGCACAGGAGTATATAGTCGTGTACTCCTGTGCATTTAGATATAAATGCCCATGAGTAAACGACAAAGAGTAAGGTGAAGATATTTACCAGATAATTATTTTATCATGATAAGTGTTGTTCAAGACCAGGAACCCATTTCCTAAATGCGATTCTCCAACGACAAAGGAAATTAGTCATTTCTATGTTACCTTTTATATGCATTTTCATGTATTTGAAAAATACTCATAAATTAATCATTTCAGAAACCTTGAAAGAGAGATCAACATTTTACGAATACAGAACTCAAGACTCGAGCAGGACAAAGAACTTTATAAGTCACAACGAGATTCAATATCAGAATCCATGAGGTAGATCGTGATATTTCTTAGAAATGATCATATATTTGAAATGTGTGAAAGTAAGGGGGTGTTGGAAAATCACAACAGGTTCGAATAAAGGAGTAAGGGAGTGTTCGAAATTCATAATAGGTTCCAATCATCAGAGAGGCAGATAGGACTTGTAGTCCCTGAATTTCTATTGTGCCAGCTGGCATTCGATCTCGGATACCCGAAGTGATTTTTCAAACGTAATATTTCATCTTCTGCCTTCATGTCTGTACTTTATATGAGACATTTAATAAAGATCTGTGTCACTATGGTAATTTTTTTTCTAAACGCGCAGGCCAAACAAGACCAAATTAAGCCAATTCACAGAAATTTAACGTTCATAATATATACATAATCTATATAAAAAAAACCCACAAAATGTATGGAATATACATGTATATTTCAATACATGTTTATTGTATGAATTTTTGATTGTCAGAATTTAACTTTCATTGAGTACCTATCAATAATATCATATCCTTTATGGTTTTCCCGTAGGGACTTAGAGAGAGACCTGGCCAGCTTGCAGATTCAAATAGAAACTGACAAAAAGAAATACAACACAAATTCCACAGTGTTACGTTGCAAGTAAGAAACAAAAGAATTTTAGCTTATTAACCTAGTAATATTATATTATATTTTTGACTGCAGTTCAAGAATATATAACGAAAATGACAATGAAACTATATAATAATTAGGGATTTAGAGAAGGAAGTTAATCAGCTGCGAAAAGACAAAGAGCGCATCCAGCAAGAAGCGGAAAGTACAATATCTAAACTGAAGAAAGAGACCGCAGTTCTAAAGAGGCGACTGAGAAGAGATGAAGGAAATCAAATGAGGTAAAAGTTGGATGAGGTCTGAATAGTTAGAAAATAATTAAAAATAGCACACAGGGCCCAGAGAGAGTGCATGTTTTGTTAGAGAGAGAGAGAGAGAGAGACAGAGAGAGAGGTTGGATGTGGATGTGCAGGTGTGTAAGTGTGTGAGAGAAAGGCCTATATCTATTATACTGTTTTACTTATTTTTTAAAGCTGTATACCCTATGTTCGCTAGTACAGTGCATATTATAGGTTAATTTACTCTAAATTGTTTTGATTATATACATAAGCCTAAAACATATTAAAAAAGGACCCTTGCAAATGTTGTGATCAAATTCATCGTAATAAGTAAGATATGGCTGTCTAAAACGCTATGTTTGTAAACAGAAGGTTTACAACAAACTTATCACGTGATCTTATTCGGAAGCCTCCGCATCATGGACACTGATGGAGGGCGAGGTAAATAAACTTGACGAGTTACTTTAAAAATCTGCTTTCAAGTCTGCTAAAGTTAATATTTACTGAAAGCGTTTTCTTTTGAAGTCTCTCTTCATCGTATTTGTTTTGATTAAACTGCGCATGCGCGAAGTCAGGTTACGGTTGTATTTATGGAATACCCACTTTATTTACAAAGTATTTTCTTTTTATTTTGATGTCGCCGAGGGTCTGAAGCAACAAAAAATGTTATTAACGCAAAGTTAATAACTTCAGCAATACGAGAAAAATACAGGTTACATGCCCCAATTTTAGAAATTATACCGAATTGTAGGGTATACAACTTTAATAGACCTGACAGTCTGCTCTAATTATAAATAAAGCCCAATATGATGTTTTACTTCAGTAGTAAAGAAGTACAGAATCCAAATGAAATAGGTGTTAAACAACAATATCCAGATATATGCACATCGCAACAAGATATGTAAGTATTTCTTCACTCCTGGTTTTAATGAAATATTCCATGTCAAGCAGATCACGCACTCATTGGCAGATAAAAAATTCCACAATGTGAAAAATAAAGAAAGAAAAAAGAAAGGAAGGAAGAAAGAAAAAGGTATGTGTATGTACGGGAGGGGGTTGTTGGTAACATGTATGTATAATAAAATTACATGTATAAAAGAGTAATAATGTATATATACGTAGGAGGACTTAACATCATCAGCTGATGGACCGAATCTGAGGACCCGAGTTGGAATCCGGCCGTCGGGTCGGATTTTTCCCAGGTGTTTATCATTTGCCTCCCTATTCGTCTTTCGGTATAAACTGAGGTCCCGTGTCAAGATATACACTGGCACGTAAAACTTCAAACACTGCTTATGGTGGGTCACTAGCATAGGACAAAAGTAGGAAGCAATGTACCATAAAGGTGCCGCCATCATAATCTTGAAACAAGAAGAAAGTCTCATTACAGTCAGGGTCAGGGTTGGTGTAGTGATTAGACACTTGGTTGGTTGAATGATTTGAGCGCTAATATATTGTTTCATCTGCCTGATGCAATATACAAAACGATTATTCTTACGCATCGGACCCACCCGAGCTAAGAGGGGTCTATAACAAAACGGATCCACCTGGAACTAAGAGGGATCTTAACACGAGGGATCCACCCGAAGCTAAGAGGGATCTATATCACGAAGGGTCCACACGAAGCTAAGCGGGATCTATAACGCAATGATCCACCAGAGTTAAGAGGGATCTATAACATGATGAATAAACGCGAAGCTAAGAGGGGTCATTAACGCGATGGATCCACCCGATCGCGAGCTAAGAGGGATTTATAAACGCAACGGACCCATCCGAACTAAGGGGGATCTATAACACAACGGATCCACCCGCAGCTAAGGGGAATTTATAACGCGATGGGTCCACTAGAAGCTAAGAGGGATCTATAACGTAGTGGACCATTCCAAAGCTAAGAGGGATTTTAATACAACGGATCCACCAGGAGCTAAGAGGAATCTATAACGGCATGGGTCCACTAAAAGCTAAGAGGGATCTATAACGTAGTGGACCCACCCTAAGCTAAGAGGGATCTATAACACAACGGACCCACCCGAGCTAAGAGGGATCTATAACGCTATGGGTCCACTAGAAGTTAAGAGGGATCTATAACATAGTGAACTCATCCGAAGCTAAGAGTGATCATTAACGCAATGGACCCACTCGAAACTAAGAGGGATCTAAAACGTAGTGGACCCACTTGAAACTAAGAGGGATCTATAACGTAGTGGACCTATCCGAAGCTAAAAGTGATCTATAACGCAATGGACCCATTCCAAGCTAAGAGTGATCTATAACGTAGTGAACCCATTCGAAGCTAAGAGTAATCTATAACGCAATGGACCCACTCCAAGCTAAGAGTGATCTATAACTCAATCGACCCCTTCCAAGCCTAGAGTGATCTTTAACGTAGTGAACCCATCCGAAGCTAAGAGGGATCTATAACGCAATGCAACCACTCAAAGCTAAAAGGGATCTATAATGCAATGGACCCACTCGAAGCTCAGAGTGATCTATAACGCAATGGACCCACTCGAAGCTAATAGGGATCTATAACGCAATGGACCCACCCGAAGCTAAGAGGGATCTATAACGTAGTGGACCCACTCCAAGCTCAGTGATCTATAACGCAATGGACCTACTCGAAGCTAACAGGGATCTATCACGTAATGGACCCACTCGAAGCTAATAGGGATCTATAACGCAATGGACCCACTCGAAGCTAATAGGGATCTATAACGCAATGGACCCACTCGAAGCTAAGAGGGATCTATAACGTAGTGGACCCACTTCAAGCTAAGAGGGATCTATAACGTAGTGGAACCACTTCAAGCTAAGAGGGATCTATAACGTAGTGGACCCACCCGAAGCTAAGAGGGATCTATAACGTAGTGGACCCACTCGAAGCTAAGAAGGATCTATAACGCAATGGACCCACTCGAAGCTAAGAAGGATCTATAACGTAATGGACCCACTCTTTATTCCGTTTCTCTATTTGTCCCATTGCGGATAAAGATCTGGCGAAACCCCGTAAGGGGTCATGTTCTGGTGAACTCTGATGACGTTTCAGTCACCGAAACCGTTATTTCTTATAGCCAATCAATGACTCGGCTAGGCACGTGATAGTGACGCAATATATAACAAACACTGTTCAAAATCTACCTTATGGGGCACGCACGCTGTGGATGTTAATTTTATTCCTAGGAATTTGTAGCCGATCTACTGATTGGCTGAAAATCAGAGTTTTATCAGAACATGACCCCTTACGGAGTTTCCCAGATCTTTATCCGCAATGAGACAAATAGATCTAGAGAAGCGGAATAAAGATAAAGTTTTAATCAGATTGAGCTAAGAGTGATCTATAACGCAATGGACCCATTTCAAGCCTAGAGTGATCTATAACATAGTGAACCCATCCGAAGCAGAGAGTGATCTGTAACGCAGTGGACCCACCTGAAGCTAATTATAAGAGGGATCTATAACGCAATGGACCACTCCAAGCTAAAAGGGATCTATAACGCAATGGAACCACTCGAAGATAAGAGGGATCTATAACGCAATGGACCACTCCAAGCTAAGAAGGATCTATAACGCAATGGAACCACTCGAAACTAAGAGTGATCTATAACGTAGTGGACCCACTCCAAGCTAAGAGTGATCTATAACGCAATGGACCCACTCGAAGCTAATAGGGATCTATAACGCAATGTACCCAATCGAAGTGAGAGGGATCTATAAAGTAGTGGACCCACTTTAAGCTAAGAGTGATCTATAACGCAATGGACCAACTCCAAGCTAATATTGATCTATAACACAATGGACCCACTAGAAGCTAAGAGGAATCTATAACGTAGTGGACCCACCCGAAGCTAAGAGGGATCTATAACGTAGTGGATCCATCCGAAGCTAAGAGTGGTCTATAACGCAATGGACCCACTCGAAACTAAGAGGGGTCTGTAACGCAATGGGCCCACTCCAAGCTAAGAGTGATCTATAACGCAATGGACCCACTCCAAGCTAAGAGTGATTTATAACGCAATGGACCCATCCGAAGCTAAGAGTGAATGATGACGCAATGGACCCACTCTAAACTAAAAGTGATCTATAACGCAATGGACCCACTCCAAGCTAAGAGTGATTTATAACGCAATGGACCCGCTCCAAGCAAAGAGTGATCTATAACGCAATGGACCCACTCCAAGCGCCTTCGAAGCGGTGGAGGATCTTAAACGTGCCGATATAAATGCGTATTCATCTATCTGTGTCATCAGTCTGTGAAAATAAAATTTTGAAATTATATATATATATATATATATATATATATATATATATATATATATATATATATATATATATATATATATATACCTACACCCAACGCCCCCCCCCCCCTTTACACACACATAATATTGCGTGCTGATTGTGCCAGCTACACAATATTACAGTCGGAGTCTATAATATCATTAAATTCCTATTTTAAAATCTCATATTTTTTTAATATTAACTATTAATGTATGCATATTTCAGGAAAACGCCAAATGAAAGACGTACCTTGAATTGCACCACGCAGAAGTGAGTTCCACATCTAACGTATAATATATATATATATATATATATATATATATATATATATATATATATATATATATATATATATATATATATTCGTGCTTTACTGGAAGTTTAATTTGATTTTAATTCCCCCTTTGTTTTGTTATGGGATTATCGCCCTTTCCTATAGTTTTTGTTGGGAGAAAGAAAGGAAAGGGGGGGGGGTTATTTTTCGTTTTTGAGCTTACTTCGTTGAATGTTTGATGCTTTGTTTTATGGGGGTTTTTCAAGGGGGTGTTTTTGTTTGTTTGAAGGGTTTTTTTGGGGGGGTGTTTTGTTTTTGTTTTGTTTTTTAATTACTTTAGTTTTGCTTTAGGTTTTGTTGATTGATTTACTATTTTGATCTATTTCTTGTTTTTCCCCCGAGTGTATTAATAAATAATGTACCAGAGGAGAGAATAAAAGTAGTTTTGGTCGAAATGTAACATTTAATATCTATACATACATGTATACATTCATTCATTCTTTCATAACTGAATCCTGTTTGTGATCTTCCAGAAACCAAGGAACAAGTCGACTAGGATTAAATGCTAAAACATAAAGACTCTGAGAAATCTCGTCTTATTGGGGCTCACCAGTAGTTTATTATTATTTTTTATCAGTGTGTTTGTTTAATGTAATATGCGTTCATTTTTCAAATTATGAACTTAGCAACTGTATTTGTATTTCTGAATTTAATACATATTTTATTTGATGTGCCAATGGCTGGAAGAAATAAAGATATGAATTGAAATCTCGGCTCTAAATTGTGTTGCTTTGGAGTGCTATCACATTCAGTGGTTTTGTTTGTTTGTTTGATTATTGTTTTACGTCACTCCACGATTATTTCACGTATATGGTGACGGCATCTGCCTGATGCATTGCATACAAATTTAGACCTTTGCAACGGACCCACCCGAAGCAGTGAGGGATCTTTTACGTGCCACGCCTACCGTGACACGGGACCTCGGTTTTTACTGTCTCATCCGAAAGACAGAACACCGGTGTGCCCCGGGCAGGAGTCGAACCCGCGACCTCTCGATCACGAGCCGAGCACCTTATCCACTAGGCCACACCGGCTTACATTCAGTGGTACATTACGAAAGGGATAAATTGATAAACAAGTATGATAGTGAATGATGGTGAATTTAGCAGGATATACATTGTACTGGGTATGTTTACCAGTGGTAAAGTCTGGAAAAGTTAGGGGTACAACTTTCAACTGGATTTTTCCCATACCTATACTTTTATGTTAAAGTGCCCCCTCCCTGTCCTACGGCCTAGTTTAAGTTATAAATTCCAGTTTCTTATTTATATTATGGGGATAATATATACGGTACCATGGCTTTGTAAATGTATGCTAAACCCTTTCTCTCTCCATGGATGCACGAAAACTAGTGTATGAATACATGTACCGCAACTGCAAATTAAAGTTGTAGGAGTAGACTAAATGTATTTTGCTGCCGGTCCGTCCATTTGTAGTGTACAAGCTTATTCTACTTTCAACACATTATATGAGCACTCGGAAAAACCTCGCCCTTTACTCGTACCTACAGGTACGCAAAAAGGCTCGGACGTCACTCGGCGGATTGACTTGCATCGATTCCATGCATCAATCGGTTTCCGACATTGTACTCAGTAATATACATGTATCAGCGATGTAAAATGTAATCCACTGCACATTCTATGTCAAGGAAAGTAATTAAAGCTGCAACTGTGAGGGATTGCTGTTTAATTTTGGTCTGTTGAATTGTGAAAACCTTCTACCGTCTTCATTAAACGCCAAGCACTGACCTATTTGTATAGTACGCGCGTGAGCGTCTAACTACAGGAACTATTTTTCAACGAGTGACGTCCGAGGTTTTTTACGCAGGAAAAGGTCGAGGATATCTGAATGATTATTTGAGATACTATGAATATAGCTCAGTCCTCACATTCGTTCTTTGGTTCTTACTTTTAAGTCAGTTTATAAATTAATATTCTCTTCAAATATTTACATTTTGGATTTCCACATTTCGACATTGAACATCACCAAGGAGGCATAAGTTGTGAAAATTTACAGATGGTGCACTTAATTAATACATGTATCTATCTTATATTTATAACGAATAGAAACTTGATACATATCATAATTATCAATATTCGCTGACTGGGTTTTAATTTTGTCGCAGTTGACTTAGTTTGACGAGTTATGGTTCTTTGACTTCAAATGAGCACTGCTAACGTGTAAGAAAAAAGGGGTGGGTGGGAGTTAATCATTAGTGCTTTGCAGACAGTACTACTTCGCATTTGTTTTTGTTTGTACGTTCCTACGTTTGTGTCTGATCGGTTTGTTTTAATACTTTATGGTTGGGTAATATGAAGTATAATTTTACAGAGTATCTCTGAAACGGTATATGTCAAACATGTGACTCAGTGTTGAGGTTAAGGCTACATCATTTAATATCGTGATCTCCCCCCCCCCTCCTCCCCTCCCCTTCCCCATCTCCCTCCCACTCAAAAAAAAAGGGAAAAAGATCAAATGAATAAATACAGTGATAATATTAATAATAATAAAACATAAATATATTAGTATCATGTTCAACTATTATAGTATTGTTGTTATTTTATCTAAACTATACTATCTTTAAATCATTTACTTTATTTATTTCTATTTACGTATCGGATCTGAGGCCCGCATGTGAAATTTCTATTTCTGAGGGTTGCCTGTATCACGAAAATTAGAAATGCTATGGCGGGCATATCTGATCTGGAGGTACTGGATGCTGAACACCTTGAGAAACTCCTGGATGTCGTCAATGCATGGAGAGAATTCTCTGATCTGGAGGTATTGGATGCTGAACACCTTGAGAAACTCCTGGATGTCGTCAATGCATGGAGAGAATTCTCTGATCTGGAGGTATTGGATGCTGAACACCTTGAGAAACTCCTGGATGTCGTCAAAGCTTGGAGAGAATTCTCTGATCTGGAGGTATTGGATGCTGAACACCTTGAGGAACTCCTGGATGTCGTCAAAGCTTGGAGAGGATTCTCTGATCTGGAGGTATTGGATGCTGAACACCTTGATAAACTCCTGGATATCGTCAAAGCATGGAGAGAATTCTCTGATCTGGAGGTATTGGATGCTGAAAACCTTGATAAACTCCTGGATGTCGTCAATGCTTGGAGAGGATTCTCTGATCTGGAGGTATTGGATGCTGAACACCTTGATAAACTCCTGGATGTCGTCAATGCTTGGAGAGAATTCTCTGATCTGGGGGTATTGGATGCTGAACATCTTGATAAACTCCTGGATGTCGTCAAAGCTTGGAGAGGATTCTCTGATCTGGAGGTATTGGATGTTGAACACCTTGATAAACTCCTGGATGTCGTCAATGCTTGGAGAGAATTCTCTGATCTGGAGGTATTGGATGCTGAACACCTTGATAAACTCCTGGATGTCGTCAAAGCTTGGAGAGGATTCTCTGATCTGGAGGTATTGGATGTTGAACACCTTGATAAACTCCTGGATGTCGTCAATGCTTGGAGAGGATTCTCTGATCTGGAGGTATTGGATGTTGAACGCCTTGATAAACTCCTGGATGTCGTCAATGCTTGGAGAGAATTCTCTGATCTGGAGGTATTGGATACTGAACACCTTGATAAACTCCTGTATGTCGTCAATGCTTGGAGAGAATTCTCTGATCTGGAGGTATTGGATGCTGAACACCTTGATAAACTCCTGGATGTCGTCAAAGCTTGGAGAGGATTCTCTGATCTGGAGGTATTGGATGTTGAACACCTTGATAAACTCCTGGATGTCGTCAATGCTTGGAGAGGATTCTCTGATCTGGAGGTATTGGATGTTGAACGCCTTGATAAACTCCTGGATGTCGTCAATGCTTGGAGAGAATTCTCTGATCTGGAGGTATTGGATACTGAACACCTTGATAAACTCCTGTATGTCGTCAATGCTTGGAGAGAATTCTCTGATCTGGAGGTATTGGATGCTGAACACCTTGAGAAACTCCTGGATGTCGTCAAAGCTTGGAGAGAATTCTCTGATCTGGAGGTATTGGATGCTGAACACCTTGATAAACTCCTGGATGTCGTCAAAGCTTGGAGAGAATTCTCTGATCTAGAGGTATTGGATGCTGAACACCTTGAGAAACTCCTGGATGTCGTCAATGCATGGAGAGAATTCTCTGATCTAGAGGTATTGGATGCTGAACACCTTGAGAAACTCCTGTATGTCGTCAAAGCTTGGAGAGAATTCTCTGATCTGAAGGTATTGGATACTGAACACCTTGATAAACTCCTTGATGTCGTCAAAGCTTGGAGAGAATTCTCTGATCTGGAGGTATTGGATACTGAACACCTTGATAAACTCCTGGATGTCGTCAAAGCTTGGAGAGAATTCTCTGATCTGGAGGTATTGGATGCTGAACACCTTGAGAAACTCCTGGATGTCGTCAAAGCTTGGAGAGAATTCTCTGATCTAGAGGTATTGGATGCTGAACACTTTGAGAAACTCCTGGATGTCGTCAATGCATGGAGAGAATTTTCTGATCTAGAGGTATTGGATGCTGAACACCTTGAGAAACTCCTGGATGTCGTCAAAGCTTGGAGAGAATTCTCTGATCTGGAGGTATTGGATGCTGAACACCTTGAGAAACTCCTGGATGTCGTCAAAGCTTGGAGAGAATTCTCTGATCTGGAGGTATTGGATGCTGAACACCTTGAGAAACTCCTGGATATCGTCAAAGCATGGAGAGAATTCTCTGATCTGGAGGTATTGGATGCTGAAAACCTTGATAAACTCCTGGATGTCGTCAATGCTTGGAGAAGATTCTCTGATCTGGAGGTATTGGATGCTGAACACCTTGAGAAACTCCTGGATGTCGTCAATGCATGGAGAGAATTCTCTGATCTGGAGGTATTGGATGCTGAACACCTTGAGAAACTCCTGGATGTCGTCAATGCTTGGAGAGAATTCTCTGATCTGGGGGTATTGGATGCTGAACACCTTGATAAACTCCTGGATGTCGTCAAAGCTTGGAGAGGATTCTCTGATCTGGAGGTATTGGATGTTGAACACCTTGATAAACTCCTGGATGTCGTCAATGCTTGGAGAGAATTCTCTGATCTGGGGGTATTGGATGCTGAACACCTTGATAAACTCCTGGATGTCGTCAAAGCTTGGAGAGGATTCTCTGATCTGGGGGTATTGGATGCTGAAAACCTTGATAAACTCCTGGATGTCGTCAATGCTTGGAGAGAATTCTCTGATCTGGAGGTATTGGATGCTGAACGCCTTGATAAACTCCTGGATGTCGTCAATGCTTGGAGAGAATTCTCTGATCTGAAGGTATTGGATACTGAACACCTTGATAAACTCCTGGATGTCGTCAATGCTTGGAGAGAATTCTCTGATCTGGAGGTATTGGATGCTGAACACCTTGATAAACCTCTGGATGTCGTCAAAGCTTGGAGAGAATTCTCTGATCTGGAGGTATTGGATGCTGAACACCTTGAGAAACTCCTGGATGTCGTCAATGCATGGAGAGAATTCTCTGATCTGGAGGTATTGGATGCTGAACACCTTGAGAAACTCCTGGATGTCGTCAATGCATGGAGAGAATTCTCTGATCTGGAGGTATTGGATGCTGAACACCTTGAGAAGCTCCTGGATGTCGTCAAAGCATGGAGAGAATTCTCTGATCTTTAGGTATTGGATGCTGAACACCTTGATAAACTCCTGGATGTCGTCAATGCTTGGAGAGAATTCTCTGATCTGGAGGTATTGGATGCTGAACACCTTGATAAACTCCTGGATGTCGTCAATGCATGGAGAGAATTCTCTGATCTGGAGGTATTGGATGCTGAACACCTTGAGAAACTCCTGGATGTCGTCAAAGCTTGGAGAGAATTCTCTGATCTGGAGGTATTGGATGCTGAACACCTTGATAAACTCCTGGATGTCGTCAATGCTTGGAGAGGATTCTCTGATCTGGAGATATTGGATGCTGAACTCCTTGATAAACTCCTGGATGTGATCAACGCTTTGAGAGAATTCTCTGATCTGGAGGTATTGGATGCTGAACGCCTTGATAAACTCCTGGATGTCGTCAATGCATGGAGAGAATTCTCTGATCTGGAGGTATTGGATACTGAACACCTTGAGAAACTCCTGGATGTCGTCAAAGCTTGGAGAGAATTCTCTGATCTGGAGGTATTGGATGCTGAACACCTTGAGAAACTCCTGGATGTCGCCAAAGCATGGAGAGAATTCTCTGATCTGGAGGTATTGGATGCTGAACACCTTGAGAAACTCCTGGATGTCGTCAAAGCTTGGAGAGAATTCTCTGATCTGGAGGTATTGGATGCTGAACACCTTGATAAACTCCTGGATGTCGTCAAAGCATGGAGAGAATTCTCTGATCTGGAGGTATTGGATGCTGAAGACCTTGAGAAACTCCTGGATATCGTCAATGCTTGGAGAGAATTCTCTGATCCGGAGGTATTGGATGCTGAACTCCTTGATAAACTCCTGGATGTCGTCAATGCATGGAGAGAATTCTCTGATCCGGGTCCGGCGCCATAAGCTGAGAATATACCCTAAAAATTCATATTCTTCTGTTCATCAATGAATTAATAACTGGGATTTGGATTTTATTTAGTTTTATTCTACTGATAAATAGAAGTAAACCATTCTGCATTAAAATCTATTTGAACGTTTGATAATGGAATAAATTAAAATAAAATTTTTGACATAAGTATGTTCTCAGTTTATGGCGCCGGACCACGGAGGTATTGGATGCGCGCTGAACACGTTTAGAAACTCAAGGATCTCGTCAATGCATAGAGAGAATGCTCTGTTTTATTATTATAAGCGTTAAATGTACTACATTTGACATTGGCTTGATGTTTTGTATACAATATTTATTCGTGAATTTTACTACAATTTTGTCCTCGCAAAATAAAGTACTCTTGAAAAGAAATATATTCTCATTTCCGTATTAAAGTTATTGTGATTTCAGCTTGAAAACAAATACACCTATATGTACATATCATATAAAGACGACACTTAAAGCTATAGGTGTAGGTACGACTTTTGTCGGATTAGCAATTCTAACTTCACAATTTGAACACTGCATAAAACGTGTGATCATTCGGGAGGGAGGTTTTCAATATTGCCAATAATGGCATTTTTTACGCTAGTCCGATATGCCAGAGACCAACACATATTTCTATGATTGGGTTAGACATTTAGAACTATCTCTATACCCGATAAATATAATATTTTCATCTACATGCATATGGCGAATATCATAGCATTCGTACCATTGGCGGATTTAGAGGGGTTGCAATCCCAACCCACCAACCCTTCCCTCCCCCCACCCTTTTTGGTAGGAAAATTTCACCAAAAACAAAGAGTCATTTTCGATAATTTGTAGAGGTGCCAATCCTACTTTCTGGACCGAATAGTGCAAAACATTAGTAATGGGAGGCGCATCCCCCCCCCCCTTTTCTCTCTCAAAATTTCTAGATCCGCCTATGCATACACAAAGATACGATGTTGCTGACTGTTTAATCGGATTGCTATATAACTACACATCAGCTAAAGATTGGTTTATACCTTTACATAAAATATCAAATATAAATAACCGGATGTAGAACCCCCTCCGTGGACACTGGTCAGACAAACTCGTCACATTAGCCTTTGAACTTCATATAAACAACTACATTTATATTGCTCTGGACAACATAAGATCATAAAATCAGGAGCAAACATGAAAAAATCTTGTTATCCACAGCGCCTAACATTTGCCCATAATCTGTTCTAGTATTTACACCATCATAGATAACTTACCTGGAAATTTAGACAGGTAATAAAACAATTATTGTAGCGGCACTTTGATCTTTAATATGGTGATGATTGTTTGTAAGTAGTATGGGCACTAATGATGATGGATTTGATGTGGTAGACAATATTTTACGTAAAGGATATTGGAAATTTAACGAATTTATGCGAGGAGGTTCATATAGCATGGTAAAAATCATTATGACAGAAATGGTTAAATTTGTATATTTAGTTGACAGATTTAGAATGGGAAAAAATAATACGGTTTTAATGTATATACATGTGTAAATCATAATATTAATAATGAAAACTAAAATGATCATTTCTGTTGTAGGAAATAAGTGAGTAAAAAGTGGAATTGAGAATTCATTAAATAAAGTTAAGATGTTATACTTGGCATAAAATGTATCATAACTCACAGCGCAGTTTAACGGTCAGTTCCATGTTTTTGATCTGATTTTGATTGATTGGTTTTTGTTTTACGTCACACCACGAATATTTCACGTACATGGTGACGGCATCTGCCTGATGCGAGGCATACAAATTTTGACATTTGCAACGGACCCACCTGAAGCAGTGAGGGATCTTTAGCGTGCCATGCATACCACGACACGGGGCCTCGGTTTTTACTGTCTCATCCGAAAGACATGACACCGGCATGACCAGAGCGGGACTCGAACCCCGGCCTCCCGATCAGGAGTCCGACGCGATACCACTAGGTCAAGCCGGCTTTATTTTTTGATCTGTAAAAAAGCATAATCATTTATATACATAACATATAAAACTTAAGTGTAGATTATCAGAACTAATATTTACATGTTAATGTTACTGTAGTATACTGTGGTAGTGCTCATGAAACACACTTCTGTATCAAAATATTACCGGTAATATAGAGTAGAATAAAGGGGGATGAGATGTTTACTCTTCCCTCTCCTGTATCTTTCTCCACACAGCCCATTTTCTCCATTCTCCTAGTGTTACTCTGCCCTAAAGTTGGCATAGCTAGGTGCTTGGCTCACGATCGAAAGGTCCTGTGATCGACACCCGCTACTTATTCATCGATGTCTTGTCTTTCGAATGAGACAGTAAAAACCAAGGTCACGTATTTCGGTAGACGTAACACGTACATGATGCCTTACTGCTTTGGAACAGTTCGTTGCATAGGTCTAAATTTCAGGTGCCGTCAGTCAGATGCCATCAGTATACAAGAGCAATAATCTTGGCGTGACGTAAAGCAGAATCTTACTTTGCCCTCCCCTCATTTACGTTACGGTTCCTTTTCACACGAAAGACAACTCTCCCTTCCTTACAGTATTTATCAAAGGTTGATTTTTACCACCTACGGAAAAAATTACCATTATTTCGGTGTGAAACTGGGAGGAGTCTCTGTGAAGAGAATATAAGAGAAGGAAGGTTGAATTACCGAACATGCACAAGATTCGCAATACGACCGACAAAAGATAAGATACGCTATTTTCCAGCACTTCAACTAATAAATGGGTTACGATGTCATTGACATGACCATCTTCGGAATTAAAATATGCTAGCATTAATTTTTACATCAAAGGATTCTTATCTTAAATATAGATATGAAAATAATTTTGCTGACTTGTAAGTTAGGTGCAAGTTAACTTGTAAGTTCAGATATTTACATCAAATACATCAGCAGAAGGAGAAATATACTAGTATTTTGCAGTGAAATTTTACCTATATTATGATAGATGTACTACCAAACAAGAGAAATCTGGAGAAGTCGAGCATATACTTTCCTTTACAGATTGCATTAAATACATGTACAACCACAAAGTTCGCAATGAGTTACAAATTTCTTTTCAAATCATGAACACTGAAATAAAGGAGGAAAAATAAACTAGTGATAATTTACATTGCTTGGTAGTAAATTTAGAAATATTTCTAAATACATTACATGCTTTTATGTTTTACAAACAGCTGATGTAGGAATCGAATCTTTGCAGAAGTCCGTAATTGCAATGTATCAACAAAACAAGATCGTGATATTAGCAGCGAATCAATTGATGAAGCAGTTTTTCTTGATTATGTAGTTGCTTTTAAATCCCTACAATATAATATTCACTATTTTCATCTTGTAATAACAAAATCGAGTAAAACTTGAAAGTAGCGGGAAACAATAATCTGTTACAAATGATGGGGCGGGAAATTTTCTCAATTATCTCGTCTGTGTTAATCCATACATCAAGATATCCTCTGTGAAGTTGCCGACAAATTCAATAAACCTTCTAACATAAATATGTTACTAAATATGTTCCATTTAATTATCAACAATATTAACACTTATCAGAAACAGTACATATTGACTGATTACATAGATAACTTAAAAATAACAAGATTTTTATTTTCAATACCCTCTTCTGTACATACTCGATATGACTCCAGGATACGAAAATCAAATTAATTTCTATAAGATCTTCGCCGAATTAAAAATATTAAGACGTTAATCCATATGTAATTGGGAGATATCAATCTGCCCTATCATAAACTTGTTATAATTACTGCAAAAAAACATGGTCCAAATTCAAATGATAACGACCTGTTTTGAATTCAACCAATGAGCGATCAGCTTTTTGGCCTGAGGCGGGAAATTAATAGATTTGTATTTCTTGCGTCTTGAAGGTATAGAAAGCCAATGAGCTATAAATTCATTCTAGGTAAATGGGCATTAAATCTTCAATTTCCACCGAAAAACAAGCATTATTATTCTGACACTGCAATATATGACATCTGTATCAATTGAAAGGAAATACGTGTCTGAATCTGAAGAAAATTTATTGGCTCTAAATCTTGAATTGTTCTCTAATCAGAATATGGATATGTATTTCTAAGAGCAAATTCTGTGTTTTGTGGATTACATGAAAAACGGTAAGCTTTGCTTTTATGTAAGTTTTAATTTAATAGTTTAGGTAAATATATATTTTACAAAACATCAACTATAAGAAAGCTCAGTTACACAATATGATATGTCTGACAATGAATGAAAAAAAAAAGAAAATAATAAAAAAAAATAATAAATAAATAAATAAATAAATAAATAAATAAATAAATAAATAAAAAATAAATAAATAAATTTACATAAAATGTTTTCTGAAATTTTACATTTTTCCTAAAATAAAAAAGGAATTTATTTCTTTGAATAATAACAATACTCTGCTAGACTAGACGATTTTGGCATGGTGTGTGGTACCTTTGGCTACAGAAATATTAAACAATTCAATACACAGATATATAATGGTAGAAATTAAGCAGCATTCCTTAATCCCCATATGTGAACTGAGTAACAATGGGTCTCGTAGTGCCGTAGATAGACTATGCTTTTTCGTACATTAACTTTTGTGTTTGACTTTGATAAAGTTCATAGTGATGGCGGCATTTTAAAACAATATCAACAGAATGATTTGTTTTTAATTTGTACAACGTCCGGGCTACCAAGTGTTAAAGAAAGTTGGGGGTCATCACTCTATACTTTGTTGTCATCAATTCTAACTCGACGTCAAAATTGTTATGATTTTCAGCAACGTTGAAATTTATGTCAGCATCTCTTTATTAAAAAGTACAGGTCCTTGACAGTATAACATTGGAAAAATATATGTGATTTATTAATCTCTTTTCGAATCAGAACTTCTTTTCGGGCAATTTATCTACCTTGGAAAAAAAACTGAATTAAGACAATTTTGATATATTTGTTTCAAAAGGGGGTTTATAGACATGTTTACTCGTCACCTTTCAGAACAAACGTTGACATTTGGGTGTCAAGTTTACAATTTTGTCCCGTAATTGAAAGCCATTTTATGTACCA
The DNA here is from genome assembly GCA_035048485.1 of Pteria penguin. Classification (NCBI taxonomy): domain Eukaryota; kingdom Metazoa; phylum Mollusca; class Bivalvia; order Pterioida; family Pteriidae; genus Pteria; species Pteria penguin. The sequence continues at coordinate 33,839,039 of CM068585.1, read as the reverse complement.
AACACACTAATTCGCAAGTTTATCCAACAACAAACAAAACAAACTCATTTCCATCAAAAGAAGACGGTTGCCCATTTAGAAAGACTCGAAAAGATTTGGATCGAAGTGTCCATTGTAACTACAGTGGAATGAGTTTCAACAAACCGTGCAAACATCTTGCCGATCTAAGCCTGATTTAAGAGTATTAGAGAGCATAAATTCTGTCGGGATCTGAATTTGATAACGTTTTATCTGCTAATATTCCGACATTGAAATTGAGTATCACCACAATTACATCGATAAGGAAAAGTGACGGGATTTAGATTCTCTAAAAGAAGGATTTCCTATTTTTTATCTGCAGTGATATCAAAGTTTCAAAATTGAAATTACAAGATTCGTCTTCAAAAATATGAGGGTTGATGGGATAGTGTCATTGTGGGAGATCGTGCAATAAAAAACAAATTATATTTATACAGAGCGGACAGAAATTTATTGTGGGTCTTAATTTCTAGGCTAGAGATCGGACATCAAAATCCGGGTTTGTTTAGGGCCTCGAACGAGAAAATGTCCAGACGTGCGGGAAGTGTGCTCTAATTATAGGACATTTTCTTTCTTTCCTTTTTATTTTTTATCAATTCATTTTCTTGATCAAAATTTTTAATGTTTTAAAATATTGGATTCCAAAATGTTTTCTAGTTATTCTATACTTTAGCCACGTATTAGAATTATATGGTAAAATTTTTCAAATGTACAGTTCGTGTCATTCAAGTACTGAGGATTAAAATCCATTCGTTTAAGGTTTTATCAATTATAAGATTCAAGTTACCCATTTTATTTTTAAACTTTTTTTGGATAACGGAAGTTAGTATAATTATTTTTATATACCCTCATCTCCATTGTAAACATACCCGCACATACATGTTTGTTTTACGTTATCAGAGAGAGAGAGAGAGAGAGAGAGAGAGAGAGGGGGGGGCGAAAGGGGGATTTTTCCCATACAGATTCTTGTGTCCGCCAATGACTATTGTGGAGATCGGTAGGACCAGGTCCGTTACATGTCCTAACAAATATACTGCTCAATCTATAGAGACTGGCCACAAAATAGCCGCTGGTCAATAAAATGTCGCCGTAATAATATTTCCCATCATTACCTGTCAGTCTTGACCATGTTATCTATCCACCACCGTCGATGTTGTATCATCCTTACCAAGTTTGATGAATTTCTGTACACATAAACACACGTAATGAAGATGGATAGATTGCAAACATAAATGTGTACATGCATGTCTCTCTATGTCCGAAAAACATTAGTAAGCAAAATTAAGTCTGAACTATTTATGAATCAGGGCTTTTTGAATAAAAGCGCTTAACATTTTATATATGCTCGTGATTTTTGTGATATATTTCAACTATTTTTAATAAGCGATATTACACACATGTGCATCATTTAATTCATATGCAAAGCATGTCACTCTCCTTTAGTTTCTTTCCTTCCTATATGCTCCTGTGTCGAAAAACAATGTAATGGTATCGAAATCTTACTTTATTTTAAAAAAGAAATGCATGCAGACAGTTAGTTGTTGTCCTTAAATAAATATACATGTACATGTGTATCTATAATTATTCCAGAAACACGTCTTCTGATAAATTCACATATTTGAAAGTATATAACAATAAAACAAAATATACAAATAATATTAATCTACAAGAGATTTATGAATATCCACCTTTTTCACTTCATTATTCCCTCGTTTTATTCAATACAATTTTAACACTTTAGACACGCTGTGTTGAATTATTTCAGAATTTTAACAACAGATTTGAAGCAGAAATAAATAAACACAATACCCGTATTGATGTATGTTTCTAACAATCAATCTTAATTAATATTTTAAAACTACAAAATGAGTCACAAAGTGGAGCATTAGCCATAAACTCTATGCTTGTCATATATCCTTACGTACGGCTTATATTGTTCAGTAAAGGACTTAAATCCCATCTCTCTAATCCTGCGACGTTCGCCTTTTATAATTTTATCAATATTTGTTCAAAGGACTTTTTGAGTAAAAATGCGAAAGGATTATGCATTATGAAGGTCTTTAATTTAAACATATTTGATTTTTAACGAGCTTCGATGAATAGAAGTGAATAGGGAATTATTGCCACCTCTAAAATTGACACAGCTTTATTTTGTTAATATTAGATCAAGCAAAATGCCTTGTATGAGGGATTATTACCTGAAAGATGATGGACATTAGGCAAAAAGGAAATATTTAAAAAGCATGTGCTCATGCTTTCCAGATTCATTCATTCAGTTGGTATTCAGTTCAAAATTAGTTTCCCATTATGAAGAGTTCAGCTTAGTGCTAGTCTTAAAAAAAATTATGATATGTGAGTTTGAGTAAAAGAAAAGAGCAATCAAAACATCTCGGTAATATTAAACGTAATCGTAACTCAGATCTCTGATCGTGATCGGTATATATTTTACTATAAAACGTTTCTCTTTCCTTAGCATTAATGGACCTCACATAGTATTGCATGAGAGAAGAAAAAAGTAGTATATTGAATTTCTTACAATTAACTATCTGGAACATAATATCTAGAACAATTTACTTTTAAATATTTTTCTAACGATGTGTACGATTTAGCACAGTTTGATATTATCAACCCCTGCAGAAAATTGATTTTCTGGCCTGTGGGATTTTGTAACGCCCAATTTGATTGGCTAATAATATTTGCTGAGGCGGGGCTTAATGTCACACTTTCTCAGGTGAGATTAGACGACAAATATTAAACATAGGACAGTAGCTTGATCTTGTATTACGGGGATGTGTGACAGACTTAATACTGTGAAGTGAATAACATAAAATGGACAACATACTCTGGCTCAGACGAGATTAGTGTGAATACTGACGGTGACCGGAAAATAGTTTTTGCTTCAACGACATGCAAATTATTGAAAATTATAATAAGTTTTCTTTCGATTTTTCCTCATTGTAGGCAGCCTGTCACCATAAAATGAGCGCAATGGATGCACTTTTTAGGATTGTGGTGTCCGTAGTTTTCGTGATGGTCATGGTCAAATGTGAGGATATTCGGTACGTCATAGAGGAGGAATTGGCAAATAATACATATATAGGAAACATTGCCACAGATGCAAACATTACGTCATTGGTTTCAGCAGACGTTATACCTACCCTGGAATACAGACTATTAATGCAAAATAATCTTCATTCGGAACTATTTCACATTAATGAAAGAGACGGTTCTCTCTTTGTGGCCAGTAGGATCGACAGGGAAGATATTTGTGAATTTTATCGAGACTGTATTCTCACGCTTGACGTAATTTGCAGAACAGCTTCAGGAATTTTCTACCAAAAGTTTAAAATTTCGGTAAATGTTACCGATATAAATGATAACAGTCCACAATTCGATAAGTCGTCCGTGGTCCTAGAGATGTCCGAGGGGTCTCTTGAAGGGTCCTCGGTTCCTATACAGGGGGCCGTGGACAAGGATGCAGGACAATTTTCGGTGCAGACATATCGCATTGAGCCAGATAACACTCCATTTCATGTCCAGTTTCAGAAAAATGTTGATGGAAGCTCTGTGGTCCAAATAGTCCTTGACCGGAAATTGGACCGGGAAATCAGATCCAGCTATACTTTTAAGGTGAGACTTTTTTCTGTGATTAAAAAAGAAAATGACATTTGATATAATGCTTCAGTTAAGGATATCTATCTAGTTTTGTTCGTGTAGGCTGGTGTTTGTTATAAACTTTGATCATAGGGTCTGTGGTTCGAATCCTTATTTCGTCAGTGTGCCACTCTTCGTATAAAAGGCTATGTTAAAATTCTTTAATGAATAAGGGAGAGGGGTTTCTACTGGGGTTACATTTACTGGTAACAGTTTATATTAAAACGACAAAAATAGACTGTGTCGTTATACATCACTTAAACTAAGCGAAAGAGAAAAATGTAAACGATTTCTCCTTTTCCTAAGTACGTACAGTAAGTAACCGTTACCTATACAATAAGAAAAAAGTTTAATTTTTCAAAATAAATGTACTGGAAAATCCGTGCTGGCCTAACGTTATCTGATGGGTCGCTACGGTTTCTATTTTACTATACGGTCAACTGATTCATTTTTCGACCATATAGTAAATCAACCAAGAACACTAAATAAGACCGCAGCCTTGATAATGAGGGAAGTTTTCCCTTCATTTGGCAGACGATAATCATGGTTGTCGTGTAATAATTACGCTCTGGTTTCCTTTCATTTGAACCCTGTCAATCGGACAATAATGGATATGTCCTCCATGTCCTTTCCGCTTAATGTTCGTTTCGACTACATTTATAGTCAAGTTGACCAATGTCTAGTTCGTACTGGAGCACTTCTTGACATGAATTGATGTAATTAATTATCCGCATGAGAAAAAATGTCTTTGAATATCGTATCATATGTTTTTGCCTCTTTCTTTTTAAAAGAGATAACAGTCATTGTGAAATATCAATGCCTATTGTGAGTTATTGTTAACAACAGGCTTGATGACAAAACCTGTCTTCTGATTTTTTTTGCCACGCCTGTTTCTTTCCTTAATAATGATGTGACACGTGGGGGAATTACAAAATAGGAAATCAGGTGAATGAGAAAGTAAAATGACAAAGTATATGTCTAAACTTATTTTCTCATTAATAGGTACCAGGAAACAACAACCAAAAAAAAATATCTGCTGGGTAGTTTCTGAATATGAAGTGCTCTTTTACTGAGTATTGTATATATATGTTTCAGTTGTTTGCCTTTATACGATTTCCTAATAGAGGGTAACACATAAAAGAAAGTCTTTCGTGACACTGATGAGCGAACACTTGTGTGTAGTGTTCAACCACTAGCACTTGAAACATTCCAAGCTCGTATCGGTAATAAGTCTATCTAAATTTGGGTTTTCCGTATATTGTGCCGCCACTATATTTGTACATGTTTGTATCAAAATGAAAGCAGCCCCCCTCCTCCTTGCCATCTCGTCTTTCCGTCTGTCCTTTCTATTTCTTCAAAATTTCAATTAAACGTTGCTCAGTATATTTTAATGTATATCGTGTCATAGTCAATTAACATAGAGGAAATGTGAACCTACATAAATCTAACATCTGTTTCAAGCTTTGATATGTATGTCTTACGCATCCTTTCATCTATGTAATGAATACTTTTTATGGCCCCCATACCTTTTGTGAAATATTTTGGCAAAAGATTATTGACATGAAAATTGAAAGTTTTTTTTATGTTCGAAAGTAATTTGATATGGAATTTTTTAATCGTGGAAATACAACCCAATTTGTGATAATTGAACTAATTTTTAAAACACTGCGGAAAAAAATTTCTGATGGATATAATTTATTATTTGTGATGATGCGATTAAAAGATTTTATTATCTTGCTGTAGGTTCTGGCAGTTGATGGAGGGGATCCCGCTAGACAAGCCTCTCTTTTAGTAAACCTCAATGTCCAAGACATTAATGACAACAGCCCTAAATTTACCAAAACCATCTACAATATTACTGTCAATGAAGATATAAAAGTCAACACGACAATTGCTGTTCTGAGTGCATCTGACCTGGACCAAGGTGACAACGGTAAAGTCACATACCGATTGAGCCCACTTCAAGAATCCAAAATATTTTCGTTATTTGCTATCTCCGAAAATTCCGGTGAACTTAAAGTTATCGGTTCCTTAGTTTCGGAGCCTGGAGAACTCTACCGAATGTATGTCTTAGCCAGTGACAATGCAAAACAACCATTGATTGCACAGGCGGAAGTACATGTCAATGTCAAGGACACGCATAATAATAGACCTTCTATTAAAGTTGATTTGTTGTCTAATACCGATAAAGCGGAGATCGAGGAGAATGGTGCTACGAACACTGCTGTTGCACATGTCACAGTTGAAGACCCGGATACAGGAATGAATGGCTACGTGAATTGTTCAGTTTCTAACGCTGATTTCAGTCTTCAAAGATTTGACGTTCATGAATACAAAGTGATTGCTTTAAAATCGTTCGACAGGGAAGTAAAACAAGAATATGACGTTGTCGTCATCTGCAAAGATGCAGGAACACCCCCTCTGAACACCTCATACCAGTTTACCGTACGAGTTATGGACAAGAACGACAATACTCCTCAATTCAATAAAAATTCGTTATATGTGAAAGTCAAGGAAAACAACGAAATTGGAGCAAGCTTGATTCGAGTGTCTGCAAATGACTTTGATGCGGGCAAAAATGCTGAAATAACATATAAACTCATGCCATCTGATTACAACTTTCAAATTGACCCCAAGTCTGGACTCATCACAGCACAATTCCGTCTGGATAGGGAAACAACAAAAACCATTCAATTGAAAGTGTATGCTGTTGATGGTGGAAGTCCGCCAAAAACTGGCACAGTTGATGTCGTAATTGAGGTTACAGATATAAACGACAACAAACCAGAATTCCAAAACCAGAGTTTTGAGTTTGCGATTCCGGAGCATTCTGGGAAATATGCAACCATTGGTCTTCTGCTTGCTACTGACAAAGACGAAGGGGATAATAAGAAGATAACATTTTCTCTATTATCCCAAGATATTCCTGGAACTCCTTTCGAGGTACTTCCGAATGGCACTATTATTGCGACTGACGACCTCGACAGAGAAATCATCGATAGATACCAGTTTACAGTTGTAGCATCTGACTCTGGAGATCCGGTACAAAGATCATCTGCAAAAGTCACTGTCCGTGTGCTAGATATCAATGACCAATATCCTACTTTCGTTTTCCCAAGTGACGTCAATAGTACAATAGTCATTTCGTACCAAACTCTTCCAAATACTGTTATTGCTCAACTTGATACTCATGATTCTGATGACGGATTAAATGCGAAAGTTGCCTACTTTCCGACAGACAAACAATATTCGGACATATTCCAAATTAACAGTATTTCCGGTCGTATGGTACTATTAAGAGCTTTAACAGTGGACGATATTGGAAAATACACCTTTGGAGTTTTCGCACAAGACAAAGGTACACCTCCGAAAATAACCGAAAAAAGCCTAACAGTGGTTGTTACTAATCAACCGCTGCAAAAAGCTCACGTGACTGAGGTTCAGCCGGAAGATCACAAATATTTCCTGATTGCTATCGCAATGTCTTGCGTCACACTGGTCATCGCTATTGTCATTATATTGACCATATGTCTCATCAAACGCGCAGACAGACAGAAAATGAAATATTTAGAACCCAGGAACGACGAGGAAGGACATCATGGAGGAGAAATCGAAACGGTCAAGAAAGTCAGCTTTGCAACTCACAATACGAATATTGTAAACAACCAATCATCGAACGCATCAGCCCCACGTGACATTTTCTGCTACCCTGTACACATGCAGGTAGGTTATAGTAAACTTTCAGCAAATGATATCGAGTAGAAAGATCACGGATTCGATTGATAAATGCATGCATATCTACCCTGAGTGCTACTTTCCCTATACTTGTCTAGAGTGTAGATGCGATGGTCTATAGAGGAGGTGGTTTGGGTTCGATCCCTTATGTAGCACTATTTAGAATGTTATAGCCCTTCTCTTATTATGAAGGTATGCTATACGTAGTGAACAAGCGATAGTTATGGAACAAGCAAATATGGTTCGATTCCAAGATTGTGTCATGTGTTTAAAAGATTGACATTTTGTAATGTCTGAAAATTTGCTGAAAGCGACACAAAGCGAGGAGTACGTACTCCTTCCCGAATATAATTCATTGCAAAGAAGAAGAGATATTAAAGATAACTAATGCAACCATAATCATCCTTGTCCCAAAGAAACGACGTCATTGTCGACAAAGACAATAAATAGTTCGTTTAACTTAAGTAAAGGTTCATGGACATTTCCAGAATACTATGAATTTTACGATTTCCTTTAGACATGATGGTTATACGACTTTCGTCTTCATGTTTAACGTCCGATTAAAACTCAATATGCATATTCTAATCTCACACTAGCCCATTAAATCCAAGATACAATCGTAACCGATTGACAGTGATGAATCGACAAAGTTTCACAATCATCCATTTATCAATTTTGACAATGTTTTCGCAAAAGTTGTTATCAAAATGTACCAACACGGGAGAAATTGACACCAAAAACCCTATCTGTCGGCATAAATTATAACCTTCAAAGACTTCTCGGTTTTGGCGAAACGTTTCAATTTACTGCGCGGACAGGTAAACAAGTGAATACCTCAGGTATCTTGTAGATGATAAGAGAGTTCTCAAAGCTTTATGTCTGTTACGTTGATAATATTTACCCTCACATCATTGTGTATGTGTGTATTCCAAAGTACCATGCTCCTTCGCCCCCCCCTCCTTACCCTGACAGCTTTCAGCACCAGGGACCTTTCCATAACCCGTTTCCCCCGCAGTACTTTGCTTAATAGATTCTCCCTTATCTAAATATCAAAATTTCAGTCTTGTCTTCAAATACAAACAAATTAGCATGGCATCAAACTTTATATTAAATACTCTTTAAACTGTATGTTAATAACATTTTTTTATGTTTACACGATGAAAAGTGAAAAAGGGGGGCAAATCTCTATATTGTTCAAATTGATGTACCGTATCAGTACCCAAGATCTCCTATATTCGTTGGTCCGTATCCTTTTTATGATCTGCTGAATTCATGATATGCCTAATTTATCAGAAAATGGTAATTTTGTCGCAGTAATGTTACTTTAAACGTTTTTGAATGTTCAAACACCTTGATAAAACATATGACATATGAAAAGTGTATTTATCAGAGCAAAATCTTATTCTCAATTCACGAGTTCGTATCACTCGTAATTTCCTTCGCCTGCCATCCTTGGTTACACACAAAAAATTACATTGAGCATAACGCTCATTAATTTTATACTGCCATACCCTGCTGCTGGTTGTGACTTTAATTTTCGTATGTCGGTTTATATGAATCTGAATTCGTGTTGGCCAGACTTATTCTTTTCCATTTCGCTTCGTTAGTCACCAAGGCTATGAACCTGGAACTAAGGACTGACACGAGCCGTTTATGAAATTAACGTCTGAACGTCACGAAAGCGAAATCTGTTCTTTAGGCATGTCGAGTAAAATAATTTCCAGCTAGGTTTCATTTCTTTTTCTTTTCTTTTCTTTTTTTTTTTTTTTTCTTTCTTTTTTTTTTTTTTTTGTCATATCGGGAAGGGGCAAATAGCCTCTTCAAAATGATGACGCAGCTAGTGATTCGAACCCAGGTCAGTTTTTTGAATGCCCGAAAATAACAGTCATGCTTATGTGCAATTAGCTATATTCGTAAAATTCTAACAATCTTACAATTCATCCATTTGTAAATAAACCTAATATTAAACGAAATTTGACTTAATGTTAGTGGGTTTTGCTGATGGTCGATCGTATAAATTGCAAATACATATAGTCATTACACAGTTTTGTTAAACATTGGAGAGGTCCATAAACCTATCATAGGTTTCGAATGTATTAATTTTTACAAATTCGATTAAATATTTACAACCAAATACTTAGTATACCCACGAGGCAATAATAAACGAAATAAACATCGGGTGACTCACTAAAATATAAATCGACTCGGAGCGACCCAACACGGAACTTTAAGTAGTTTAAGGTCAGTTTTTAAATAGGAAATAATTGATAGCAGAAGGCAATGAGAAAATATCGACGATAGTTACTGCGATAAGGGATGTCATCTCCCGCGAAGGATATTGAGGTTTCTAGTAATTTAATGAAAATAAATACCGAAATTGTCCTTTCTTTCTAGTAGATAGAAAATTGTTGCGTAAATTATATTCCTATTTCACCGCCTCGTGAAATATATCTACATGTTTTTCCCTGGGAATGTATATGATTAATGCAACATATAATTGCATCGAGCTATGGCGAATTTTCTGTTTTTATGTGATTTAAAGATCGCCAAAAATTTCGAACATGGGTAAATGGTAAAATGTCGTCTCGTGCATTGATTTGACCGCAGTCAAAAAAAAGCCAAATGATAGCCGCCTTAATATAATGATACAGGAAATCTATATCAAAAAGACATATCCTCCAATTTGCTACATGTTTATGTAATTTTCTCCAATTATTTTCTTTCTAAATTTGAAAAATTGTGAGAAACATACATGCTATATTAAACTCATATGTAATTACTTTACATGTTGCAAACGCATAAATCTTCCAAATTATGAGGTGATGGTAGAGTTGAATTCTGAACAAAAGAATTATATTTCCAATAAAAGAGGAATGGTATTAACGAAAATGATTATGCTCTATATGAAGAAATTACAGGAATATAGAATTTTATTAACGGAATTGTTATGTTCGATTTTAAATTATTATGGGAATTAAGAGATTCTTCTTTTTGAGGTCGAATTTATTTTGAATAAAAGAATACTGTTCAAATCGACGAAGGAAATATCATGATGACCTTTTTTTTTTTTTTTGGTGTAAGCGATAACTTGCCTCAATTTTGTCATTAAGTCAATTTTGTACACTTTGATCTCCTTTAATAATGACAAAATGAGGCGTTTTTCTCTCAATTCTGAGCGCCAAGTATGGCATATTTTTGATAATCCCCTGATATGAAATGACTTAATCCTACATTAAATGATAGCTTATCGAAGGTTAGAGTGGTTTGGGATCCCATAACATGATAACTCAACAATCTACCCAAATGGAAAGTCTATGTAAGTTTCTATGCTATGAAACGTCGCATACGGTTACCAGCGTCAGGTACGGTATCCTGTAGTTTATCTACGTATTAAGTAAACATGGACAGACACTACATGTCAGAGATGACCCTGTATGAGTGAAGTGAAATTGTACTGAGGGGAAGCGCGTGCGGTTCAATTATTGTCACAAAAGGAGAGAGATAGAGAGATTTCAGTTCTCAAATGATGCTTTTGAAGAAATAAACACATGGTAAATAACTTATCAAGCCGACATGTCAATCCCCTTTTCGCCTTTTGTTTATTGTGTAGTACATGTATTTCAAACTTAAAAAGGGGAGGTTCCCTCACAAATTTTAAATCGGACATTTAACATTAGAGTTGACTAAATACATCTTTCTCTCGCATGTCAAAGACCCCCTTGTTCTGTTAGGTTTACAGAATATTTTACAGAGGTCATTTCAGTTAAAGTTATAATGAATGCACCGGATGTGTACATCTAGTCTTTGTTTTGAAATTTTCGGTCGATGGAAATCGTCTCGTCTTTCTCTAAAAATTGAAAACGTAGTCACAGCTGTTCCCTTTATGAGTGTATATAAGTGACAACAACATGTATATCTATCTTCTTTTAACTCCAAACACATGATGCATATAAGGTCATATTTTCATTAAATGAATTTACCGCGAAAATTAAAAGATATTATGATGCAAAAAAAAAAAATAATAAATAATAATAATAATAAATAAAAACTAAAAAAAGAAATGAAAATTTAAAAAAAAAAAAGATAGTAATAAATAAATGAATCAATGAATTAAACAGAGTATCGTTGACAACAAAAATTCATGTTAATTTTTCATTTTCTTAATATCCAAATTATTGTTATATTTAAGGTTACCACGAAAGGCATGACCGCCAACCTCGGCCATGATGAACGTGTGAGACATCAGCTTAGTTCGTTACAAATTCAACAAGCACTGGAACAACAACGGTCTGGTGTTTCGTCGTATATGGTAAGTAACCCCCCCCCTTCCCATACTTTTTCCCCTCTTTGTCCTTTTCTCCTTACAAGTAGAAAATCCCTCTTTAAAACATTTCGCAGCTACTTCTGCAATTTCACTGTGTACAATGTTTTTTTTTTAACTTGAGAAGACTGTTTACTCTATGATTTTATTCCAGCCAACAGCTCCAAGACATGAAGGCGACGACAACAGTGAAAATTCGGGCGAATTAACGACCAGTGATAGTGGGCGTGGCGGAAGTGACGAAGATCTCAATACAAGCACCGTTTTGTCATGCTCTTTAGATTTTGATGGTAAGTTAATTCAGCTGAATTCGTTTGAAAGTTTTCATGCCTGTAATCTTCTCTCTTTAATGTATGTCGTAAAGTCTTGTGTGAAGATACAAAAAAGTCCGGAATCGGATAAATCAAACGAACGGAAAATAAACAAACAAATTTACTGTGAAAAGACGAATGTGTGGTTAGAGTAATGAAATCGGTTAGAGTCGTGTATGTACTGTTCTTGTTGTCGGTATTGAGCCTACCCCAAGGGTAGATAGACCCGCGAAATGAATAGCCAGTCAGGCTGTTACGAGTCACTCCCTAATACCTATCAATAGTAATCGATCAAAACTCGCACCTTAATGACAAACCTTATGAAGCTTCCGCCAAGAGTCGTGTTCTTAACAACATGAAAGAAAAATCGCTTATTGTTCTTCACTGAAATTTATTTCTCAGTAAACTCATATCCCAGCAGAACATCTTTGTCTGTTATCTCGTATATAACAGTTATTCGACATTCAGATCAAACCTCGACTTGTTCAACGATATAATTCGAAAAGGTGAACCGAGTCCATGTTTAATGAATTTATCCTCATTTATGATAATTAATTCACTTTGATAAATCGTAGCATATTAAATTGATAGATATAAAATATTTGTAGTTGACGGTGTTGATTGACAGGTCACGTGAGCGCCATATTATATTTAGTCATGTTCTGAAATGACACTATCTTAAGTATACAGTTATGACTTAACGTTCGTTAACGCAGACAGAATTTTGATCTGTTACTCATATCTGACACTTAATCGTTAAGATATGTCCCTAATACTCTGTCAATATATCCATACACGAATCCACACTATCTAGAGTATGGACAGTTAGAAATGATCTTAAAACAATTAAAAGAAAAATATTGAAATTGTACTATTTATAAATGATATTTGACATGTATGACAGAATAATTACTGTCTCTGTTTTCGTACTTTATTGATTTGGTATACAAGTATTATGATTTTAAATATATAATATCGTGCATAATGAAAATTATAATATTTATAAATTATAGAAATTACTTTGCATATTTGTGATTTATGTCTTAAAATGCCAGGACAACAGGTTTACTTATACATGTATTATCTTTTTCGTTCATGATGTAGTATTTGTTCGATTCGATCAACAATGTGTTTCTACAGGTACCCCCTGAATCAAATAAACACACGGCGGTTTAAATAAACGGATAAACCTAAAATTAAATGAAAGTCATCCATCAAACTGAGGATTTCTGTTGTTTCTTCATGCGACACATTTCACTAACACCTCTGAACTAAATTCATATTTTCTTTTTACAGATCACATCAAGCCGACCCCGTCATCGTCCAAAGCGCGCCCTGGTGTCCACTCTAAAAATAGTCCTAAGGAGAAGAAAAGTAAATCCAATATCACACTAGACAGCTTATTATCTCCCATTTTACATAATTCATCGAGTGAAAAAGACAGAATTTATCATTATGACAATACAAATAGAGTTTTATATAATAAAAAGGATTATTTCGACATATCGCTTTCCGGAAGCGGAAGTGGAATGTACAACACCGGACATGACGACAGCACAACTACTTCCGGTAGTTATGTGCTAGACGAACCAGAAGACGAATATGTGGAAGTTGTCATGCCTTCAAAACAGTGTATTGTGTAGTGGAAAATTGGGGATAAATCCTCATAAAAGTGTATTCCGAATGTGATATGGATTGTGTTCCGAACAGGTGATCCGAACTACCTGGTATGACCGTTTATCTCAAAGGAAAAGGAGTTCTATAAATTCGAAGGTAAATATTTTGTTAAATTATCGAGTGATTTAAAATTTCGTCCAACACATTCATCAGGGGATTACATGCATGAAAATAATTATAATTTTTTGAATGCTTTCATTCTTCACATTCAGATACCTCAATTTCTCCAACATCTAAGCGACTCATTAAAATCAAACCGTTGTAGTTTTATTTATTTGAAATCCAATCAATTTATTTCATACACCCTGTTTTAACATTATAATTTTTTTGTTTCAGAAAATAAATCACACAGAAGATGAAAAACTCGTATGTAAAGTAAGAACGGAAATATGATACCAAGTACAAAGGACACCGAAATAATGTGCCAAATATATTTAAGTGCTTTTGAAAAAAAAGAACATTTAATGTGCAATATAGATTTTGTCATCTTGCTGTTTAAATGTGTTCAACGTGTAAACATGCATATAACCATTGTTTTGTATTTCATATACATGTCGATTTTTCAATAATTTCACGATGCATTTATCTTTGTATTGCTGTAAAATTACATAATAATACTTCAAGGTATCGTGTGCATGCAAAAGTTATATCACAGAAACATTTGCAGCTTTTTCATGTTGTAAGATAAAAGCGCACATGAAATCGAAAATGGGGTTTTTATAAAAAAAAAAAAAAACGAAGTATTATAAACAAACGAATTAAAAGCATGAACCATTTGTATCTCTTTATTCGTCCATTATGGATTGATTTCGTTCTTTTGAAATCTGAATGCTACATTTGTAAAATACATTGTGTTACTCGTGAAAGCTTTAAATCATTTTAGAAAATGTTACGACTACAAACAATACCTTTGTTATATTTTTTGAAATCTGATATTCGTTGTTGACATTATAAAGGCCACGCGCCTGAGTAAAATGTTTGAAATATAAAACATAGTTATTTCTTTATTATAGACAGAAGAAAAAATAGAATATTTGATGAACATTCATTAGATTTTGAAGAAATTTCAAAAACCATTATTGACATTAAATTCTTGAAAATTTCTGGAGACTGCCGTATAATTATACCCTATGCTGTGACGATACGTGGCGACGAGGCTGCATAAAGTACAAATGTCCCTCCTCGTGCATACAGTGTTGAAATACTTCTGTTCTATCAGTATATTTGAGCATTCGTGGCTGGTGTGGCTAGCCAAACAAGAGATGCTTATTCAGTCAAGGCACCTGGTTTCGCCTAATGCTTTGAAGGGTTCATGACTGCCCTTCGTTATACGTTTTTGTAAATGTTTGTGACACGTCACTATTTATTAGAGGCAAGACAGAGGTATATCTATCACACATTTATGGAACTTGAATGTGTAAATATTGCACAACGTAAATGCACTTGAAAGCCATTATTTTCTGGGCTGTTTAAAATTGGTTAGTCATAAAAATGTAAATAAAGAAAAATGACAGATTTCATTTTGAAAGGCAATTATATCTGTACATTTGCATGTACTTGAACAAAATCGTTTGGCTTGTGACCTTGTTGAACTAATATCAGTTCATACCGAAAACGTGCAAACACGGTTTAAAAGCAGCTGATAACTCAAGAATGAATCTATTTTCGCCCAGGTTATGGCTTAAGACGTTTGGCTAACAGTCTTATAACAGTGGCGGATCCAGGATTTCCGAAATAGGGCCCCACCTGTGAAGGTCAAGTATTGACTAAAATACTCCGCCAATTAGGGCGACAAATCAAGATGTTTTACTCATATTAACTGAGTGTTTTTAACCTTATAATCTTTATATGCTTTGTAAATTTGTGGCCTCCTAAATCCACCATTGTATAAGGGACACAGAAGTAGGCGTTTACAAACGGTACTCAAACATGCTTCAATATTTCACTGCGAAAAAAAGTAAAAAGGTATCTCTATCTTCCATATTACTTAACAGATTTGTTTCACAGCATTGAAAAAAAAGAGATCGGAGAGAGACGCGTATATTATTTAGAAAGTAAGACTTTATTGTAAAGAAATACATTTATTGAAAAAGAAATAACGTTTAATTGCGTCCGGGGAAAGTCTGGCAGGATGAGGAAAATCGATAATTATGATATGGTGTCATTAAGCGTGATTCCTATCTAAGGATAATATATCGCGAGTCTGACCTGTCAAAGGTCTTTGTTGCTGGATAAAGTCAGCTGACATCATATTGAAAATCTGTCATAATAAGGCTCTGAACGGCAAAGTTATCGATCAGTCGCAAGTTAGTCTGAATATTTTAATTAATTTTCTATGAAATTAATAGTTAGAATAATCAGCATATTTTTTTTGCGTGATATTTGTGAAAAAAAAATTATGCCCTATAGTGGCGATTGCCATTATTGAAGAATAAGGTGATTTAATTTTCTATAACATTTTACTGTAAACAGCTTCGTTATCTGTTGGAATAGTGCAGACCGAAGGGACTGCTACCGATTTATATCCGTTTGTGCTGAAAGTGAACGTACGCATTGACCTGTAATATGGAAATTGTGAAGATGGAGTAGTAGTAAAATCATCCCCCCTTTTTTTTCTCGTGTAATAAAAAAACCCATTTTCATCATAAATATCACATTCTGTAATAACCCTATAATGTACATACATACATGTGTGTATTTTAAAACTTATCATAGATTGAGAAAATATCGTATCTATACAATAAACAATATCCATGTACAATTATATACATGGTAAAGATGTTCGTTAAAATACATTATCATATCGCATTCTTTTACCTCAGTTTTACATGTTTGAATGGGCGCAATTCAAATTTTAAACCACAGTTTCTGATAAGTTTAAAGCGATTTTCTCTCGTCCAATTTGTAAACTAAATGATAGCAAAACATAGATGTTATCAGAACGAAAATATTGGAAGATCAAACAATCTAGCAGATAATTAAATTCCGGCGCCGCTGAAAAGTCTGTCGCCTATACAGTTAAGGTGTCCCTGTTTCGAAAATTAGTCCGACTGAATGAGCTGGATTTAAAAGAAAAGAGAAGACGTCGTTGAAATACTCTTTATAGAGATAATTTATGTACTCTTTACCTTAAACAGTATTTCACCTACAATTTAATTTTTAAGCTAACGATGTTTTCAGTGGAGTTAATGAGAGGTCTCCGGTGGTTTGCCGTTAGTGTGTAACTTGATGCTGTGTTCATTCACCTCTGTGGCTTGTGCGTCCATTTCTCTTCACAAGGGTACGTGGATATATATAATTTTGTAGGTCTATATTTGGGAAAGAATTTTTATCTATTTCTGATGCAGTGGTCAGAGCTTTAGGGAAAGAGGGGGGGGGGGGGGGGGGTAAATGGACAAAGAGGTTAACCCCCCCCCCCCCCCCCCCCCCCCCCCCACACACACACACACACCCTGTCTATCTCTTTATGACACAGTGTTGAGAGAAACACAAAGCCAGCTACTTTAAATAACGTAAAAATGTTGTTCTTTAGTTAAATTCCTACGTTTCGAAAATGAAATCGATGCTTCCTTTAGGATATAATCTGTTAAATGTATGAAGGATAGACCGAGTTTTCTTTTCCCTGGGTCAATTGTGTTTTGGAAATGAGCGCTTACAATTTTCTAGAAAGAAAATGAATCAAAGAAAGTTACGTCCATAAATTTTACGGAACTTATAGAATTTTGATTTTTGTTGTTTCATCTTTACGAATTCTACGGAAAAAAGGGATTATTGTGTTTACTGCTTAAGATGATGCCATCTTCAGTTCAAAAGGCATAATATTTAATAACGAATTCGTAACATTGCTTATAGCAGAAATAATAAATATCAAATCCCTATTATTGAATTTCTCTTCCTTCGACTTGGGTACACATTTACGTCTTAAAGTCTCGTAGATAATTGTGTTTCAAAATAATCCGCCTGGTACGATTTTAACATTTTACATCCATCATCCGAAACTGAACCAGTAATTATCCGACGAAATAGTTTAGTTTCACTTCCGAACCCTATCATTTACAAGAGACACACCACATTGATTAATTGGAAATATCAAATAAACAATAGGATGAAAATTCTATGCAAATTATCTCATGTTTATTTTAAAAGTTTTATTGGGGTAACTTTGTCTTTGAGTGGTTTGATTTTACCTCCAAGAGAGATATTTGAAATATTAACAGAATGGGACAGATGGCGTTCACAACATAGTGTTCAACACATACGAGATGTTTTTATTTCAAGATAAAATTTTATGTACACATAAACGAATCCTATCTTTGATGAAAATGAAGCATTTATGTGTCATTCAGATCACACATGAGTTAGATCACAATTGGCAGTTCAAGAGGGGATTAGAGGGGTTACACCCCTGTAATAGACAGAAGATATCACAATGTTCAACAGAAAACCTTCCCCATATTTGAAAAAAGGATACAAAGGGTAGCGAATAATCATTTAATAGAATCTCTACAAACGGTAGTTTTAACGTCCTTAAAGCTGATTTTCGATTTTCTATTTCATAGTAAATGTAACTGTTAGTTAAAAATTTATACATGTATGTATTTTTCTATCATTTCCTTCTCTTTCATTTGTTGTTATTGTTAAATTAAACCTAAGTAATAAAAATTTGTTTCGAGCCCCACGTAGATTTGCTTCTTACACCACTGTTTCTGATGGTGGTCCCCCTTTTCCTAGGCTAATTTGTACAACAATACAGTGGGTCTCTCCTTCTTCTTCAATATTACTGATTCTAACTGCTGGCACCTGTCTGTATATAGTGACAACCAATGTGATACAATACCAGATTATCTGAAATAAACTATCACCAGTGGCGGATTAAAAGGGGGTGCCAGGGGACCAGACCCCCACCCCTTTTCGCCACAAATTTACAAGGCATATATACATATTAAGGTCGAAAATACTCAAATAATATAAGTTAAACTTCAGCTTTGCCACCCTAAATGGCTGTGTATTTTGGCTAATGCTTGCCTTTCGGAAATCTTGGATCCGACACTGATCTAACTTGAAAAGTTTAAAGTCAATGTGGTCCATTCAGTAGCATTCTTGGTTCATGACCCATAGATCATGGCTTCCTCTGATCGACGGATCATCGGAGTCTTTCGGATGAGTCGATATAGTCCGAAGTTTTGTGTCACGAGAAACATTGACACTAAAAATTCCCTTACTACTTTATGCAATGCACCAGATAGATGCCGTCACCGTTTTGAACTGACTTTAAGCAAGAAACAAACAAACGAACAAATACATACATATATAAACAAAGTATATTGTACGTGTGGTCGTTGGTTCCTTGAATTTAAATTTAAATTCTCAAACAAATGCAGTCTTTTTACAAGTAATGTTCGGAGATATCAATATCATTCTCGATTTTACGACTTATTACTATCTTTTCATGAATTGTTACACGAACATCACACAAGACCAAGTAAAATAAGATAGCATTCAAAATGTCTGATAACCATCAAACATAAAATAAAAAGTAATAAAATTATGGTAATAAAATATCAGTTTTATGATAATTTAAATTTAAAGAACGCACGTGCAAACCAGAATTATTTCCTGTGTTCATACGAAAAACTCAAGTTTTATGTATTTTTGGATTATTTTTGAAGAAGCTATCGCCTTTACTTCTACGCGTATGAATACATGTAAGTAGGTAAATCCCAGGTTAATGTACTAGCCATATACTCTATTTCGCCGAAAGTATGACTAAACCCCTATAGAAATCCCGCGGAGATGTGAAATAAAAATGTCCAAATAGACAGTAAGAAAAGTACAGGTGTGAATTTCAATCAAAATAAAAACATAAAAGCGCTATCTCAGTTATGGCCCTTTATTCCTTAATACTATTGTCTGAAAGCGTCTTTTGTTCGGGGAAATTGGTTTGTCACAATATTGCGCAATCAATTTAAAGCGGGGGTAATTTTAACGCCATCCTCAATGACGTTTTTATTTGGAGTGTCTACTTTTAATAATATGGTGTAATGTCCTGATAACTTTTACAACAAATCTTTTAAATTCAAAAAATGTCAAGTGTTGACTGAAAAAATGCATGACGTAACGGCGTGCTTGTACCTGCAATATTTTGAACGTAGATCCCGTCCTCTTTCAATGCTTAATCCCTTGGAGTGACCATTTGTAATGGATAGCCGTTGGTCATACGACCTTGTTACAATCTTCTGTCCTAATTTGTCTGGATCACCTGCAGATATTTCGATCAACAATATGTTGTTACTTTAGAATTACTTGCCAAGCGCTATCTTAAATTACTTTTCTTTGTCAAAGCACCAATATTGTTAAAGATAGAAACATGCAGACAGACATCCATGGCTTAGTTTTCAGTACCTCTGTATTGACCTAAAGTATATACAAATGTACTGAAATTTACTGTGTAGAAAGTTTGTAAATTGTTCTAAAATTAAGGAGTATCTCCCTCATACATACTAGCTCTGTCCTTGGATGGGGGTTTCGGCTCTCACTTTTAGGTCAAAATTGGTAGTTACGTTAATCTTCAAATATTTATACTTTCGATTTCCACAGTTTAGGCCTTGAACATCACTGAAGTTGTCGAAATGCCCATATAGTATACCAAATTAATAAACGTTTATATGTTCTGTTATTATAGATTATGTGAATCTGGTAGAGTGTTGAAAAACGGTTTGTGAAACCTTGTGTCCAGTACTAAATAGGATATTTCATCAATCGCTAATCCATTAATATATCAAGTATTAGGTATAACAAAGACGGTAGAATTTTCATGAAATTTTGGCAATGGCAACATCTTTTTCATATTACTGGTAATTTTAGCAAAGACATCAAATCATGTCAATTAATCACTTCCGGCATTTTGTAACAAGTCAAAACATTTCCTAGACCATATATGGCTGTGTAGTATTCGCTTACAACAGGAAAAAATTCTATGTTAAACATTTTGCAGGATTTTAGAAGAGGGAAAAGCGGTTACACCACAAGAAGAATTTAGGCCCGATCTGAGTCCACCATCGGGTTTTACATTTATATAGAATGTAGTCTACGTTCCAAACTCTTGCGAAAAATATTAAATTCAAGCTGCATGTTTTGTTTTGCGACGTGTTCCCTTTGGATACAAGATTGACTCACTGGTTGATCATTTCATCATTTAGTTTTGTGAATTTAATTTTGATTATGCTTTTGGTGTCTCAGGATGTAAGCATTAGGTTAAAGGCACTTAAATTGGAAACTCATGTAATCTGTGAAAGAAAAAACGATATTGTATCAAAGTGTAAGTATTCAGAAAAAAGTGACAAAGACTAGAGCACTACGTCGTTGAGCTGCAGTCCGTAGTTTTCACAAATTTATCAACACCGGGGGTTTAATAAAACACACGAGGAGTTCCGACTGAACAAGTGCCTTGGGTCATAAAGGTCATTATAATCATCTATCTGCATGTTTATCTTATCACGATTTAGTAATACGTGATTCTGCACGAGAAATATAGCAATTTCCTAACAAAAAGTATCGGGTAAAGCCAGGTTCAAAATATTGACAAATATCACATTTACGTGTAAAAGTAGCTGTATCACTATCCATATGACAGGAAATTCTCTTATCAAGATCGGTGTGTTCACACCGCTGGCTAGGTACTCTTTTGTGTGGAGGTACATTTCCGCATTTCATCTGCTTGTCATGTTCTGCCTTCGTTGAACACATTGATGACTTCACGCCTTGATTTAAAAACCATAAATCTGAAAAATCGTGATCGATATTTTATGCCAATCAAATCCTAGTGTCAAGGAAATTTTGACATTAAACAGGACACTTATCTCCTAAAAATATAGTCTCCTAACATAATGTTTTGAAAGTATTCCATTGCCGAAAAATATGTATAATGAATTTGTATTATTCTAAATCAACTTTTCTAAATCTATTAAATGTATTTTGCATATTACATGTACACATAAATTATTATTGTAATAAATAGCCTTCCAGGTCTCTTATATGTGATATTAGGTTTGGCAACGGTTTTCATTGAGTTTTTAAATGAATGATATCTGCAGAAATGAGCGAAATATTTTTTGAAAACAATTTTACGATTTTACAATACCAGACATCAAATATATATTATTGAAACTGAAAAGATTTATAGTTATAATGATAATAATAATAATAATAATGATGATGATAATAATAATAATAATAATAATAATAATAATAATAATAATTATAATAATAATGATAATAATAATAATAATAATAATGATGATGATAATAGTATTGAAAAAGCCCCCCCCCCCTTCGAAAAAACCCTAAGCAAATCAATTTCTTCTTTGCAGACTTTAAGTTTTGCTAAAATATACTGACTTTTCCTTCCCGGACTCAGTCACTTGATTCGCTTTTTCATTTCTATGTCTTTTTATCTGAAACCCCTTGTTCGACTCCGGCTGTCGCTTCGGGTTCTTTTTTCTGAGATGATCTCTGGTCCGACACATAGGCAAAATAACTAGGTCATGTGACAGACAGGTGCCGGCACCTATTCTTGTCCTGACATTTTATAATAACGTTATTATATTATATTTTATAAGATTTACATCTATAAACCATATAGATTTTGATCAATGTATAGTTCAATAAATATGATATGATACGATGAACTCTATAAACAACTCTCTCAATTTGTATCAACAAATATCATTATCTATAATAATCCATGCCGTTTAATGATTTTTATATAAAAATAATCACCACATTAAGGGATCGCATCGAATAATGAAATTTAAAGAAAAAAAATTCTTCGTTAAATTTGAGTCATTCAGCATTTAGATATACATGTATAGACAGCAGCTGTTAATTTACTATAAAATATATAAGACCACGTGACCAGACAACGCACATAAATCACACGACTATAGATCCACCTTGTAATGTTTTGTAAACGACATAGGTACATGTAAGGCCATATATTTATGTTTTCTGATACGATTATATCATGACAACGATATTTATGTCTGTATGGACACTTTTCAATTAACAAACGATAATGTACATGTTAAGATGTATAAAAGATATCGGTTATTAATAGACCATAAATCACGTGTATTGACCCGAAGAATATATGGTCAATTAGGTTTGATTCATGTTTATTTATATGTTATTGGTAATAAATATTAACTAAATGGAGTGCCAAGATAGAAAGAGGCAAAAAGAGAAAGAAAAGAGATTGAAGGAAGGACAGAAAATGGACAGATATAAAGAAAAATGGATAAATGATTAAATAACTAATCAATAAATAGATAAAGAAACAAAAAAGAAAGAAGACAAATAATAAGTAAATGAATAAATAAATAAATAAATAAATAAATAAATAAATAAATCAGTCTTGATGAGTTTTCTTGATTTTTGCCAATCACAAACGCAATCTAGAAAGTTACAATCAAATTAATCGAAGAATGATGTCAGGTGGTGAAGGAAACCGATTCAGCTAAATGTGAACCACTGAATTTCAGCCGATACACCGGCAAAACCTTCTTATGGCATGACCAGGATTCGAACAGAAACCTGGCATGGTTGCGAGAATACAGTGAGTTCCAGTACATCCAGAGGGAGTAGACAGGGTAAGAGGGTGGAGAAGGAGGAAGGTAGAGAGAGAGAGAGAGAGAGAGAGAGAGAGAGAGAAGCGGGGGGGGGGGTAGGAGAGGTAAAAAAAGGATGGGAGAGATAAAGATAGATGAAGCGGGATAAGGGAATGAAAAATTCTTTTGCAACTTGTTTGTAAAGTGGTTGTTCAGGAAATGAGAAAATTGTGAAGGGATAGGGGTGGCATAACCCTCCCCCCACCCCATCAAATATTTGTGAATCGTGCATTACCTTCATTAACTTTACCTACATCAGTACATGTACAACCGTGAGCATCTGGTCAGTCAATACTCCATACATGTATTATACATCTATTATGTAATTAAGGGCAAATAACTGCCTCCCCACTGCATCTGATTGCATACAAACATGCAATCCCTTTTGTCATATATACGTGTTCGATGCATATTAACAAGTTTGTTCAATAGAATCCAATGTGTTATCACAAGAAAAGAAAAGAAAGGCATGTTTCGTCAGATAATGATATGTCTAGTAATTGATGCTTTTTAGAGAATGAGGTCGAATCATTACATTCGTTTATTTCGTTCGGTTTATTTTTCTGTAAAGACAGATATGATAGTATGGAAAGGTATGCTGAATACAAAAATAAAATAGATTGTGCATACGTATTAAAATGTACACAATAGAGATTAGATATGAACGGCATTTAGTGATTTACATTCCGCATAGTAGGGTAATCATAATTGCCTCAAGTTCAATTTTATCGCCTACCTCTAGTTTTGGGTCGTTCATTTAATGAAAGAAAGAAGGGGGGGGGGATAACAAAGCAATTTCTTCTCCCATCCCTGCTTGATCTTTTCTATCTCGTCCTCTCCTATCTCTTTTACTCGTCCTTTCCACTCACTGCCTCCTCTTTCTCCCTCTTCTCGTTGTTTCTTTTTTCTACCGTTCAGCCTTCTTTTAAGCCTGCGTGACTCAGTGGGTGAGGTACTTGTCTCCTGACCGAGAGGTTCTGGGTTCGATTCCCGTCGTGGATACTCTTGTGTCCTGTTTTGCGGATGAGACAGTAAAAAAACGAGGCCCCGTGTCACCATAGGCGTGGCACGTAAAATATCCCTCACTGCTTCGGGTGGATCCGTAGCAAAGATAAATTTCTGTGCAATGCATCAGGTAGATGCCGTCACCATATAAGTGAAAAACTCGTGGAACGACGTAAAATAATAACCCAATCAATCAATCAATCAATCAATCAATCAATCATCGGTTTTTTCTCAGTCTCATACCATTTTTTTTTTTATCATTTTGACCCTTCTTTCCCTTTCACCCATATGTCACTTTTATCAGTTCACTCTCTGAGCTAGTATGTTTCTATAAAGTTAGCGACATTTATGCTTACATGTAGCTTGTTCCTACATTGGAACTTTCATGACATACATGTATGCGAACGATTCTAGGAAGGGGATTGAGGCAATGGCGCCCTTCAACTTTCTGATGAAAATGTTAAAAAGAAAACCCAACCCTAAAACAAGAACAACTTCCTCTCACTCTCCCTCTCTTCTATTTTATTTTGCTTTTGGCTTGAGGGCCGTGGTGGTTATTTCTTTTTGTTTTTTGTTTTGTTTTGTTTGTTAATTTTGTTTTGGCCACACAATTCTGATTTGCTTCCTACGCCACTGCAAGAAGGGGCGTACCGGTAAACAGCTCAGTCAGATACACAATGTGTTGTATTTGATTTAAAAGATTCATTGACACAGTTAAAAGTCATCACTGAATAGGCTTTCCCTGTTTATGCTAATTTTCAGGATTGATGACATGGTCATTCTATCTTTACGACATACATTCCTATCTAATGGACATTCTGTTTCCAAACTCTCCTTCGTTCCCACACCATCAATGCGTCAGACAAGTATTTGAATAAAGGACAGGAATAAAACTAGTGAATGCAAAATAGGAGTTCGAACCCTACAATAGCTGACCAGTTTCCAACACATTTACACGTCTTCTTGCTTATTATACGGAAATTAGTCTCGCCTAAAACATATGTACACTTTCAC
This sequence comes from Pteria penguin, assembly GCA_035048485.1. Classification (NCBI taxonomy): domain Eukaryota; kingdom Metazoa; phylum Mollusca; class Bivalvia; order Pterioida; family Pteriidae; genus Pteria; species Pteria penguin. The sequence goes on along the minus strand of CM068585.1, from coordinate 33,813,639 downwards.
AGCCTCATCTTCTACACTAGCAAATATTTATTCAGAGGCTATTTTCGCCTTGTGACCAGGAAGATATCAGCTGCTTTTACAATAAAGCTTGTAACAAAATGCACAATAGCAGTAGGATAACGAATTTCTTCTTTTTCATCTGTTCACCATTTCTTCTCCTCGTGTCACTGTATCGCTTTATTCGTCATGTCGCAAGTGTCCATTTAAGAACAAAAACCTGGAGTACTAACGACTCATAAATTGTGATTTTCATAAAAGCAAGACAGCCTGAATTGCCCGGTCAGATCCATTAAATTCTCTCCATTGCTTGGTAAACCCACATAAATCCTGCTTGCGTGACGCATTTTCTATAGCGGAAATTGAAAAAATAAAGATTACCCATCTACCTGGATTGACCAATCACAGGACGCGTTACAAAGATTGACCGGTTTCAGATAGGGTGTAATTTTAGAATTAATTACATGATTCGGACCACTTTTGGAGTCTCTCGACAAACAGTAGACACATTACCCTAATGTGGAATGTTTATGTACCCGATGCATGTATAAGATTTCAATCTTTAAGAATTCAATAATGTTGGGGTCATTCAGAAAAATGAATACGAAACTATTGCCGGAAATAATCGCTGCAATCATTAAGGAGAATTTACATGCTGTAGTCAGCAAACAAAATCAACAAAGAGCAAGGGCTTTATAGAACGATTTCTAATACTTAAATCATTAAAACTAAACGCATTAGTTCAAATACACGTACATGTACAGGAATTACGAAATGGTTTAACAGAATGTCAAAATTTGTATCATTAAGTGTGTAGATATACAATCACACCAAGATTTGTTATAAAAACCCTACAGATGGTTTCCAAAAACAGGCAATCAAAACGAATCGAATCGAACCTGTGAACTTCTGAAATTCAAACTTTAAAAGGCCCCATATATCAAATTACATATTCAGCTTATTTAGAGTGACCAGCTGTATTTTATATTTAGTCTACTCCGATTGTCCCCCTTTGTTATATGTAGACATCAACAAGTAGGATAAAAGAAATTCCGAAATAAAATCTTCATCCCTATTTAATGACCTAATTGTCCTTTCTTCACACAAACCGAGATGGGATGTCCATGAAAGGGACAATACTCTGTTTGAAATCTGGTGACGAGATATATTTCAACATGTTGTTTAATGGAGGTCAGCGCGACATGTGTTTGTTTACTTTCAATTTCTATCTTAATTCCGCACTCGTTATCTACAGCATGTATTCTGGTCGTAAATATCTCTCTCTGGACACCTGGACGGTCAATGGTCAAGACTTGTAAGAAACAGTTTTATGCGTTGCAACATTTTCAATTTCGCCCATGATTAAGTTTTCAGGAATTTTCAAGGTGGTTGAAGTTCTGTTCATTAAGAAATTTGTCTCATGAATATCATTACAGACATAATTGTTTATTTCCAACTGCTATTACAGGGCAGAGTTCTAACTGCTTTGAACCAATGAAATCAGCGCAAGCATTGTTATACACGATAAATGATTATGCTGACTTTATTTTACTTTATTTACTTTCAGTTTAGTTTTTGTTAGTTTGTTTTGGGGTGCCTTTAGTGCTATATCTTATCTTAATCTATTAGAATGAATATGTTTTGGGAATGGATGATACTTCTAAGCAACGAATATCGAAATCTAGAATCTTTCTAGAAATATTGTAAAAAAAAAGATCAACGTGACCAGATGATATCATTGGTACCAATGCAAATGTAATGTCACTAGGAATAACCAGCTGAATATCATAGTCTTGACCATAACCATAAAAATATGGTCAATGTTAAAATTGTAGAAAATTATATGAACGGTCAAGGTCACTAAAATTGATATATCATAATTTAAAACAAAAGGCATTAAGCTAATAATGAAAAGCAACAAGTTGTTTTGTATTATAAAGTAGTGCTCTGACGTACGTCCATAAAAATAAACATAAATAAACTACACTTTTTTAAAAAATAATGGTATTCATGTCAAATGAATACATATGTGAAATATTAAAACCATTTAAATGTTCGAGTAAATGTTGAAGAACAGATATAAACAGCATGTATATGCATAAACTTATTATATTTATAATTACTTAAAGTCGGGTTATAGTTAAATCGTATTGAAACTTGGAATCAGAGGAAATACGGGATGTACAGACCAAAGCAACACCGTTAGAAACAAGGAAATTGATTCTTTTCTGCTCTTTGAGTAGGTTTGTAACATGTGACGTGATATTGATGCCGGTTCCATGGAAACCAATGTTTAATTAAGGAAACTGGAGAAAAATGACGCCTCCACAGAAACTGTTTGATGCCACAATGACTTTTTTACGTAATATAATTACGCAAATGAGAATTAAGTCTGTGGTATGAAAATCGCCAATTGATCACCGTCCCTACCTTCTTGGAGTAGCATCAAGTACTTCTATATGTTCCTTGCATTTTCCAAAAGGCAGACCAAAGTCTTATAAAAAGAAAATATATCTAGATGTTCTTTTCAAACAGTAATTAATACAGTAGCATCCAGAAGTAATTTAAAAGGTTAAAGATCAAGGTCACTAGATCAACAGTTTGATGAAATTAAAAAGATCTTGAAGAAATGCAGATGTTAAAGTTTGCAGACAGACCAACAGACATACAGACAGGAAAAAAATCATATCTTCTCAAATCTCCAGGTTATGTGTTGTGGCAACTTCTGAATATGAAATGCATGTATGTTTTAAGATACATTTATGAAAAAAATTATCAAAACAATCTTCATCTTGAATCTAATCTACTCTCCATCACAACATCAAATCGCCCACCCAGATATTTTTTTACTATATCAAACATCTTTATCTTTAAACATTAAATTTCACGATGATTTTACATTTCCTTTGTCTGATTATGCAATATGTACAAAGATATACTTATATAGACAGTATGGAAAATAACACTGAGTATTAAAAAGTAATCTCTTTCATTTGATACTAGTATTACAGTTTAAAAGACACACTAGCGCTGTTAACACGCACTGTTACAGCGACCCTTGACCTTCTTCATTGTTGATGTCGGCAGCGAATGATTTTTTTTCTGTTGCCAGCTACAACGTACTTGAAATATTGTCTAAATACATAAATATATGTCTGCTAAAAGATATAATGTATATATTGCTTTGCTTCTGGTATACTTAGAGTAAGAAAAATGACCCCCTCCAAAAACAAACAGACAGACAGGAGAAACACCATATCTTTTAACTTTTCAATTTATGCTCGTACAGATTCCTGTTTGCTGTGGAATATTTTCACGAAAGAGTTATCCTCGCAAATCTCTCAAAAATAAAAGATTATTGAATATAAAAGTTTAATCAGTACTTTTCACGTGTAGATATGTATATATGTTGCCATATCACATAAGAACTGTCATTTTTGTACTTTTACATGTTCCTTTCATTTTCCAAAAGGCGAAAGATTATTGAATAATAATTTTTAAACAGTACTTTTCACGTGTAAATATGTATATATGTTGCTATATCACATAATAGCTGTCATTTTTTTCTCCTCCAGAAAAAAAAAAGGAAATCATAAATCATATTCTAGATATCCATCAATAAATATCATACCATAAACCTCATAATACCTTTGGAAATTTTTACAGATCTTATTCTGATCTTTTATCTAAACACGGAAACCTGACTTTTCAACAATATGTGTCCAATGGAACCTCTCATCCTCTTTTCTACGGTGATTTAATATACAAACCGAGGAGAGCCCGATAATTTCTTTCCGTCGGGTTCAAAAATAGTAAAACAACTCTCCCGTCTTGGCGTACTGTTTTCATGCGTCGACTTTTCAACCTTGTGACACACTCAGGAATACAACTGAGTCGAGTGTTCTCTTTCCTTTCTCTCTATGACCTCACTCTCACGTCTTGGCGTACTGTGTTCATGCGTCCACTTCTCAACCTCGTGACACACTCAGACATACAACTGAGTCGAGTGTTCTCTTTCCTTCCTCTCTATGACCTCACTCTCACGTCTTGGCGTACTGTATTCTTGCGTCGGCTTTTCAGCCTCGTGCCACACTCAGACATACAAAAAAAAAAAAAAGGAAAACCTTCACTAATCTCTTCATATACATGTAACCAGTTATATATTTTCAGTTTTTTTTTTCTAATAACATTTTCATGAATATGATATGTGTCCCATTACATGCAAATATTTTGACACTATGTACGTAGTTCATGAAGTCTGTAGTCTGATATGTCAAGAGAAAATCTCAACATAAAATTACGAACCTCTCCAGAAAAATGAAAATGAAAGTAAATGAGACTTTCAGACCCTAATTCAAAGATCCCTTTACAAGTGATGCTGCTGCTGCTGATGGTTTAGGAAATTTGAAAGCTCCTCAAAATGAGTTTTGAAAGCGTGTGGGGCTATTGCATTTTTATTGATGGAACCAAACATGCAACCCCCCCAACCCCCCCCCCCCCCCACCCCCCCCCCCCCCCCACCCCCCCCCCCCCCCCCCCCCCCCCCCCGCCCCCCCCCCCCCCAAAAAAAAAAAATGGTTGCTCTTTAAAATATGCCGATAAGATTAGGTCAATACTGAATCATACAGACTAATGTGCATGACCTTTGAGTTCATAATTTTCCTGATGATAAGTTTACAAGATCTCCTTATTCAGTCAAAACCTAGAATTAAAAAAGATTCCTTTCGTAACAATTTTGCAATCTTATCACTTCAGACAAAACGTTCAACTGAACAAAAGTGCATGCTTTAAAAATTTGAATACAAATGTCCGCTAGGCGGTGTAGTATGTTCACTTGAATGAATTTCAAATACTGTTTATTTGTAACATCGATGCCGAACTTGAATTTTTAACAGGCTTTACTTGTAACATCGAACTCGAAGTCAATTACCAGTCAACCATAAAATTGTGTTTATCACCTCAGCAGCATTAAAGAAAACGAATTAATGTCCGCAGCTTGGGAATTCAAACAGGGAGAAAGTTTACAGTCTATTATAAGGACCCTTTTACTTTCATTTCAATGGACTCGTGGAGGATAAGAAAAATAAAAGGAATTTTGAAGCACAGAAGCGGAATAAATAAATGTAATGTTAAGATTTTATTGGTTTTAGCAATATATGTAGGATTCTAGAGAAACCAAATGTATTGGAAAACTAAAACAAGTATTTTCATCAAAGGTATCTTTTGCATTTGTTATCTATACTGTGAAGTAAAAAACTTTTCAAAGGCAAATTACTTAAGTATTAAAGTAATTTCAGTTTTGAAAATAGTTTGACGTATTAATGAGATACAATATAACCGATGCATGTGGGGAAAACCGCTTTATGAAAAAAAAGAAAAAAAAAGAAAAAATACAATGAGAAAAGAAAGAACGAAAAAAAAAAAAGAAAGAAAAAGAACCTACGGAGATTAATAAAGTTTTACACATGAGACAGAAACATACAGTCCAGATTCATACACAATACTCCAACAGACAGTAAAAGACTCTAGTCCTACATGTATCTGAAGCAGACGTTGTATGTCACTTTAGCCTTAGAGTCCTATCTGGAGCAGGCGTTGTATGTCACTGAAGCCTTGGAGTCCTATCTGGTGCAGGTACTGTATGTAACTGTACTCCAGAGTAATACCCGAGGCAGGCGTTGCATGTCAATGTAGTCTCAGAGTCCTATCTGGAGCAGGCGTCGTATGTCACTATAGGCTTAGAGTCCTATCTGGAGCAGGCGTTGTATGTCACTGTAGCCTTAGAGTCCTATCTGGAGCAGGTGTTGTATGTCACTGTAGCCTTAGAGTCCTATCTGGAGCAGGCGTTGTATGTCACTATAGCCTTAGAGTCCTATCTGGAGCAGGCGTTGTATGTCACTGTAGCCTTAGAGTCCTATCTGGAGCAGGCGTTGTATGTCACTGTAGCCTTAGAGTCCTATCTGGAGCAGGGGCTGTATGTCACTATAGCCTTAGAGTCCTATCTGGAGCAGGTGTTGTATGTCACTGTAGCCTTAGAGTCCTATCTGGAGCAGGCGTTGTATGTCACTGTAGCCTTAGAGTCCTATCTAGAGCAGGCGTTGTATGTCACTGTAACCTTAGAGTCCTATCTGGAGCAGGCGTTGTATGTCACTGTAACCTTAGAGTCCTATCTGGAGCAGGCGTTGTATGTCACTATAGCCTTAGAGTCCTATCTGGAGCAGGCGTTGTATGTCACTGTAGCCTTAGAGTCCTATCTGGAGCAGGCGTTGTATGTCACTGTAGCCTTAGAGTCCTATCTTGAGCAGGCGTTGTATGTCACTATAGCCTTAGAGTCCTATCTGGAGCAGGTGTTGTATGTCACTGTAGCCTTAGAGTCCTATCTGGAGCAGGCGTTGTATGTCACTGTAGCCTTAGAGTCCTATCTAGAGCAGGCGTTGTATGTCACTGTAACCTTAGAGTCCTATCTGGAGCAGGCGTTGTATGTCACTGTAACCTTAGAGTCCTATCTGGAGCAGGCGTTGTATGTCACTATAGCCTTAGAGTCCTATCTGGAGCAGGCGTTGTATGTCACTGTAGCCTTAGAGTCCTATCTGGAGCAGGCGTTGTATGTCACTGTAGCCTTAGAGTCCTATCTGGAGCAGGCGTTGTATGTCACTATAGCCTTAGAGTCCTATCTGGAGCAGGCGTTGTATGTCACTGTAGCCTTAGAGTCCTATCTGGAGCAGGCGTTGTATGTCACTGTAGCCTTAGAGTCCTATCTAGAGCAGGCGTTGTATGTCACTGTAACCTTAGAGTCCTATCTGGAGCAGGCGTTGTATGTCACTGTAACCTTAGAGTCCTATCTGGAGCAGGCGTTGTATGTCACTATAGCCTTAGAGTCCTATCTGGAGCAGGCGTTGTATGTCACTGTAGCCTTAGAGTCCTATCTGGAGCAGGCGTTGTATGTCACTGTAGCCTTAGAGTCCTATCTTGAGCAGGCGTTGTATGTCACTGTAGCCTTAGAGTCCTATCTGGAGCAGGCGTTGTATGTCACTGTAGCCTTAGAGTCCTATCTGGAGCAGGCGTTGTATGTCACTGTAGCCTTAGAGTCCTATCTTGAGCAGGCGTTGTATGTCACTATATCCTTAGAGTCCTATCTGGAGCAGGCACTGTATGTCACTGTAACCTTAGAGTGCTATCTTGAGCAGGCGTTGTATGTCACTATAGCCTTAGAGTCCTATCTGGAGCAGGCGTTGTATGTCACTGTAGCCTTAGAGTCCTATCTGGAGCAGGCGTTGTATGTCACTATAGCCTTAGAGTCCTATCTGGTGCAGGCACTGTATGTCATTGCAGCCTTAGAGTCCTATCTGGAGCAGACACTGTATGTCACTGTAGCCTTAGAATCCCATCTTGAGCAGGCGTTGTATGTCACTGTAACTTTAGTGTCTAGTGTCCTATTTGGATCTGGCGTTATATGTCACTGTGGTATCAGAGTCCTGTCTGGAGCAGGTGCTGTATGCCACTGTAACCTCACAACTGCGTCAATTCTGATGACTGTGTTATACATGCATGAAATCCATATACAGAGCAAAGCATCAGATTGCTTCATTCAATGACTGCATACAAATGATAAATTTACTTTGAACATTTAATTCGGTCTTTTCGTTATACAGAGTTACTTCCCATTTGGGACGGTATCTGACATAAAACAATTATGACGTCATCAAATTCTATGGAAACTGATCTAAAACTCAGGGTATTGACAGTCTACAAATGACGTTTTATAGGACTTTAATGACGTCATTATTGTTTTACGTGAGATACCGTCCAAAGTGGGAAGTAACTCTTTAACGAAAAGACTCAATACTCATATGATGGACATAAGGAGTCAAGGACTTTTCATTCACTACTTGTACAGTCCGACTGAGGAACAAACAACACGATGATTCGGAGTCCAAGGTGTGGATTAACAATGATACCAATTTGTGCTTGATACGCTTTTACGTGACAGAGAAGTAGTATATGTATAGACTACTGAAAGCATGATTGCATGTAATAAACAATAGATACAAAACCTATTTCACTAAAATACAAAACATCAGCATTTTGGCATGTGAAATTTATATATCAAAACGTAACAATGCCGTATTTCATTATTGTTCAATGATCATATAGACTTACTGCTGTGTTAGTTGACATGATATACGTCTATTGTTCTTTAGTTAGTTATTAATGAATTTTAAACAATAAATCACTATGAATCCAGTTATATATTTAAGATATCACGCTGTTCACAAAATATATCTTCTGGAGTAAGGTGATAAAAATACCTGGGCCGCTGTTGTCATTAAGTAAAAATATATATAAACAGAGACATATAAACTTTCATATAAAGTAATTTAGAAAAAAAAAGGATAAAAGAAGCGATCATTCAGTTTCTAACACCGATTTCTTTTCAAAATAAATAACAGCTGCGTGTAGTTGCATTTTTCTCTTTTGATTCACTGTCCACGATGTTTGTTAAACAGGATATCGCATTACGTATTGTAAAATCCAAACCCCGTTGCGATAATGTATCGCTTGTGTTCATAAAAATTCATGAGTGAGGCCCCTCCTTTGTCGGTTTGCCTGATACTTAATCCCTTCATTGCTTGATAATAAAAGATCCTGGAGTGATAATACACATGTACTTCACAATGTTACAATTTTATGTTTATTTTTTCTTTCAGTTTTATTTCACCAAATTTAAGTGCCTAGCTGTTTACATGGCGATCCCACCCCTTTAAATACAGAAGTCTCTGCGCTAATTGAAGATGTCCGAATATCATACAGGATTACACCTTCATTTTGTAATGATATCCATGTTTTGAGAGAAATTTAGTTCAAATCATCGGTATCAGTTAGAAGCTTGATATTTAAATCCTTAACAATGTACATGAAAATGAAAGCGGCCCGTGCCTTCCGACCTGTGGTATATTATCACTTTCCATACTCCTTCTATTTATGATGAATTGGCAGATCCCAGGAAGGATTTCATTTCTTTTGAAATTCTAGTAAAGAATGTTGTTCTACCGAACACTGGGATGAAGAGTCTTTATAGAAACCGTCGCATTAAAGCCAGCTCTCTATCTCTCTCTATGAATTAGCACTGACGACCATTTCACTCATCCTAAAACAATTTTTCTTATCTTTTTGAAAATATATTATTATCAAATGAATATAAAAAATATGAAAGTTAAAACGCTTTTTGGAGTTTCAGATTTCTGATTTCCATCAAGGATATAAATGTGTCTCGATTATATCTACTTTCTATAAGATAACATCACATAAGATTTTAATGGAAAATAAAGTTGCAATTTTATGCTACAGAAAAATAAATGATGAAAACTTTAATGCGAAAAATAAATCTATGATGTCGCTGACAAAGAAGTACACAGTAATTTGTCGCTACATATGGTTTGATTTTTATCAGTGAGAATGTCCTCTTGTAAAATGATATACAAAATATGAATCCAACTGTGCATTTTACCTGTTTTACAGATGTGAATTTGAAAGAATGAATCAGGAATAGATCCGGAAATTGTGTATAAGAAATTGGGTGGGGGAGGGAGAATGGAAAGGGAAGAGGAGACAGGGAGGAAATATACTTATTGAAACAAATTTTCAGAGAGCGATCCGATCAAAGTTGTGAAAAGTTGTGTAAATTCTCTAATTTATAACATAGAGTACAAAGAAATGGGCTTTCGGTCATTTGTCGGGGTGGATTCGGACACCAGTCCCCCCATTCAAGCTTGATTCCACGCTTTACCTCACAGTGGGGGACTTCTACAACATGTTTGTCCAATACTTACAATCAGACAACATAATTAGCACTGAATAAATCAGAAAAGATTACAATCAAATCTTTTAGCATTTAGATTGGAAAATTACAAAATATAAATGGAGATAGATACAATTCTTCTTCTGTATCAAGACAAATTAAGATCTTGAATGGGCGCGTCTTCTTTCGTCTCGCAAAAAGGAGCAAGAAACATAAGCTTCCTTTATGTCTCTACACTTGAAAGGGACAAAACTATGATAGGATGTCATCCATGAAATTGGGGCTTTACTTTGTTTATATACCGGAATTTGCCAAGTAATTTGTTTCGACGCTAGACCTATTGAAGCTCATGTGTCGGGGTCTAACTTGATCTTGGCATCCCCCTTTTTTGAATTTGAATATACGACTGTTGTAGTTTCTCTTGTTACTTGAAATGTCATTTATAATTAAGACACGGATTTTATGAATTTTAAAATGTCATTCGACTGTCATTCTTCGGTCTAGTTACGGAAGTAAATAACTGGATTATATGAATGTTATTGTTAGCGGTGAATTCTACAATTTATTAATTTGTGGAGATACTTTACACAAACACTTAATTGAAAAAAGTTAAATCTTCATGGAGACTTTTGTGCCATTCAGTTTGTTTCTCATACCTTCATTAGTGTCCTAATACGAGACCTTCGGAAAAAGAAAACACGAAAATAAATTCTTGCACGTAAAGCTTACACACAAATACTCAAATTCAATTATAATGCACGTACACTGGTTGTGTTCTGCATGTGCAGATCTAGAGGGGTTTTGGACGCATCCCGAGATTCGGCGAAAATTACTTTTCTTGCTGTTTTTCAGTATATCCTGATAAAATACTTTACTCATAATTTCATAATTTTCTTCTGTTCAACGATGAATTAGATACTGATATTTGGATTTTATTAAGTTTTATTCTATCGATAAATAGAACTAAACCATTTTGCATGACAATGTATTTGAACATTTGATAGCGGAATAAATGAAAATGAAATAATTGACTTAAATATTTTCTCAGTTTATGGCACCGGACCCAGGATTTGAACACCGACCTTCTACTCTTCGGATCGCATTAACAATTGAATTACGTCGCTTTCAACAATTTTAATTATATCGCAACAAGGAAGTAGGTAGAAACCATCGTCTTACACATAGTGGCACAATCCTGTATTCGAACACGCGCTTGGCTTTACCGCAAGCCAAACGCTTATCAAGTTTTCCCATCTGTTACACATAATTATACTGGTAGTATAAATGATGAACAGTAATTTACTTGTTACGATGTTTGCATTTGCATTTATTTCTACGGAGCAGTTAGTCTGGTTCCCGGGACCTCTCTTGAAATAAAAAATCAAGAGTGGTCCCGGGAACCAGACTACGGCGCAGTATTTTCTAATGTCAAATACACCAGCCCGAGGCCTGTTTGACTCAGTGGATGAGGTGCACGGCTCCTGACCAGGCAGATGCCGTTACCATATACGTGAAATAATCGTTTAGTGACGTAAAACAATAATCAATCAATCAATCAATCACATCGAACCCTCTAAAAGACATATTTTCAAATTAACTTCCCTTATTTCAACTCTTTTTGAAATATATAATGTAAATATATTAAACATAGCAGTTTTCAGATTTAAGTGGAGATAGTATCCTAAATTTTCTAGCCTTTAAGGCGCACTTCAATACCAGAATTCCTTCCTGCATCTCAAAAGCAGCGTTACATACATACTATTGCCAGAACACGGTGCGTTTCGTGCTTACTCACATTCGACATTGAAAAACCATGATTAAACAACAAAGGAAATCTAAAGTACAAATTAAAATCTCGTGCGCGTACTCATTAAAATTACTTCACCATTACTCTCGACTGAACCTCGCTTTCCATTTACATCCCCTCCGTAATTATTTGAGCGGTCAACCGGAATTTGTTTTTAAACTAAACGGATTCCAAAATTTAATATGTTGATTGACACACAGATAAGAAGTGTTGAACTACTAATATATATTCCAAATTTCACGTTGTTCGATTTAATTTTTATTTCATTTTCGAACCACACATAAAACGTGCACTACCGACACGGTCCTGCCCTGGCGCGGAGTGATTTTATTGCCGATATAACAAAACCGAATGCATTGTTTGTGTATTCCTCAGATCTATTGTATGATTTTATTTCAATATACTCTGAAAAATAACAAGGTCATAAAATTCTGTAATTGTTGCTTTTTGGCGCGAGTTCTGGTCATCGATATTCAGAGGCGTAGCGCAAGAAGCACATTTTAGTGCTTCTTTATTTCCTATCGTTTTATTGAAAGGACAGCTATTTTACTCTCACGTGCAATTTTCAATACCGAATTAACTCTGACCGACGTATATGCAGATTATAGTTTATAAAATGCATTGTACTCTTGGTTATCTGAATTTGTTATCATTTCATGTGACAAAACTCAAGAGATGAGTCGCCATACCACATGCCTCTGCACATATTTAAGATATTGGCCAAAAAAAGATATTTGAAATTGACCTATAAAAATATTCATAATAGAAATATGACGCTTTATTGTTCATTTCAGCTCACTATGATATTTTTGCAAAATCTAATCCCTGGATGAAAAAGCATCAAGAGACTAGGGTATTCTTTCGCATCTGCTTGATTTTTTTCGTCGATATAGAAAAAATGTGAATGGTTCTGTAGGGTCTGGTTGTAAATGGCCATTTATCTAGCTATCTATTTATTTGTCTATTTTTCATCTATCTATTCATCTTTTTACTAGTAATGTTAGTGGCCATTTTGATATAAACCAAATTCACAATATAGTTACGTAAAATATATCATAAATGCGTCAACTGTCGTATTAAATAGGCGGAGCAATTTTGTGGAATAAAGTCCCAAAGTCAGATTCTTCCAACTTTGGCACATGTACTCTATTGTTGGTTTGTTACAATAAGATGTATCTTTATTTTTGAGAAAATGCCATGTGAGTAGTAAGTAATACATGGGCCTATTTGTGAAGATTTTACACTTATTACAACTTAATTCGAATACATGTATTTAAAAGAAGGAACCTAGAAAGGAAAACAGATATTTTTTTTATTTATATACATATATTTCTCTATTTATTTTGTATATTCTAATATATGGTTCACTCGGTCGACTCTCAAAGAACCCATGGTATTTTCCAAGACATACAAAACTGTCGACCGTGTCAGGCATGGGAGTGACATGTGAAGAAGGCTCTAAATCTACGCCTAGCCATGTTACTTGGCAACAGTCAAAATTAGTCATGAAAATTAATCAAGAATGGAAAAACCGCTCTGCTACTAATATATTTGAAAATTTCTACTAAATCAGATTAATGCAAATATCAGTTTAACTACGCATATGAAAAGGTAAATATTTGGCACAAGAATATCTGTGCCGCCATCTCATTTATCAATTTGACACTAGACTGAATATAACGAACTGGACTGTGTCATCAGCCGTATAATTTCGTCTTTCTTTGTTCCATTCATTTACCTAACGGATGTAAAATCTGAATATAAACGGAAACGTCTTTGTCATTAATATCTCTCTTCGTCAAATCAATTTTCTTTAACATAAGGGTCAAACTTCAAAAGATGTTCGAAAACGCATCAACTATTAGGTTTCAATTTATATCTTTTTAGTGGACTCGGCATAAAAGCACCTGTCTACAAAATGCTGGACAACAATGTAATTAGGAACCCGCATTTTCTTAGTAATGAAAAAGTAAATCCGACATGCTGCATTCTGTCTGTCATTTTTCATTAGTTCCATGATTAAGTTTGCAAATATAGCACTACTGTCATGATCTGGCTTTGGTCTGGATATTAGGGTCTCGGTCATTGGATTTATTCGGTGACCCTTGGTCAAATCGATGCATTATTTGCTAGAATGCAACCGATCGTAAAATCAATTAGCCTTCATTATAAATGCCGTATTCATGGCTTTACTGTAAAGGTGGTCAACTGAAAAGTGCACTTGGTAAATTTTATTCGAATCTATAATCCAACTAAAATTTGCACTCAGAATTATCTCCTAACAATAGATTACCAGTCTGTTGTGGCCAAACGAGTTGGCGTAAGAGGCCCTTCGAGCTAATGGCATATGACAGACCACCTTTTCACTAACAAAGCTGGGTGAATATGTTTTCATAAATTTGTGTGACTGATGTCTTTAACGGCAAAGTGCACTTTGTACTTTTAAAGCATGCCTAATTAGACTAAATTAACAATAGTACTCAAGTGTGCTTATGCAGGTTTCGAAAATGACGGAGGTCCTTCGAGTCGTGTCATTTTATCTTCTAGCCAAGCTGGGCATCTCTTGAACATTTTCCTTTTCAGAGCAACAGATGCGCACGTCAACATACATTTCACCAGCGGAATGGAGGTCATTAAAAGGTCCATATTTTACCTCAAGTCTATATATCAATAGTGTCGTAGGTGGCGTGCTTGGTTCGCGACCAAGAGGTCCAGGATTCGAGTTCCACCAGCCGATGGGCAATGTCCTGTCTTTCTGATGAGATGGTAAAACCGAGGTCCCGTATCAAGGGAGACATTTTCTCGGATGGGCCCTGTGTATAGGTCGTTAGTCTGTGTAATGCACCAACCATAGGTTATCACTAAATAAATGAAATGTTCTTGTTGTGACGGAAAAGAAAAACGCATTATTTCTACCTCTTTTTAAGAGAAAATAGTGAAAAGAGGTGCAAAGTAACAAAGAAGCCACGATTGATATATTCTTTTCTCTCTAATGGACAAAAAAGTAAAAGAATGCTAAATAGTATCTATATAGCTCAATACTTCCTCATTTTCATTTAGTGGTGTTATGTTTCTACAATTAACAGATAAATATTGCCAAGCGGTCCCAAATAAGAGCATGTTACAGACTTTTTTTACGAAAAATATGCCATTATACTTCGTTTCTGATATATGCCTCTGACTATGACTTGATCTCATTCGGCAGTGTTTTGACATTTTGTGTCGTTTGTACTATTGAGATTTCTTTACGATAGATATAGTAAGCCGAATAAGAAAAGTTACCTTCTTTCAGTCACCACCTGACGTGCAGTCAGCATTCTGAATGATTTAAAGCGTTATGTAGCGATTTTCACTGAACGATACTTTTTACAACGCTACGAAGTGTAACTCTCTCTCTCTCTCTCTCTCTCTCTCTCTCTCTCTCTCTGTGTGTGTGTGTGTGTGTGTGTGTGTGTGTGTGTGTGTTTGTGTGTGTGTGACGATTCATTTCAAACAGGCATGAAAATGGCGGTCACAATCTCAAACGAAGAGGTGTAGGTAGTATTACTGGATGGGGAGTTTGTGTACAGGATGTGCCTTACAACCAGACATGGGATGACTTAAACATTTTCCGTTTAAGCTTGTAAAATGTATAGTACTTTCATTTGTAGTGCTTCGTAGGCAACGTCACAGAACAATGGAAACGACGACAACGCTTCATTTGCAGCGCTTTTTAGATAACCCATCTGCACCACATCAAGGTTTTGCGTCTTGCTCTACGTTAAACTACACGTAAAACTTTGGACGCAGAGAACATGTAGTTAACTGCTCAGTGATACACAAATCGGTTTCAAAAATAGTGCATCAATATGCTACGCTCGCCAAACATATCATGACTTCAGCTTTGATTTACAAGGGTCGAAAAATATTGATCATAGTGCAACTATGTAAGTACCACAATAGCATAGCATCACTTACTTTTATATATATATATATATATATATATATATATATATATATATATATATATATATATATATATATATATATATATATATATATATATATATATATATCTACCTGGTGTCAATAAAACCTCATGTAATGAAAGGGGGATCCCTATGTTTGCAGCTTTCCCTCGATTGAAAATTTTACCAGAAAAATTCAATTTTTACTAATTTTGAGGGTGCAGCCACCACTATTTCTTAGCAAAATTTTACCACCACATGCCAATATATCCAGGTATCCCCAACGCCTGTTGGGAATAGAGTTAGTAAGCATCAATATTAATGCATCCGAATGTTTAGATTTGTAACACAATGTCAACATCATTGTTTCTGAGATGTATATTTAGTGTGGTATAAATCGATGTGGTGTATTTATTGCTGCCAGTCTATGTTGCGCCCACTTAAAACGAAATCAATATTACATGAAACATATCAATATGTACTTGTTGTCATGCCTGACAATAAATACAACAACCTCTATTATTGTAAACTGACAAAAATGTATACCATATGCAAGGTGATTTATAGCATATATAATATACAACAATACAATAGTCAATACATACATGGTTTGATAGTTATTTCATATTTACATAACAGGACCGAGCTTTCTGATCGAAATGCATATTTTTGTCGAGGCTGTGTATATATTTACTTTCGATACTGCGTCTGTTTATCATCATCATCATCATCATCATCATCATCATCATCATCATTATTATTATTATTATTATTATTATTATTATAATTATCATTATTATTATTATTGGCAGATTCAAGGAAGGATCTCATTCGTTGGAAATTTTACTGAATAATACTGTTTTACTTAATATTTGGATGAGGAGTCTTTTATACAGTACGACATGCTATGCCATCATTCGAACTACTTTCCATATATAGGATTTATCAATATCAAATTTCATCGAGTTATTTCCCTTGTGAGCAATATGAATGAGTATCTGGCCATGGTTGATAAATCATCTAAATAATATCGGAGATGGTTCCAAACTTCAGATAATTTTTGCAATGCTTAGCAAGTTTTAATATATCAAAACATATAAGCCGGAGTGGTTCAGTGGATGAGGTGCGAGAGGTCCCGGGTATGACTCCTGCCATTGATACATCGGTGTCCTGTCTTTGGGATGAAACAGTAAAAACCGAGGTCCGGTGTCAGGGTAGGCGTGACACGCGAAAGATCCTCACTGTTTCGGGTGGGTCCGTTGTAAAGGAAAAAAAATCTATGCGATGTATCAATGCTGTCACCATATTCGTGAAATAATCGTGGAGTGTCGTAAAACAATAATCACTCAATCAGTCAATGTAAAAGAGTGTAAATACAAATAATTTTCTCAAACTAGTATGAATATGATGGAAAACCTCGTTGTTGAGTACAATCATGGCCGGCAACGGGAGATGATTTCACCTGAACTACTGCTAATGAAACCTATGTTTGTTGATTTTAGTGTTGGTTATACGGGAGTCTTTGTGAGTCATAGCGTTGATTTTGCTGTTGGTTATACGGAAGTATTTGTTAGTCATAGCGTTGATTTCAGTGCTGGTTATACGGGAGTGTTTGTTAGTCATAGCGTTGATTTTAGTGTTGGTAATACGGGAGTGTTTGTTAGTCATATCGTTGATTTTAGTGTTGGTTATACGGGAGTCTTTGTGAGTCATAGCGTTGATTTTGCTGTTGGTTATACGGAAGTATTTGTTAGTCATAGCGTTGATTTCAGTGCTGGTTATACGGGAGTGTTTGTTAGTCATAGCGTTGATTTTAGTGTTGGTAATACGGGAGTGTTTGTTAGTCATATCGTTGATTTTAGTGTTGGTTATACGGAAGTGTTTGTTAGTCATAGCGTTGATTTTAGTGTTGGTAATACGGGAGTGTTTGTTAGTCATAACGTTGATTTTAGTGTTGGTTATGCGGGAGTGTTTGTTAGTCATAGCGTTGATTTTAGTGTTGGTTATACGAAAGTGTTTGTTAGTCATAGCGTTGATTTTAGTGTTGGTTATACAGTGGTGTTTGTTAGTCATAGCGTTGATTTTAGTGTTGGTTATACGGGAGTGTTTGTTAGTCATAGCGTGGATTTTAGTGTTGGTTATACGGAAATGTTTGTTAGTCATAGCGTGGATTTTAGTGTTGGTTATACAGTAGTGTTTGTTAGTCATAGCGTTGATTTTAGTGCTGGTTATACGGGAGTGTTTATTAGTCATAGCGTTGATTTTAGTGTTGGTTATACGGGAGTGTTTGTTAGTCATATCGTTGATTTTAGTGTTAGTTATACGGGAGTGTTTGATAGTCATAGCGTTGATTTTAGTGTTGGTTATATGGGAGTGTTTGTTAGTCATAGCGTTGATTTTAGTATTGGTTATACGGGAGTGTTGCTTCGTCGTAGTTTTGATCTTAGTGTTGGTTATACGGGAGTGTTTGTTCGTCATAGTGTTGATTTTAGTGTTGGTAATACGGGACTGTTGGTTCGCTAGAGTGATGATTTGAGTGTTGCTTATACGGGTGTTGGTTCGTCATATTGTTGATTTTAGTGTTGGTTACGTGTGTGAGTTGGTTGGTTACAGTGTTGATTTTAGTGTTGGTTATACGAGAGTTTTGGTGCGTCATAGTGTTTTGTTTTTTGGTATAGGTTATACTGGAGTGTTTAGGAATTATATTGTTGATTTTAGTGTTGGTTATGCGGGAGTGTTGGTTGGTTATAGTGTTGATTTCAGTGTTGATTAAACGGGAGTGTTCGTTCGTTAGAGTGCTGATTTTAGTGGTGGTTACAAGGAAGTGTTCGTTGGTTATATCGTTGATGTCAGTGTTGGTAATACGGAAGTGTTCGATCGTTATAGTGCTGAATTAAGTGTTGGTAATGCAGGAGTGTCTGGTCTGTTACAGACGACTGTTTGTATAGAATTGTTTTCCTTTGTCAGAAATTTGTTTTCTCGGTACTATCAATATGACCAGCTAAGCTCTGTTTACTGTTATCCAGATGTACTATCAGTATGAACAGCTAAGCACTGTTTACTGTTATCCAGATGTACTATCAGTATGACCAGCTAAGCTCTGTCTACTGTTATCCAGATGTACTCTCAGTATGACCAGTTAAGCACTGTCTACTGTTATCCAGATGTACTCTCAGTATGACCAGTTAAGCACTGTTCACTGTGATCCAGATGTACTATCAGTATGAACAGCTAAGCACTGTTTACTGTTATCCAGATGTACTATCAGTATGACCAGCTAAGCTCTGTCTACTGTTATCCAGATGTACTCTCAGTATGACCAGTTAAGCACTGTTTACTGTGATCCAGATGTACTATCAGTATGACCAGCTAAGCTCTGTTTACTGTTATCCAGATGTACTATCAGTATGACCAGTTAAGCTCTGTTTACTGTTATCCAGATGTACTATCAGTATGACCAGCTAAGCTCTGTTTACTGTTATCCAGATTTACTATCAGTATGACCAGTTAAGCTCTGTTTACTGTTATCCAGATGTACTATCAGTATGACCAGCTAAGCTCTGTTTACTGTTATCCAGATGTACTATCAGTATGACCAGTTGAGCTCTGTTTACTGTGATCCAGATGTGCTATCAGTATGACCAGCATAGCTCTGTTTACTGTTTTCCAGATGTACTATCAGTATGACCAGCTAAGCTCTGTTTACTGTTATCCAGATGTACTATCAGTATGACCAGCTAAGCTCTGTTTACTGTTATCCAGATGTACTATCAGTATGACCAGCTAAGCTCTGTTCACTGTTATCCAGATGTACTATCAGTATGACCAGCTAAGCTCTGTTTACTGTGATCCAGATGTACTATCAGTATGACCAGCTAAGCTCTGTTTACTGTTATCCAGATGTACTATCAGTATGACCAGTTAAGCTCTGTTTACTGTTATCCAGATGTACTATCAGTATGACCAGTTAAGCTCTGTTTACTGTTATCCAGATTTACTATCAGTATGACCAGCTGAGCTCTGTTTACTGTTATCCAGATGTACTATCAGTATGACCAGTTAAGCTCTGTTTACTGTCATCCAAATGTACTATCAGTATGACCAGCTTAGCTCTGTTTACTGTTTTCCAGATGTACTATCAGTATGACCAGTTAAGCTCTGTTTACTGTTATCCAGATGTACTATCAGTATGACCAGCTAAGCTCTGTTTACTGTTATCCAGATGTACTATCAGTATGACCAGCTAAGCTCTGTTTACTGTTATCCAGATGTACTATCAGTATGACCAGCTAAGCTCTGTTAACTGTTATCCAGATGTACTATCAGTATGACCAGTTAAGTTCTGTTTACTGTTATCCAGATGTACTATCAGTATGACCAGCTAAGATCTGTTTACTGTTATCCAGATGTACTATAAGTATGACCAGTTAAGCTCTGTTTACTGTGATCCAGATGTACTATCATTATGACCAGCTAAGCTCTGTTTACTGTTATCCAGGCGTACTATCAGTATGACCAGTTAAGCTCTGTTTACTGTTATCCAGATGTACTATCAGTATGACCAGTTAAGCTCTGTTTACTGTTATCCAGATGTACTATCAGTATGACCAGTTAAGCTCTGTTTACTGTTTTCCAGATGTACTATCAGTATGACCAGCTAAGCTCTGTTTACTGTTATCCAGATGTACTATCAGCATGACCAGCTAAGCTCTGTTTACTGTTATCCAGATGTACTATCAGTATGACCAGTTAAGCTCTGTTTACTGTTATCCAGATGTACTATCAGTATGACCAGCTAAGCTCTGTTTACTGTTATCCAGATGTACTATCAGTATGACCAGCTAAGCTCTGTTTACTGTTATCCAGATGTACTATCAGTATGACCAGCTAAGCTCTGTTTACTGTTATCCAGATGTACTATCAGTATGACCAGCTAAGCTCTGTTTACTGTGATCCAGATGTACTATCAGTATGACCAGCTAAGCTCTGTTAACTGTTATCCAGATGTACTATCAATATGACCAGTTAAGCTCTGTTTACTGTTATCCAGATGTACTATCAGTATGACCAGCTAAGCTCTGTTTACTGTGATCCAGATGTACTATCAGTATGACCAGTTAAGCTCTGTTTACTGTTATCCAGATGTACCATCATTACGACCAGCTAAGCTCTGTTTACTGTGATCCAGATGTACCATCAGTATGACCAGTTAAGCTCTGTTTACTGTTATCCAGATGTAATATCAGTATGACCAGTTAAGCACTGTTTACTGTTATCCAGATGTACTATCAGTATGACCAGTTAAGCTCTGTTAACTGTTATCCAGATGTACTATCAGTATGACCAGCTAAGCTCTGTTTACTGTGATCCAGATGTACTATCAGTATGGCCAGTTAAGCTCTGTTTACTGTGATCCAGATGTACTATCAGTATGACCAGCTAAGCTCTGTTTACTGTTATCCAGATGTACTATCAGTATGACCAGCTAAGCTCTGTTTACTGTTATCCAGATGTACTATCAGTATGACCAGTTAAGCTCTGTTTACTGTTATCCAGATGTACTATCAGTATGACCAGCTAAGCTCTGTTTACTGTTATCCAGATGTACTATCAGTATGACCAGCTAAGCTCTGTTTACTGTTATCCAGATGTACTATCAGCATGACCAGCTAAGCTCTGTTTACTGTTATCCAGATGTACTATCAGTATGACCAGCTAAGCTCTGTTTACTGTTATCCAGATGTACTATCAGTATGACCAGCTAAGCTCTGTTTACTGTGATCCAGATGTACTATCAGTATGACCAGCTAAGCTCTGTTTACTGTGATCCAGATGTACTATCAGTATGACCAGCTAAGCTCTGTTTACTGTGATCCAGATGTACTATCAGTATGACCAGCTAAGCTCTGTTTACAGTGATCCAGATGTACTATCAGCATGACCAGCTAAGCTCTGTTTACTGTGATCCAGATGTACTATCAGTATGACCAGCTAAGCTCTGTTTACTGTTATCCAGATGTACTATCAGTATGACCAGCTAAGCTCTGTTTACTGTTATCCAGATGTACTATCAGTATGACCAGCTAAGCTCTGTTAACTGTTATCCAGATGTACTATCAGTATGACCAGCTAAGCTCTGTTTACTGTTATCCAGATGTACTATCAGTATGACCAGCTAAGCTCTGTTTACCGTTATCCAGATGTACTATCAGTATGACCAGCTAAGCTCTGTTTACCGTTATCCAGATGTACTATCAGTATGACCAGTTAAGCTCTGTTTACCGTTATCCAGATGTACTATCAGTATGACCAGCTAAGCTCTGTTTACTGTTATCCAGATGTACTATCAGTATGACCAGCTGAGCTCTGTTTAAAGAACAAATACAATTTATGAATCTTCACTTTTTGTATTAAAGTCTAAAGAAATTGCTGATTCACATTTACGAATGTAGATAGAAGGACATGCATACATATAACATGACCGGAGATTTAGAAATAAAAAGGCGTTTATCTCCCATGTCTTTTGAGTCTTACGAGTGATAAAGGTGTTCTTCTTTAGTGAAAACGATCAGTAAGACATTGTAAGATTCAACCAAATCAAATAGTATGCAGGTTTAAAATGACAACTATTAACAAAGCTAGGTTAGGTCGTCTCCCTAAGTCAATTATATGAAAAGCTATATACGTTTGCTTTTAAGTTGAAAATTTCGACAACTACCAAGGATTTTACAAAGTAATTAAGATTACCTATTAACTGAGCCCACGTGATTCGTTTACGAAAATTCATTTTATTAGAGTCATCACGGGGTGCAATCGTATAGATGACATGCAGAGGTCATTCTTTTATTTTAAATCGTTGACTAAGAATCCCGGTATATACAATATGACACAAAACTTAACAGGATAATTCATTCTAAAGGAGGAAAATCTGGTAGTTGATTCATTCTGTTATACGAAATTAAACATGAACAAAGAAACACTTGACCGTTCGCGAGTGTTTGTTGAATTCTTGTATTTTGAAACAAATTGCACAATAAACACGACAAGCTTGAGACTTCATTAGGATATATAAGTGCCTATTAACGTAAACTTCTAGTGATAAATGTTTATTTAAAACGAATAAGGTGAATGCAAAAAGAGTTAATTCATAATCTTCTGAACTTGCCAAAGTCAAAAGGAGTTAAAAGACTACTCGTCTTTGTAGCATTTCTTAATATGCATTTGGCTCTTAGATAGTTTTTTTTTCTTTCAGATTCTTTGAACTTCGCGATGTTCATCCAGTAGTTGCCGTAAAACGTTAACACGACCTCGAAAACTTTCTGTTCAATTTCGTGTTTTCCTCGATTAACAAACGTCTGTACCACTCTAGGTGCTTCAAAATTTAATTAGGGCTAATCAAGGTCATTGAAAAGCTTGGATTAAAGACAGAGGTTGTTCGGAATTCTCCTTCAATGTTGAAAAGCATTCAGACGGAAAGCACCCTACCGGTAGGCACTCCTCATCCGGACTTCAAAGATAAGGAGGCATTATGGGTGGTTTAAAAAACATGTATCACATAAGCAATTGAAAATTCTATCCCATCTATGTACAGAGCTTAATTGTTCATTTCTGTCATAGGATGATTTAAAAGTACATAAGCAGTTTATATCAATTTATATCAGATTCAATGTATTTGTATATGTTGTGTTTGTGTATGTTTCTCTTTTGGGGGGGGGGGTTGTGTTTTTTTTTTTTTTTTTTTTTTTGTTTTTTTTTGTTTTTGTTTTTGTTTTTTTGGGGGAGGGGGTTGTCCAAATTGTTTTGTTTTGGTTTGGAAGCGGGTAAGGTTGTTTAGATTATTTCTGTTTTTTGATATCGATCACTGATTCTGTACATAGGAGTTTTTACATATACCCATTTTATTTGTTTAGTGTAGATATTAATTAATTAAAATTTCTTATTTATTTATTTATTTATTTATAAATTAATTTATTTATTTATGATATAGAATATGGAGACATTAACTTTGCAAACTAAACTTTACCTTTCTGTCAAATACTCGCACTATAATTTTGTCTGTTTGTAGTTTTCAGAATGATGTACATTAATAATTTATCTCACTCTTTGTTTTCTTTGTTAAAACTCGCAGTTTTCTTCGAGGAGTTAAATGAGTTTTCGGTGTTTAAGATAACAAAATTTATCCCTTTAAAAAGTACCATCATGAAACGTGTGAATTAAGCCACAATATTTCCCTCTTTGAGGGCGACCACTTCCTCACGATTGCCAAGTGTATGCCGCTTTCGACATTAATTGAAGTCGGTGACATGTATACAAGAAAAAGACCTTAGATCTGGCATACGTGTCTTAGAAACGGCGGAATTAAATACTTACTAAAGCTTTTAAAATGGTTTACAGCGGAAAAAACGTTCAACCAGCAGTTTAGGAGACAAATTATTAACAGCGATGAGGCGCCTATTACACACTAACACAAAAATACATCTATGTTGGTAAAGTTTATGAAATTGTTCATATTATAAATGTTGAATAATTAATTATGTAAATCATAAACCTATCCGTTTCTTATTTTAAAATGTTCAGATTAATGTAGCTTCGAACAAAGAAATGGGAATCAAGGCCCCCACCTTGGATTTATTAGATCCAATACCGATCTTGAAAAGTTCACGCTGACTATGTATATGTAATTTATGGACTCTATAGAAGATATAATATGCATTGGAGCTGTGTCCAGTTTCATATATTTATTCCATATGATGCCAAGAAAAACCATACAAGGGACAATAATATCAAGTCACCCTCTGCACGCATCTTCGCAAAATGTCATCTATATATTTTAATCTATTTATTTATAGTTTTCATATATTCATTTTCAGTTTTTCATTTCCTCATTTTACTTATGCTATATTTACATTTACATCTATTATATATATTAAAATCCACTTCATCTATTCAAAGCACTTGACTGCTCGCCATTCTCATTCATTCTTATATAAATGTATTGTATTGTATTGTTTATTAATCATATGCATTTCTGCACATAGATATACATGTGATACATATATAACAACAGCAATATAATATAAATCACACATAGTCAGAGTGTGAGATAATAATAGATAATAAGGATGAAGCTTATACAATGTGTTTTCTAATAATAAAATCATGTTTTATATATTTTCCTAAGTTACATAGTTCTTTTACATTTTCTGTACATAAAAGTTGAATTAATTTAAAGACGGAGGGCCTAACATAATAGTATTTTTTCAAAAACTGTTGTCTTATATGAACATAGTGGGGACATTTAAGAATAAAATGGTACTCATCTTCAATATCTGAAGTACATAAAGGTCATAAACGTCTCTCTAAAGGAATTTTCTTATATTGACTATATGAATCGACTAAATGAATATCGCCATAATATTTTATTTTCAATATGCCATGGATATTTTGGATTGTTTCGTTTCCTTCCTTTTCTTTCCACATCTTTTCATAAAATATGTATGAAACTCTATATAGCTTCTTAAGACATCCCATGTACATGTATCAACACAATAGTGATATTGAAGATGGGTTTACGTAAGGTCTACACTTTTTCCCAGATCCTGTTCATTTACTGCTTAGTAACGGTATGATTCTTGTTTGTTTTTTGAGTATATGCTGTTCAGACAAATGCATGTTCTGCTTATTAATGTTGTTGTTCCATTTATATACTAGAGACGTTTACTTTATGTATAGCACTTGAATCCTTGGCCTATGAAACTGGTCTACTCAAAGCAATGTCATTTTATGTTAGAGGGCCATTATCTACAGGACCGTGATAAAAAGTAGTCTGGATTCCACAACGATTGATTGATTGATTGATTTTTGTTTTACGTCACACCACGAATATTTCACGTATATGGTGACGACATCTGCCTGATGCGGGGCTACAAATTTTGACCTTTGCAACGGACCCACCCGAAGCAGTGAGGGATCTTTAACGTGCCATGCATACCACGACACGGGGCTTCGGTTTTTACTGTCTCGTCCGAAAGACATGACACCGGCATGACCGGAGCGGGACTCGAACCCCGGCCTCCCGATCAGGAGTCCGACGCGATACCACTAGGCCACGCCGGCTTGATTCCACAACGACAACGATAATGATGACGACGACGACAGCAGCAGCAGCAGCAACAACAACAACAACAAAGTATCCATTGTAGCATTTTTTCAACTAGTTGTCACTCCTGTCTTGATAGCGAAATCTGGGCAGGCGTAGTTCAATCGGTAAGATACTTGACTCGTGACTGATAGGTCCAGGGTTCGTGTGCCGCGGTTGGCTCGTCGGTGTCCTGTCTGTGGAATCAGACAGTACATGCTTTCTACTCTACCTTATGAGAAAGTAGGTAAAAGTAGGAATATCCGATATGCAATTGTAGGGAATAGAAGTGGCGGGAAGTAGGAAAATCACCAGAAAAAAATCGAAGACTTGACAATTTTTTGGAGATCATTTTGGATTTTCTTTTTTTCCACATCTTTTCATAATATATCATATGTATAAAACTCTATATAGTTTAAGACATCCCAAGCATCAGCAACCAGTATGAAGACATTCCCTTTTTTTGGAGATCGTTGTATTGTAACTCACGAATGCTACTCTAGTCTCTGACTGTATATATATAATCACCTTGGTAATAAAGGAGACTAGCATTTCTCAAGTCATCTGGACAGCATCATCGACTCCTTCAGTGGCGGATTTAGAGGAGGGCGGGTCCCCCTTTTGGCCACATATTTACTAGTACAAATTCAGATTTTGCACCAAAAATGGCAAAGTAGTTTGACTAATATAGATGTGCCACCCCCTTTTCAGAAATCCTGGATCCGCCACTGTCTTTGTTCTTACTAGCTCAATCAACAATCTCCTCCATCCAGGATGGTTTCAGTCCTTCCAGCAAAATGAATGCTGTTTTGTATCTGAGAATAATATTATACTATCTAAGATTGTTATGAACATGTCTTTTAATCATTCAGTTTCCTTGTTTATTTCACTTTTACTTTCTCTTTAGTCTTATCAACTGAAGTGCTGTATTTTCCTTTTTACTTTTGTGATTTAAAGTAGGAATAGACGGAATATTTAAAGAAAAGCCTGTAGGAGCAAAAGAAAATCTGACAGTTAAGGGTTATCGATCATTGAATGACGTCATAGATATTCCACCAAAAAGGAGGGGGTGGGGGAAATAAAAATTTATTGATTTGTCTTTGTAAAAAGTGGCATGTACGTAGGCGGATCTAGAAATTTTTGAAAGGGGAGGGGGTTGCAATCTCCCATGACTAATGTTTCGCACTATTCAGACTGGAAAGGGGTTGCAGCCCTAAAAATGGTTGATAATATGGTCGGCCTTTTTTTTTTTGGATAAAATTTTCTGACAAAAAGGGAGTGGGTGGGTGGGTTATAACCTCTGTGGCTCCCCTCTAAATCCGCCAGTGATGTATATCATAGTAATAACAAAAGAATGAAAAACTACAGGTCTTAAACATTTCTGATTTACTATAACTTGCCAAATCCTATAGGTTATTTGCATAAAATTTGTGTCAAAAGAAGAGGGCGGTGTTCTATTATTTTGCGTATTTTTAAATTTTATAGCATGGTTGTATAAAGAAAATAATATGTTCAAGAAAACAACTGATATTGTATGTAAGGTGCAGGATAAAATTATGAACCATACATATAATTCATCTCTATAAGAGCTGCCCTCTCATTCTTTCAGCAATGATTTCAGGACAAAATGAGGGGGTAGGGTAATAAAATCTGATTTTGCACCGAAATCTAACCTGTATACATACATATTTCTTTGGTTTATTAAGTACATATAGTATTGTAGAAAGAAAATAAATCAAGAGAATGAGATTTGCACGTATTTTTACATTATCAGCACTCTAAATATCACATTTTTATGTATATGAATGAGTGATAATTTTAGTAACCAGTGATGCAAGTCAGCCTTTTCTCTCATTACGCATATAAGGGATTCTAAAATTGATACTGAACTATGAAGGAAGGATATCATACTACAAATAAGAAGTGTTTAGATAAAATTGCCCATGCAATTTAATCTGATAGATGATATGTTTATCTCCGGAAAAAAAAATAAATGAAGCATACTAAGACTCCATAATTTTGATTTCTTGATCAAACGAAAACAATTATGGGTAGATAGTGCTTTAACGCCACCATGATCTGTCTTATATGTTCCTCACCTAAAAAAGAATTTTTAAAAAGCACGTGTTTTTTCACTAGAACTTTTTTAGGAGTGCATTACCCTTAAACCCGAGGTTTCGCGTCATGGTAGACAATTATAGATCAATGACTGCTTCGGACTTTATAGCAACGTTTCTTCCCTTCTTATTATATTTCATTTTAAGCAATTCCCCTGCAGAGGAATGGCTTTCCACAATCTAACCCCTCTTAGGTCAAATGAGGGGTTTTTTTCAAGGTCAATGTCTTTTATAACAGGAAAACGTATTATTTTTTAGTTTTGAGTATATACATTATAGTGTCGAATATTAATTTTTAGGATTAATTACATAACAATATAAGACATAAACGCTGACTATAGTTTAATTATAATATTATGCAATTTAAACACTAATTATTAATACTAATGTTTTTGCTATTATCATGTACAACAGATAGAATACATAAAGACAATATACACTTGAATAGAGTTTTTGAAAAAAAAAGAAAAAAAAAAAAAAAGGAACCCGTCAATGGAGGAAGAAAGATAACTCTTACTCTTATTGAACATCGTGCTGCACAATATATGTTTTGTGTGTGTGAGGAGGGTATTTTTTTGTTTTTTTTTGTTTTTGTGTTTTGTCATTGTTTTACGCCACAAGCTTAAGATTATAGTGGCGGTACCTGCCTGGTGCACTGGATCATGATTTTGTCCTATGCCACCTCTACAACCGAAGTATTGATGTTTTACGTGTCATGCTAACGTCTACCGTGGGACTAGCTGTACATGTCCCGATTTATAGTCTATTGATTCAAAGGACACACAGGGAGGCAGAGGATGTTGGAGGAATCCTTCGGGTCCTCAGATTTAATGTTTTAGTGCGATAAAACGGGATCAACCTGCCAGCTTTTTAGTGTGTTATATTTTGTTATAATATATTGTTATAGAATAGTATATAGTATGATAGATTATACCAATTTTACCTGTTTGGATGGGTACTATGCTCTCATTGTGTTGATTTGGAAAGCAATACTGTGTCCGAGTGGTATGTAGAGATCGATATGGTTTAGTTCAAAATTCTTTTCGTTCGTCGTGTGAAACCCACGGTCTTTGTGAGGTACGATCTACACCGTGGGTTTCACACGATGCTTTTCGTTAAGCAGAGCTATTTCCCATTTGGGACGGTATCTGACGTAATATAATTATGATGTCATAAATGTCTAATGAAAACGTCGTATTTGAACCATCATTTCTTGAAGTTTTAGTTCGGTTTCCAGAGGATTTGATGACATAACAGTTACTTTATGTCAAATACCGTCCCAAATGGAAAGTACTCTGTATAATGAAAAGACCGAATATTATTAAACTATTACAAGAATTTGGTCTGTCAACTCCCTCGTCAGTAGTCTTATTTGATGGAATTTTTTATTTATTTATTTATTTTTGTTTTATTAATTTATAATAATTTGATTTTGAAAATTTGAAAAATACATTTTGTGAATTACCAAGTGTGAGTAGTAAATGTACACATGACATTCGACAAGAAATTAATACAATAAAGACGACGTCATAAATAACAACAACGACAACGACAACAACGGCGACTACAGCAACAACAGCAGCAGCAACAACAACAACAAAGCATCCATGGTAGTACTGACTCTTTCAACTAGTTGTCACTCATGTCTTGATAGCGCAAATCTTGAGTGTCATATCTTAACTTGAATAGTAGAGAAAGTGGGGGAAAATGAAAAATCACCAGAAGAAAGTTGGAGACTACCCATCTTTAGATAATTTTATCGTTTCTCACAACTGTTACTCTAGTCTGCCATGATAACGACCGAGACTGACAGTGTTAATTATTCTAGTGACACGGGCGGCATTATAAAATTGTGATCACAATATTGAGAGATTTTCCATTGAAAGGAAATATACCGCGAGTAGGGATTGTTTTTTTTTCACTATTCACACATGTTTTAATGAACAGTATTTGAATTATTGGGAAGGATTAAAATTAGGAGATCATTGAGGTTTCTTTGTTGAGTTTTCAGACTTCTAAACGAAAGAGCTAACATTTCCCCCTTTTATTGTGGGCCGGCACTAGCCGGCCCATCTATTGTTATAAGTTTTGGAAAGTTGCATGCGTTTCTGCGGTACAGTAAAGCCACACCCCCAGGATTTTACACCAATGATAAAATTAGGATTATATTCACTGCGGATAGAGCATGTGTCACCCCGCTGACCCAGTTTGATAGATTTATGTAAGCGTAGTATCTTCGAGACTTGCTGATTTACGTTACGTTTTTGGGAGAGGGTGGTGGTGTTACCTTACAATTTTAGAATATTTGACGCGCTTTCTTCATAAGCAAAATTGTTATTCGGTTGTGGTTAATCATAGCGTGATGAAAGTCCTACTAAACTTCCAGAATACAGAATGCTATGTTGATGTTTCCTAAGGACGTACCAACATAACCAATTATATTCTACAATTCTCTCTTTTGGCAAGACGATAAACCTTTAATTATTGTTTATGAATTATACAAGCGTAGCTTTTAAAAAAGCTTAGGTTGCAATCGGAATAGCTTTAAATCTTCAAGTTGTTGGTCAAACAGCCAAATGGCTTTATGTAAATTGGAATTACATGTACTTGTTTTTTAAAGAGCATCTTTTTATGCGCAGTTGTGAATTTTTCCGCTAAAATTTCTAAAGCCACGCCTCTTTTTCTCCTCATTAGGAAAGTAGCCGCGCCTTTTTCCGTTTTGGGAAAGTCTCTCGGATGTTCTCGTCAATATTCGGAAATAAGTTGGTTTTTGTAGTGAGCAAATCTTTTTTTTTTTTCAAAGTTGTGAACATTTTATAAGATTTATTTCTAGAAATCTCAATATTTACAGCAGAATTATGTGCTAATATTGTTTCTTAGTGCCAGATTATTACCCAACATGCCACGCTAATGGAGTTTGCACATGCGCTCTCATAGCGAATTTATTATCGTAATATACAATCGGCCGGGGCCGATTCCAAACATAAGAGTAAAAAGATTGCCAACCAGCACGGCTACACCAGTACCAAAAGTTTAACCAATAAAGGGCTGCATGGTTACCCCAGCAAACAGCCAATTGCTTATAGATTGGTTATGTTTTGTTGTTAAAAATAAATAGTAGATTGATTGATTAATTATTATTTCATGTCACTCCACGATCATTTCACGTATATAGTGACGGTATCATATTATGCATTTTAAATGTTATTTATTAATACTAGTATTTGTGATATTATCATGTACAACAGATGTGAAGCCGGCGTGGCCTAGTGGAATCGCGTCGGACTCCTGATCGGGAGGCCGGGGTTTGAGTCCCGCTCTGGTCATGCCGGTGTCCTGTCTTTCGGATGAGACAGTAAAAACCGAGGCCCCGTGTCGTGGTATGCATGGCACGTTAAAGATCCCTCACTGCTTCGGGTGGGTCCGTTGCAAAGGTCAAAATTTGTATACCCCGCATCAGGCAGATGCCGTCACCATATACGTGAAATATTCGTGGTGTGACGTAAAACAGAAAACAATCAATCAATCAATGTACAACAGATGTAATACATAAAAGCAATATACATTGAAAAAAATTGATAACGCCTCAATGAAAGAAAGACAACTCTTACTCTTATTTAACATGGATTACAGTACTTTTAAAAATGGTGGGGGCACCTGCATGGTGCACCACTTCATAATTTTGTCCGAAATATTGAGTGGCAGTCGTGGTGTTGTGGTTAAGCGCTTGGCTTGCGGCGCCGACGATCCGGGTTCGATTCCTGGGTTGCGCCACTATGTTTAAGAGATTGGTAACCTCCTGCTTCCATGTCGAGATATAACTGAAATATTGTTGAAAGCGACGTAAAACGCCAATCAACCAACCAACCGAAATATTGAGGGATGATCTTTTACGTGCCTTACTAACGTCCACCTTAAGACTGGCTGCACATGTCCTGATTTACATTAACTGAAAGATGATGAATCGTTTTACAGAAATCGTTATTTCCCATTTGGGACGGTATCTGACGAAAAAACAATTATGACATCATAAATTTCTTATGAAAACGTCATTTTTGAACCATCATTTCTCTGAGGTTTATATCGGTAACCATAGAATTTGGTGACAGAGCAACAACTTTATGCCAGATTCCATTCCAAATCATTGAAAAAAAAATGCACCTCCCCCCCCCTCCAAACCCCTGATTAATAAAACTATTATAAGAACTTGGTAGTCAAATTGCTCAACGGTAGTTTTATTTGATGGAAAACTTTTTTGTAATATTTTTAATAAAATACATTAGTAAATGTTCACAGCATATTCGACAAGTAATTAACACGGTAAAGACGATGACAACGACGATGACATCATTAACAACAACAACAATGACAACAACAAAGAAGTATTCCATGGTAGTTTTCTTTGAACTTGTCATCCTTGTCTTAGTAGCGTATATCTGGGCCAGATTACTTCAATCGGCTTGGTGATTGTCTATTGACAAGAGGTCCCGGGTTCGAGCTCCGCTGATGGACCGTCGGTGTTTTGTCGGTCAGATGAGACCGCACCGGTTTTCTACTCTACCTTGAAAAAGTAGGAATATCTTATCTTAACTTGAATAGTGAGGGGAAAGTGCGGAGAAAGTAGGAAAATACCCAGAAGAGAGGTTAACACATACCATCTTTAGAGATCATTTTATCTCTGGTCTTGGTAACAACGGAGACTGACAATATTAATTTCAAGGGACCTGGGTAGCATTCTGAAAACTGTGATCATAATAACAGCACTGACAGATTTTCCAATGGAATTATATTCGTGAAATGTAAGGGGAGCAGGGGTCGTCTTTTATCAATATTCACACGTTTTATGATTTGGCCGATAATGAACATTTCTAGAATTGGACAGGATCAGAACTTGAATACTTTCCCGTAGTAGACAAGTATATTTATAGTGCATCCCTTTCTATATACATTACATGTGTTCCATTCTTATTTAAATTTGATTTTAAGCAATTCCCTGCAGAGGAACAGCTTTCCACAATCTAACCCCTCTAAGGTCACATGAGGGGGTTTTTCAAGGTCAACTGCTTGTCATGTAAGAAAATAACATATTTTTTGGTTTTGAGTACATACCTTTCGGTGTCGAATAATATTTGTTGAATCTAAATACAAAACAATACAAGATTAAAAACTGACTACACTTTGATTATCCTTTTATGCATTTAAATTATTTCTTATTAATACCAATATTTTCTATATTATTATATACAAACTAATATGATATATAAAGACAATATGCACTAAATAAATTTCTTTAAACACATAAATGTAGAAAGTTTTTTTTATTGTAAGAATGACAACTCTTACACTTATTTAACATGGTGCTTTACAATATAGTTTGATTTCGGGGGTGGGGGTGGGGGTGTCATTGTTTTTACGTCACAACAAGCTTCTTGCACTTGCATGGTGGCGGCACCTGCCTGGTGCAGTGCTTCATAATATTGTCCCATGCTACATCCACACCCGAAGTACTGAGTGAGAGATGTTTCGCGTGCCACGACAACGTGTACATTGTCGTGACACTTTGTTCCGATAAATTTATACAGTCTCATTCAGAGGACACACAGTGAGGTAGATGATGCTGAATCTCTTGCAGAAATCCGAGTCGACAGTCGAATTCAGGTCCTCAGATTTAAAGTCTAGTGCGATAGAAAAAGGGGCTTATTCTTTGTGTATTTGTTTTTTTGTTTTGCTTTGTTTTGTTTTGTTTTTGTTTTTGTTTTTTTTTTATTTGGGTGGGAGTTTGAGTATTTCCTATCTGTTTCCTTGTTAATGAATTTTAGCTTATCTGACAGAATTATTAAGATGCTCAGTTGAAATGTTTGAATTAATCAGGATGAAATTCATATATATATCAATACACGTAATGAATGTATATCACCGATGGTGTGTATGACTGTAATTGACAAATTATCAATATAATGGTACTGGGCTACATGCCATACCGTGAGCAGCCATACCGAAATCCGTTTTGCTCATGGCAGATAGGTCCCGGGTTCGAATCCCACCGTTAGCATGTTGTTTTCCTGTTTTTCGGATGAACCAGTAAAAACCGTGGTCTCATTGCTTCGGGTGGGTCTGTTACAAAGGGATAAGGGATTTCTGTACATTACATTAGGCAGATGTCGTCACCATACATGCATGCAATAATTTCGGTGTGACGTACAACAACAATCAAACAAGACTATGGAACGCCATAGCTGTCTTAAGATTACA
Organism: Pteria penguin; assembly: GCA_035048485.1. Lineage (NCBI taxonomy): Eukaryota > Metazoa > Mollusca > Bivalvia > Pterioida > Pteriidae > Pteria > Pteria penguin. The sequence continues at coordinate 33,779,582 of CM068585.1, read as the reverse complement.
TTATTAACAATAAATAGTCATTTCATAATAGCATGACGTCAAAACAGTATACCATTAAGTAGTTTTTATATTATATGAAGTCAAACAAATATGAGGTGAAGTCGAAATAGTGCGTTATGAGATCAAAGCATTAAGTTATGAAGTCAAAATAGAATGTTATGAAGTCAAAACAGAATGTTATGAAGTCAAAACATTACCTTATGAAGTCACAAAAATACGATATGGATTCAAAATAATATGTTACGAAGTCAAAGCATTATGTTATGAAGTAAAACATTACGTTATGAAGTCACAAAATTACGGAATGCAGTCAAAGTAGTATGTTATGAAGTCAAAACATTACGTTATGAAGTCACAAAAATACGTTATGGAGTCAAAATAGCATGTTATGAACAGTACATTATGAAGTCATTAAAGTATTTTATGAAGTAATAAAGCATGTTATGAAGTCATAACAACACATTATGAAGTGCAATAGTAAGTCATTAAGACAAAACAGTAAGACATGAAGCCAAATGTTAAGTTAAGGTCTTATACAGGGACAGATCCAGGTTTTAGTGTTAAAAAAGGGGGGGGGGGGCGAAGTCAGGCGAGGTGTATGGGGACTTCAATTAACCGTTCTCAGTCGGTACCGCAGCTGTCGTGTGAACGAAGCTTTTTGTGGTGCTATTCATGTCTTGTCCATATCTTGTTGTACATGTGGTGGATTTTGTCATATAGCTGAGTCAGAGCTGATATTATAATAAATCTGATTCAGCTATATCGCAAAATCCAGAGACCTATAATACAGGTATCTGGCAAAACCCACTATCATTACTTTTAGTAGACAGAAACGAAGCATCTATACTAGGCGAATGCAGAAATGTTTGAAAAAGGGGATGCGACCTGCCACGAACGCTTTTCAGTCAGGATAGGATGGGTTGGGGTTGAAGCCCTGAACCTAGCCAAAATGACCTTTGTTGGCAAAATTTTTCGATCAAAGGGGTTGCAACCCCGCATCCCCTGCTTACTACCGGTTTATAAATTCTCATAAAACGGATAGACGAAGTTTAGTGAACGATAGAATTTTCGTTCACTTGGATGAATTCTATTGACTAAATAGGGAAAGAAATCAAGCCATATTAGAGCATACAATGATAAACATTTATACTGGAAGAGAAGCAAGCCGGTGTAGCCCAGTGGATGAGGTGTTCGGCTCGTGATCGGGACGTCCAGGTTCGAATCCTGCCATGAATGCACCGGTGTCCTGTCTTTCGAATACGCAAGAAAGTGAAAAAGGAGGTCCCGTATCGCGGTAGGCGTGGCACGTAAAAGATCCCTCACTGCTTCAGGAGGGTCCGTTGCAAAGGTATAGATTTCTATGCTATGCATCAGGTAGTTACGACTGCAACGAAAGAGCTATTTTGGACAAAATAGCTCTTCCGTTGCAGTCGTAACTATGCATCAGGTAGATGCCGTCACTATATGCATATACGTGACATAATCGTGGAGTGACGAAAACAATACTTAATCGCTGGAAGAGAAACCGTAACAAGATCTCAAGACCACGCCTATTTCCCACCATCGAGGGCTGGGCACAGGTTCAAAATTACACATGCACTAAATCATATAGGGAATACACATGTACTTCTAGCTCATAATCAAATCTCAGGGGAGATAACAACAAATTATTTACGAACGGACGACAAATGGTATTGCATAATATCTGGCCAGTAGAGCTTATAAAATTGAAACAAAAGGATTAGTTTCAGTTGTTTGTTTATTAACATTGAATCACGTAAACGAACACAAACATATAATCTAAATACAGCAATTTTTCTCCTGCAAGCTATACACCCTTACGAAATAAACTTGACTCCAAAAGATTTTTGACCTGGAAATTTTCTGTTGTGTATCTTGAAAATTAGACACTACACGAACAATGTATTGATTGTTTATTATTTACGTCGCTCCACGATTATTTCGCGTACATGGTGACGGCGTCTGTCTGATGCACTGCACAGAAATTTATACTTTTGCAACGGAACCCCCCTCCCCCAAGAAGCAGTGAGGGATTTTTTATGTGCCACGCCTACCGCGACACGGGACCTGAATAGAATTCATCCTAGTGAAAAAAAAATCATCGTTCACTAAACTCTAGCTGCTTATCAGTTTTATGAAAATTTATAAACCGGCCGTAGTGACTGAAAAGCATTCATTGCAGGTCGCGACCCCTTTTTCTAACATTTCTACATTCGCCTAGTATAGATGCTTCGTTTCTGTCTGCTAAAAGTAATGATGGTGGGTTTTGCCAGAGACCTGAATTATATGTCTCTAGATTTTGCGATATAGCTGAATCAGATTTATTACAAGATCAGCTCTGACTCAGTTGTATGACAAAATCCACCACATGTACTACAAGTATAACAAGATAAGGACAAGACATGATTAACATTCACAAAAAGCTTCGTTCACACGACAGCTGCGGTATCGACTGAGAACAGTCAATTGAAGTCCCCATACCCCTCGCCTGACTATGCCCCTTTCACTTTCTTAACTCTACAACCTGGATCCGCCACCTGTATAAGACCTTAACTTAACATTTAGCTTCATGCCTTACTGTTCTGTCTTAATGACTTACTATTGTACTTCAAAATGTGTTGTTATGACTTCATAACATGTGTTATTACTCTATAAAATACTTTATGACTTCATAATGTAATGTTTTGACTTCATAATGTAATGTTTTGACTTCATAACATAATATTCTCACTGTGTAGCATACATTTGTGACTTCATAATGTAATGTTTGACTTCATAACGTACTTTAATGACTTCATAACATACTATTTTGACTCCATAACGTATTTTTGTGACTTCATAACGTAATGTTTTGACTTCATAACGTAACGTAGTTTGATGACTTCATAACATACTATTTTGACTCTATAATGTATTGCGTGACTTAATAACATATTTCGATAACTTCATAACATATTATTTTGACTCCATACTGTATTTTTGTGACTTCATAACGTAATGTTCGGACTTCATAACATACTTCGATGACTTCATAACACACTATTTTGACTCCATAACGTAATGTGTGACTTCATAACATAATGCTTTGACTTCATAACATATTATTTTGAATCCATAACGTATTTTTGTGACTTCATAATATAATGTTTTGACTTCATAACATACTATTTTGACTCAGTAACATGCCTTTGTGACTTCATAAAGTAATGTTTTGACATCATAACGCATTATTTCGACTTCACATCATATTTGTTTGACTTCATATAATATAAAAACTACCTAATGGTATACTGTTTTGACGTCATGCCATTGTGAAATGACTATTTATTGTTAATAATGTAATCTTAAGACAGCTATGGCGTTCCATACAAGACTGTAACAAACATGTGATATCGGTGTTATCTATACAATGTACTGTATTATACTGTCGTTATCGATATATGGAGATGATATTGACATACATAATACTCGTCATATATACTGTTATCAGCCGCTTTTAACGTTAATGTTATCAGCCGCTGTTAACGTTAATGTTATCAGACACAAATGCTTTAGAGCTATATATCGAGGCAGTTTGCACTGCAAATTTGGTCGCAATGGGGTTCGCCGCCTGTCATCATCCGTTAGGCGGCGCCTGTTTACTATGAGTTAGAAACGTCGATTTGAGTTGGCAACCTTATGACGTCACAGTAACGTACCATTGTTCTTTACGTCATTTTTGCGGGAATATGTTGTATTTCCTCCCTAAATATCAGGACTGCAGTTAATGGCGGCGAATCCCATTATCGCAATTCGACATAAAGGTATCACTTTGGTCAGCGTCTATCTCTCTGTGGAAATTACACTTCTTGTTTTCTAATAACTTTTCACTTATTAGTAGCTAGCCTTTAATAATTTAGAGGCGTATTCTGTGTGGCTCTGTAGATGAAGTGCCCGTCTCGTGACCGAGAGGTGCTGGGTTCGATTCCCGTCGTAAGCAAACTAGTGTCCTGTTTTTGTATGAAATAGTAAAACCGAGGTCCCGTGTCACAGTGGGTGTGGCAATGCATCAGACAGATGCCGTCACGACATAGGTGAAATAACCGTGGTGTGACGTAAAACAGATTTAATAATCAATCAATCCATCTTTTAGTAAGATTTAGTAAGATTGGGGTTTAAAACTAGAATGGATTTGATGATTTGTTAATCAGGCTCATTTATATTCATTTTTTTGTTCAAAAATAAGTATAAAAATCACAGTGTCGGATAACGTTTCATTTCACTCGGGAATTTCCTGTAGTCAGATCTATTTTTACCTATTACCTTGATCATAACCTTTAACCTATATATTGAAAATCTGAGAATAGGCGACATCTAAGCTTCTGAGAAAAACTCTAATTTATGTTGAGTGTCCACATAATGGGAGAATCAGGAGCATATAATCTTAGACTATTTGTCACATTTGTTTGCAAACTTTAACATTGATCAGAAGTTCTGTATAGTTGGTCGAGGACTGGACTATCAAATCTTGCAAATGTATATCTTGTGGCTAGGTTTCGGTACCAAAATTCTTGACTAATTGACCTTGACCTTTGAATTCCCAAATATTTCTGGATATCCGTGTTATCGTGAAGCATCTGACTGAGTTTTTTAAATGATTTTTTTCATTTCTTTCTTCGTGTTTTCTTGTATCTGACGAGTGGATGACAGATATATGCCATTCAGAAATCTATATCTGACGAGTGGATGACAGATATACCACATAGAGATCTATATCTGACGAGTGGATGACAGATATCTGCCACCTAGAGATCTGTATCTGACGAGTGGATGACAGATATCTGCCACTTAGAGATCTATATCTGACGAGTGGATGACAGATATCTGCCACCTAGAGATCTGTATCTGACGAGTGGATGACAGATATCTGCCACTTAGAGATCTATATCTGACGAGTGGATGACAGATATCTGCCACCTAGAGATCTAGGTCTGGCGAGTGGATAACAGATATCTGCAACCTAGAGATCTGTATCTGACGAGTGGATGACAGATATCTGCCACTTAGAGATCTATATCTGAAGAGTGGATGACAGATATCTGCCACCTAGAGATCTATATCTGACGAGTGGATGATAGATATCTGCCACCTAGAGATCTATATCTGACGAGCGGATGACAGATATGCCACCTAGAGATCCATATCTGACTAGTGGATGACAGATATGCCACCTAGAGATCTATATCTGACGAGTGGATGACAGATATGTTACCTAGAGATCTATGATCTGACGAGTGGATGACAGATATCTGCCACCTAAAGATCTAGGTCTGGCGAGTGGATAACAGATATCTGCCACCTAGAGATCTATATCTGATGAGCGAATGACAGATATCTGCCACATAAAGATCTATATCGTATGAGAGTTATGAGATTTGTAATATTTAGATACTTCAGACTTAAAAATCTACGTTCATGTGCATTTCAGTGAGTCTACAAGACTATACTTGCCTCGCTGATGAAATCAAGAAATTACAACAAGCTCACCTCAACCTCTCCAGTCCAACAAGTAGTGATGAAATTAAACCCTGCATTTGCCGGTTAGTTATACATGTAAGTGGTATATATGGTTGATTCGAAAATAAACGACCATCTAACTTCACATGGTGCACATAGCTATGTTTTGTTTTTTACTTTATGTATTTAAGTGGTATACACTCGTTTAAAACAGTCAAGTTTGTAAATTATTGTTACTTTGAGAGCTCCCCTTATCATCTCACCATGTTTTCAATTCACCGTGAAATCTTGTGGGAAGATCTCAAAGTAAACAACTAACAAACTAGTTTGTTTACAGTCACCACGGAGGTTTAAACATATTTACTTATAAAAAAAAAGAATCAGACAAACGCAAATTTAAAATGTTTAAATATTTTACTTGTTTCTTCTGTACAGATGAGAAGCAATCGATTATAGGACCTCCTTGCTAGAGACAATTGGAAACTGATATATCTAAATAGGGCACTTGTTTTGATATACATACGTTATTATCATTCAATATTTCACATGTCACATGTACATCTAAGTATATTTTTTTTAAACGTTGACACACAAAAATCAAAGCACTGAATGTCCTAGGCAGCTACATAGAGATATGTACATTGATCTGGGTTCTATCTTTCTTTCTTCTTTGGTTCGGTTCTATCTTAGCAAACATGTACATGTATAAGTTAATGAATATTCAGTAGAGACATCATTAGGGTAAACATAATTCTTACCGACAATGTATTGACGAGCGTGACGTAAATACCATACATACAGTTGCTTGCGTTATCTCACTTAACATCGCATGAGGCGTTCATATATTTCCGGGTAATATCCATATAAAAAGTAATGAAAATTACATATATCTCTAAAACTTGAATCAAAGTTTTTCAGTTTCATCAAAATTAGCACCGTTATTTATTTTTCCTTTTTTAATATCGTCAAATTCATTATCTTCAATTGAATTTTTGTCGTTTTTCCCGTTATTCCGTTTCGAGAATCGTAGTTGCCATACCAAACAAGCGCCGCCTATGACGACCAAAAGAGATCCAGCGGCTATACCTCCCACGATAGCGTTATGTCTGTATTCTTTTTCTAGTCGACCGAAATAAGGACCGTCGACATTTACTCCTTGACTCACCACCACTATTGTAGAATTACTATAGACTATGACGCACCTGTAATGTCCAAAATCAGTGTCATCAACTCTGTTCATTACCAGTTCAAATGTAGTCATATTAAGCGTCCATTGATCTTCATTTTTAACTTTTGGTGGTATGCTGTGTTTATCGATGACTTTGCCAGATGGAAGAATCCAATATCTAGTGATGTTCTTTGGAGCTGTTTGTGTTAGATTCAGGGTAATGTCGTCACATTCTAAATCTGCTTTCTCGAAATATTCCACTTTCTTGTTCTCAGCAGCACATAAGGAGATTAAGATAGTACATATTTTTATTATACTCCACATTTTGCGAAAACACCTAAAATATTAAAAATGAATGACATTTACTTAAAATTGGGGAAATGTATTAAGCTTTAATGCAAGTTTAAACACTACTATATCTATATATGAATGCACATATGTATCATAAACAATTCTTACTTTTATTCAAGTATAGTATAGTATAGTATAGTATAACAATACAATACAATATAGTATTTTACAGTACATCAGTGCATGGTCAAATGTAGTATAGTATAGTATAGTATAGTATAGTATAGTATAGTATAGTATAGTATAGTATAGTATAGTATAGCAGAGTATATTATAGCTTATCAACCAAAAGCACGAGCTTATAGGTGTATGAATACAAACATATAATACAAATATACAAAATATGAAGTAAGGGCAGGTAATGTCAATCTGAGGAATTTACATTTCAATAAAACAAAATTTATTATACAAAATCTTACTCAAACCGAGTCATCCAGAAATATTGATTTTATTTCACGCCACTTATATGGCGGCACCTGCCTGGTGCACGGATTCATACCTTGTCCGATAAAACCGACACATCCGAGGCAGTCTGGAATATATTACCTACCAATGTATACCGTGATACGGAGCCACGAATTATACTGTGACACGGGCGTCTCGGTTTATACCGTGACACGGGGCCTCGAATTATACTGTGGCACTGGGTTTCGGTTTACACCGTGGCACGGGGCCTCGAATTATACTGTGACACGGGGTCTCGGTTTATACCGTGGCACGGGCCGGGGCCTCGAATTATACTGTGGCACGGGGTCTCGGTTTATAGCGTGGCACGGGGCCACGGATTATACTGTGACACGGGGTCTCGGTTTATACCGTGGCACGGGGCCTCGAATTATACTGTGACACGTGCGTCTCGGTATATACCGAGAAACAGAGAGGAAGGCAGAAGATAATGATCCGTTCAGAGAAATCCGAGACCACAAACCGAATCGAACACGGGGTTCTCAGATTTGAAGTCCAGTGCGGCACTACTGAAGCAACCTGCCCCCGTCATGTAGCCGTCTCCACTGTACCAGTGAAATGCGTACAGTTAGACAATAACTGATCAGATTACACTACTTAAAAATATATTATTTACCTTATAAAACTTTCGTTAGTACACCCTTCCTATTGTTCCAATAAGAAAAATAACGCATGTATAAAGTATACTTACACCTAAATCAGAAAATGGAGGCATCCGGTTTAGTTGAACAAACAGATTTATCGGTGCATTCCGATAACACCAAGAAACTTACCTGTCGTATATATTATTCATCCGCTGTTGACAAAATAATGGGGGTTCAAGAAAGGGAGGGTCAATATACATGATATTGACGAATCCCAATATCTTAGTTGTGAAATATTTTTATCTTTCATTTTGATAACTAAGTGTTTTGTCATAAAATATAAATTGGCAAATGGAGGGTTATGTGATAAAACATTATAAAATTTTCTGTACAATCAGATTTTTAAAAAAAGCCTGTCCTTCACGTGGTCACGTGATCTGAATTTAATCAAATATTTAATGTTTCACGGTACAACATGTATATTCAGCACTTCAACATTGAAGAATCAACATGTCGTACCTCTTTGGCTGATCTTGCACTTCAAAGTATATTCATGACCAAAAAAATAAAAGCAAAATTGATCTTTTCAATGGGCTTTGACATACATCTTTTTTTTAAAAGAAATCAATAGATATCTCTTCGATCTAGACTACAGGCATGAATGTTACCTTAAATCATGAACTACATTTCTGTACGATTTCTTTAGACAATACTGTATTTCTTCTCATAATTATATATATCATAGTCGTATAGATACATGTTTGTATTGAATATATGTAGAGGATATTTTTGAAAAAGATGAGTTGTAGATAGAACGGTCAAAGAACAGTATGATACCAATTTTGGTTTTAGTAACTCGTGTTTTATAGACAAGTATGTGAGAAGGGTGGTATTTGAAAATAAAATTAACATGCCTCAAATTGGGACAAAACAGGTCCGGATCCAGTGGAATGGGGAGGGTTCAAATCCACCCCCTTGAAATTTGGGAGTTTGGGTTCCGGCTGTCTTATCGTAATAAAGAAAGTGCAACAGATTACGTTATTTCAAACTGCTTTATTATGATTAATTTGGTATTTAATTTATTATTTCGAACTGAATGAAAAAGGTTAACTCATAGAGCTCATGAGGGTTTCTCTCTATTTGCAGCCCCTCTCCTCGACATCCGGCACAAAAAAAAAAAAAAAAAGAAAGAAAAAGAAAAGAAAAGAAAGAAGAAAAAAAACCTTGTGTTTGTGAACATTGATGCCTCCGGCGGCACCGGTCCAAAACTTTATTTTTAGCGTGAAGATCATTGTCAAGGTCAAAAGGTCATCGACTTTGGTGTCAATTGAAAGAACTTCCTTAGTTGGGGATGCATGCAAAATATGAACGCGCTATCTTTTACGGTTCAAATGTTATATCTAAAGTTGACAACAGACAGACAAACAAACAGACAGGACAAAAACAATATGCCCCAATCTATCGGTCCGAGGGCATAAAAACCCACTTTGTAAAATACAACGTAAATATGAAACTATCCCATCTGTAGAATAACTCGGCTTTGGTGTGTGAAAGTTACTGTATAATACATATACAAGTGCACTGGAATGCTCCCAGGTAGGACTTCATATGCATACATCAAGTTTTATCCATGAGGTGAAATACATTAGTAAATTACTCCGCTCGTGATCATGAAAATTAGTTGAATAAAGAAAAGTAAAGCATGGATCATACAATGATGGGGATCCGCTTCCAGCGTATTCTTTATGGTCTTTATTACTGCCCAGCAAGATACACACACGTACACCCATGCGCACAAAAACGCATACACATACATGCATACAGGCATTCATATTCTATATAAACCCTGCTAGCCAGTGGGGTACGTGTATTACATTGTGTATACTAAAACTCAATGATCATTCAGTCCATAGGGATGTATTGCCTATCACGGTCCAATTTATATGCAAAAACATGTCATTTCATTGAAAAACTGCATTCTTGCAAAGTATTCAATTATCCGATATTCACTACTTGAATACTCAGTACATTCAAAATGAAAGCGTCTGTACCGGGTAAACCCTGTACAAAACCCCGAGACGAGTTTGCGAGTCGATTCTTGCTAAAAGCTAATTCGATTTCCTATCCGATGACCTGGGGTATAGATTCGGCAGTTGTATTAAACAACTATCAGAATGATTTCTTTCCAACTCCAAATGTAAATTAAGTATATGGTTTTCCTCAGTTACTGTCGACATCTCATTCAGTTCATTTGGAGTGTATAGTCTGTGGTGATTCTTGAAAGAATCTCTCTTTACACACCCACCCACCCACCGAAACACACACACACACACACACACACATATATATATATATATATATATATATATATATATATATATATATATATATATATATATATCTATATATCTATATATATATATATATATATATATATATATATATATATATTCTTTCAAGAATCAGTATAGAATTTTTGTTGCATCATTGATTTAATCTTCCATATCTTTTACATATATATCACGATCTATTAATGAATCAAATAACCTTGTATGTCATCCATCCTCATTTCATCCCCTTGGTACAAAACTAGGGCACAACTGAAGGATATTATGAAGCCACTCCCAAAGCTAAACAGGTGTATTAGACTGGCCCATACACAAACTTCATTATATTATATTACGATACAAGGGGCCAAATGTTATTTTGGCCTGAATGTTCATTATGACATCAATGTTTGCTACGTCACAATAAACTGACACAAAGTTAAGCGGCAAAACATCTGTATGCTTGGAATAAGACACAAAAATGGAACATTGAAAAGAATTTTCAAGTTTTTATTTCATTTAGGAAATAAGAGGAGTATGTAAATTTATTACTATCTAAACGTTAATTACAATAAAGAAATCAAATATTATAATCTATATAATGATAAAAAAATAATAATCATAATAAAAAATAAAGAAAGGGTAATACAATTAAACAAAGTAATGTCTCTCTGTAAATCATCTGTTTTACATTCCGAGTTTCAATTTTAAATATGGTGTGTGTTCTTGAATTAATTGAAGTTTTGAAATATCTATCACTATTATTATAATAGAAAAAAATGAAATAAAAACCCCCTCATCTTACTGTCAGTCAATCCCATCTACAGAGGAAAATTTAGATTTTATATAATTTCCCTGTCTTAGCTCTAAATCTTCAGTACCGGTAATATCGCATCTACGACTTACACTATTGATACATAATGTGTATATTTGGAAATATTCTTGAACTAGAATTTTAATGTGTCGGTGCGACAAAGATGCCCTGGCAGCTAAGGTAGTGAAATATTTGAAAATTCAAACAAGGTTCAGCCATATGCAATGCACATTTTCTAATTTCAAAGTCCCATAACTCCTGAAAAAAAATTTCTGAGCAGAGTTGCCTCCCTTCATGCACATCTACAATTGCTGCCCTACCTACACGTGGAGTTTGGTGAAATTCTGATGAACGGTTTGGGAGGAGTTGGGATGACAAGGTTTCGGAATGACAGAATGACAGAAAGACAGGGTGCAACACTATATGGTGGGGGCATAAAAATTCGTCTTGTGAAATACTAAAATGGCATCCTCACAAAAATACTCACACAAAATACAATATACAGATCTCTAAGTGATTCTCACAAACATTGTATGAATGTATGTATGTACATACTGGTCATGTGTTACAACAAAATTAAAATTCATTCACTAGTTTGTAAAAAATAAAATAATTCTTGCATTCATATATGAAATGTTTTGACCATTTTTGAAAATTTACTGTGGCAATTGCAACTGTGTACCATGGCAGACACTTATGGACTACTGGAAACCAGAGATTGGGCCAATTGTAAGTCAGAGTAAGCATCTCCTGCCTGGCGAGCCATACCTACCACAGATTTACGAAACATACAGAAGACATGAAAATAGTTCACTGCTGCATACACCAAAGTAAAGACATATATCTCCCTTTTACACTATTACAAAGTAAAATTGCATTTTAGAGATCTGAAATACACAAATATCTGAAAGAAATTTTGACTATCGTGATTGATTCAGTCCATGAAGTGGGTACATTAATGAAGATACAAATGAAAGACTTCATGAAAAGCACAATAATTATTTTAAATGTACAGAAATCGAGTTACATTTTATTTTTACACGTCAAAAGGACAGTCATTCAAAATCTGAATATGTAAAACAAATACAACTCTAATAACATGTACATGCTCTGTATATATAGTTTGGTCACTTATATAGATTACTTATTGTTAATAACCACCTGTCTCGAATCCTTTCTTCTAATTTTCCATACAAAATCAACCTGTATTTTTAAGACTAAAGAGGCCATTTGACTTCAGTGACCACTTTTCTACTTTCCCTTTGGAGCAGCTTTGACAGCATTCTATGTGAGTGCAACAAAATGATAAACCACAGCTTTCACTCCCTGAATGCTAATATTCAGCAGAGTGAATGATCTACCATCCTGCAAGACTTACTGCATAGGTAATCTAAGATCATTTCAAGACATACTTTTAGCTTTATGAAATTTTTATATGTAAAGTCACGACTTATTCCAGAATCAAGACATATTCATCAGTTGCGACTTTTTTAAGTTTATTTATGACATTTTAATGTAAGATTTATACTTATTATGTAATATAAGAAGCAACAAATATGTAAAAAAAATTCTTGAGACAAAGCTACAAATAGATTTCTACAAATAAAATTCAATGAACTGTCATATGAAAAAAATATATAAAGAGTAAATCATTATAACGATGAACCTAAAGACATTTTATTAATTCATATTCGACCACAGTGTTACAGAGTGCAGTTACTTGTTATACATCAACAACAAAACTTCTAAAGAACAAGTCATTGTGATTTTGATCAATTATTCACCAGCATAATTATTTCGTATCTGGCTGTTAATGATTCCACATAATCAAGAAAAATGTTTACAATAACAATGACAAATATGAGTTATTTTGGGAACAGTACTGTTGTCCCTCCTTCAAAAAACACAAATGCACCACTTTTTTCCTATAACAGCTTGTGGTACTGTCAAATTGTTTCTATTCTCAATTTACATTGAGCTACAGTAGACAAATATGATAGTAACGATAAAAAGAGCGAATAGGTCAATAAAAGGGTAATATATCATACTGTTGAAAAAGCAGTATGACAAGCACTCCAGACATACATGTAAATTAGGGTACCATGTACAGTAGAAATGAAAGAATAAGTGACCAAAAAAAAAAAAAGACAAAAAAAAAAGAGAATTTACCAAGTGTCGGTTGGTTGGTTGATTGGTGTTTTACGTCGCTTTCAACAATATTTCAGTTATATCGCGACATGGAAACAGGAGGTTACCAACCTCTTAAACATAGTGGCGCTACCTGGGAAACGAACCCGGATCGTTGGCGCCGCAAGCCAAGCACTTAACCACTACACCACGCCTGCCCCACTAAGTGTTGGTATAAATGTGTTGATTTACATTTAAAATCTGAATAAGTTTTTGTATGAATTTGTATATACTATAAATATATATCTGATGTGTCTTTGACATAAAGAAATAAATGAATTAAATTGAATTGAAAAAAAAAAATGTAAACCTAGTATGTATACACATGCACAAACATTTTGGTGAATACAAAGAAGGAAAGATCCCCCTGCACAATAATTGATAACAAGCTGTATTAATGAAACATTAATGCCCCCGGTGGCACGGAAGTCCAAAAAGTTATTTTTAGTGTGAAGGTCATTGTCAAGGTCAAAAGGTCATCAACCTTGGTGTCATTTAAAAGGGCTTCATTATTTGAGTGTGCATGTCAAATATGAAGTCTCTGTCCCTCACAGTTCAAAAGTTATAGCCAAGGTTAAAGTTGACAACAGACAAACAAACAAACAAACAAACAGACAAGACAAAAACAATATGCCCCCGATCTATTGATCTGGATACATAAAAACATCATTATCCAGGCAGTGAAAAAAGTGTTTGCGACGAAAATGCAATTTTATTTTTTTTCCAATTAAGGTAAAACTGAGATCGGGGGATTCGTAAAACTAATAACTGAATTCTAATGGTCTTACTTAGTATATGCTTTACAGTATATTGTCCACATGTTAGGCGAGTGATATATTAAGTTCTGTACTCACTGTTATGAAAAATTTACCTTTACATTTAATTGTTTTGATGAATCGTTATTTTCACAAGTTCCTTAAGTTTGTCAAATTTTTCCAACCAATAAAGAGAGAATCTGAATCTGTATTGTCAATATGTATAACTAAGAACCAGAAATTAAGGCCAAGTTGACAATGATTAATGTTACTTTTACTACTACATACAAGTATACAACCTTGAGATAAACTTAGTCTAGAGTTGCCAAGAGTTTGTTTACTGGGAAAGAAAATACAAGGAATCTAGGGAAAACGGTTACAAGGAGTAATAATAATATCAAGTACACATTACAAAGTTCAAAATAACAAAACAAAGTCAATTACACATAAACTTTCGTATACACTTAGACATGAAAAATATTGTGCATTTTAAATCTTAGCACTAATATCTAAATAGATTTCTTGTTAGTCAGCAACTTTTATTTCTTCATTGACATTGACATCAAAGAAGATTCTATAATGTTTTGAAAGTGCAATTGGTTTTTGTTGTCATAAGATTCAAATGACAAATTTTTCAGAATATTAGCCAAAGAAATAAAGATCTCCATGTATTGGGTGCTAACATTAGGCTGATTTAAAATAAACCAATTATTGATACTGCACTTCTAACAATCATCTTTCAGTGAAGGTGAAAAGGTACAAACATCCAGACAAGGTGACAGGACCTTTTTGTACATTGTAAATGATAGTGAGCTTTTCACATTCATATATTCCTTGATCTTTTACAAGTGATATGTTTTCACATACAAATCATTATAAGTTGAACTGTTTTTCAATTTCTGAATGACCCTGACTGATGACATATATATGTTACCTTGAGTGACCCTTGACAAGAAGTTAATTTATAAGCAAAAGTTATGGATAGTATGATTCATTCATGATTCATTTTTTATGTGGCCTTAAAAGCAATATGGTACTAGTGCACCTCAAATACTACAGCCCTTGGCTCAGGACTAAGATGTTCTGGGATGCAAGTCCTGCTGGTGACTCATCCATGTCCTGTCTTTTTGAAGAGACAGTAAAACTGAGGTCATGTGTCACTGCATGCAGACATGGCACGTAAAAGAGCCCTCACTGCTTCAGATGGGTCCGTTGCAAAGGTAGAAATGTCTGTGAACTGCATCAGGTAGATGCTGTCACCATATAATAACAATAATCTTGATGTGATGTTGAACAAAAATGAAACTAACAAGCAAATTCTGAGATTGTGGTCCCCCACTTTGGGGGTTCTATCAGTAAGGGTGCAGTGATCTGTGACATATTGTCATGGTTGTGCATGTCTACATAGATCTGCAGTGGAACCTTGTAAAGTTTGATGATAATATACTAGATTCTAACATGACTGAGAATCAAAAGTCATGGTCAAGGTCACATGATAAAATTTTTTTGTATCAACGGGAAAGTTTTGCAATTAGGAACACACATGCCAAATATGAAGGCCCTACATCTTACAGTTAAAAAGTTATAACCAAGGTTAAAGTTTTTGTGACAGTCAGATGGACGGACAGACGATTGAGATTTAATGTCCCCAGGCTTTCATGAAAAACGGGGGACAACAAAGCAACACGACATGTAGTGTTGACTTTATATGGCCTCTGTCTATCTGTCTATTTATATGTGTTTGTCTCTCTGTCTGTTAGAAGTCTCTTTTTGACAAAATTCAAAACAGGGTACATACATTTCTTTGAAAACAGTTGTAAATTTACAGGGCACAGGTCTGGTAACCAAACACAAAAAAAACCCCACTTCAAAAACTCCCTGGGATATGACCACAGTTCAAGAGGCACATGGATGTACACAGTTCTGACAATGTGATAAATATAAACTCAACTCATAAATACATCAATTAAAAAAAATTATAATATAAAAAGTGTACATCTATTAAATATGACATGACCACAAAAAATATGATTGTAAAAAAATCAGCCTCATTTTCATTTGCTATACAGTTAAGTTTACTAAAGGTAATATATCTACTGTTTACTGCTGCAGTGTCTCCACAATAATAAAACATATTGCAAAATGATTGCTTTGCAAGATGACTCCAGACAAATGATTTACTGTAGGAAGTTCAATTTCACTTTGGTACTCTCTTTGGTTGTCTCTTCAATCGCTTCCACTTCCAGTTCAGTACCACCAAACATCATTTTGCATGTAACTCTACGATCTTTCCCACCGGTGGTGTCAGACATATCCACTTCCATTCTGCCCAATATACAACAGCTATTGTCTGTTACATACTTGGGGTCCTCTTCTGTTGACGAAAAAATTTTCAAAGTCATTGCCGTCTGATCTGCAGAAACTGGTAAATAGGTTTCTTCACTTTGATACTCTCCGATTTTCAGGCTTTGTCCTTTCTTTACATGTCTAGAAAAAATGTCCACACAACGTTCTTCATTTCCAAGCATTCTCTTTTTATCCGCTGGATGTTTGTGACAGTCAAATGGAAGAGTAGAAGCAACACCGTAAGTATTTTTTGCTACCCGGGAAGCGATAGTTTTTGGAGCATGGCCGTAAATCACGGCTCCCTTAAGCACAGCCAGTCCAGCTTCTGGCGGAATTATGACACGCAGACTGTCTGTCTCAAACCTAGTTTTGACAATGTGTTGAAGGATTGGTGACTCAGAGAAACCACCCACCATGATTATTTTGCGGATATTCTGGCAATCTGGGAGTTCAAGTAAGTTTTGTACATGTTTCTCTATGTTATGTCCAGCCACCAAGAACAAATTCTTCACTAAATCTGCAGTCATTCTGCATTTATCACCGACCCAGGATATTTTGCCGCAAAAATTGGATTGATCTATCACCTCTTTTATGTCCTCTTCTGTCCTTTCTTCAAAGAGTTCCACCATAGAAATTGGTATCTTTATGGTGATTTTATTTGTAGTCTCATTTTTAATGCTTCTCTTTTTAGTTTCAAACTCTCTGAACATGTCTATGTAATCAGCTGTTGCTTTCTCCTGAAATTCACACATGATATCATTGCCTACGATTTTGATCAACATCTGTCTGTATGCTTCATCAACTTGAGTCCCACCCCAGGCACCACCACTGGCTTTGTGTAGTTCTTTCAAGTTCAGATCATCCTGTACTTCATGGACTGTGATGTCTACAGTGCCTCCTGTAAAATACAATACTCTCTGGTAAATGTTGCAAAAAGGCAATGCACAAACACTCTGTGATACATATGACCTTGAAACTATTAAAAGATTTCTAAACTTGACCTAATTAAAAACTTTTCCAGTCATTTCAGGATTCTGTGCACTTAAAATGAAAATGATTAATTTTATTGCAAAGATAAATTCAACAAAGAAACCAGTTAAACTGGGGCCAGTTGTTTGAAACTTTAACCACTGTTTCCTAGTGGTACACATCAGTGCAGCAATGTCAAAGAGCAATGACCTTTCCCTTTTTTGATTTTGTTTTGAGGAATGATCTTCTATGACAATGATTAAGCTGTTTAATTTAGTGAACTTGTTTTCAAGAATTTTCAATTCACAATATTAAAAGACCACCAGTGCATTGTTCAAATTTTTACCAGTTGCCGAAAACCTTTGCTAACAGTGTCTTTAATCAAGTATTTAGAGATAATTCCTTGCTTTCCACTTAAATTTTCTATATCACAAAGTTTTTAGCTTGACCTCTGCTATTGTAGTAAAACTTGGACTGAAGTTCACCCTTGTGCAAATTTTTCTAATAAGATTTTTTTTCATGTGAAGTAATTTGGGAACTATCTCATTCCTTCTGATGTAAATATATTCAGTGAGACTGTATGATCTGTCGCATGACAATGATTTGTTACATGTCATGTCTATCATGACAATTTTTTCTTTTACATGTCATATCTGCCATGACAATAGACAGTAGTGAGTGATCTGTCACATGTCATATCTGAAATGACAACAGACAGTAGTTAGTGATCTGTTACATGTCATGTCTACCTTGACTATTGACAGTAGTGAGTGATCTGTTACATGTCATGTCTGCCATGACAGTTGACAGTAGTGAGTGATCTGTAACATGTCATGTCTACCTTGGCAATTGACAGTAGTGAGTGATCTGTTACATGTCATGTCTACCATGACAATTGACAGTAGTGAGTGATCTGTTACATATCATGTCTACCTTGACAATTGACAGTAGTGAGTGATCTGTTACATGTCATGTCGCCTTGACAATTGACAGTAGTGAGTGATCTGTTACATGTCATGTATGCCATGACAATTGACAGTAGTGAGTGATCTGTAACATGTCATGTCTACCTTGACAATTGACTGCAGTGAGTGATCTTTTACATGTCATGTCTGCCATGACAATTGACAGTAGTGAGTGGTCTGTTACATGTCATGTCTGCCATGACAATTGACAGTAGTGAGTGATCTGTTACATGTCATGTCTGCCATGACAATTGACAGTAGTGAGTGATCTGTTACATGTCATGTCTACCTTGACAATTGACTGCAGTGAGTGTTCTGTTACATGTCATGTTGCCATGACAATTGACAGTAGTGAGTGATCTGTTACATGTCATGTCTGCCATGACAATTGACTGCAGTGAGTGATCTGTTACATATCATGTCTGCCATGACAATTGACTGCAGTGAGTGATCTTTTACATGTCATGTCGCCATGACAATTGACAGTAGTGAGTGATCTGTTACATGTCATGTATGCCATGACAATTGACTGTAGTGAGTGATCTGTTACATGTCATGTCTGCTATGACAATTGACAGTAGTGAGTGATCTGTTACATGTCATGTCTACCTTGACAATTGACTGCAGTGAGTGTTCTGTTACATGTCATGTTGCCATGACAATTGACAGTAGTGAGTGATCTGTTACATGTCATGTATGCCATGACAATTGACTGCAGTGAGTGATCTGTTACATATCATGTCTGCCATGACAATTGACTGCAGTGAGTGATCTGTAACATGTCATGTCGCCATGACAATTGACAGTAGTGAGTGATCTGTTACATGTCATGTCTGCCATGACAATTGACAGTAGTGAGTGATCTGTTACATGTCATGTCTACCTTGACAATTGACTGCAGTGAGTGTTCTGTTACATGTCATGTTGCCATGACAATTGACAGTAGTGAGTGATCTGTTACATGTCATGTCTGCCATGACAATTGACTGCAGTGAGTGATCTGTTACATATCATGTCTGCCATGACAATTGACTGCAGTGAGTGATCTGTTACATGTCATGTCGCCATGACAATTGACAGTAGTGAGTGATCTGTTACATGTCATGTATGCCATGACAATTGACTGTAGTGAGTGATCTGTTACATGTCATGTCTACCATGACAATTGACAGTAGTGAGTGATCTGTTACATGTCATGTCTACCTTGACAATTGACTGCAGTGAGTGTTCTGTTACATGTCATGTTGCCATGACAATTGACAGTAGTGAGTGATCTGTTACATGTCATGTATGCCATGACAATTGACTGCAGTGAGTGATCTGTTACATATCATGTCTGCCATGACAATTGACTGCAGTGAGTGATCTGTTACATGTCATGTCGCCATGACAATTGACAGTAGTGAGTGATCTGTTACATGTCATGTATGCCATGACAATTGACTGTAGTGAGTGATCTGTTACATGTCATGTCTGCCATGACAATTGACTGCAGTGAGTGATCTGTTACATGTCATGTCTGCCTTGACAATAGACAGCAGTGAATAATCTCTGTGGATTTCATGTCACTTTTGTCAATGTTTCAATGATAACACAATATAAACCAAGCAATTATGCACCTTTTACATAACGTGACATAATGTGGGGACCCAAATCACCTGTAAGGTGATATAATGTAAGGACTCAAATCACCTGTAAGGAAGCATAATGTGGGGACCCAAATCACCTGTAAGGAGACATACTGTAGGGACCTGCAAGGACACGTAATGTAGGTACCCAAAATCACCTGTAAGGTGAATAGTGTAGGGACCCAAATCACCTGTGAGGTGACATAATGTAGGAAACCACATACATTCAGAGGGGTCTACCGCCTTAATAATACTAACCTCCACAATCAAGGACTAAATAACGACTTCCAGGAAGAAATGCAGCGAAAGCACTTTGTCCTCCTTTAACACCTTTTTCCACTTGGAGATGCTTACAATACAAGGAGGCTGCCTCTGGCTCAAGTGCAATAGTCAGCTGATTCCCTTTAATGCCAGCCTGTAAAGAATTTAATATTACTGAAAATTACAGAAGATAAATTGTTAGATATCATTTCAAGCCAATTTGATTAAAACCAAGTCTTTATTCCATTTCTCTATTTGTCCCATTGCAGACAGCGATCTGGCGACCTCCCATAAGGGGTCATGTTCTGGTGAACTCTGATGACTTTCCAGTCACCAAAACTGTTATTTCCCACAGCCAATCAATTACTTGGCTAGACACGTGTAAGTGACGCAATACATAACAAACACTGTTCAAAAACTGCTTTGTGGGTCACGCTTACACAGAAGTGAAACATGCAAATGCTGGGGATGTTAATTTCATTCCTAGGAATTTGTAGCCGATCCACTGACTGACTGAAAATCAGAGTTCACCAAAACATGACCCCTTACGGGGTTTCGCCAGATCTTTATCCACAGTGGGACAAAATGGATAAGCAGTATAAAGATTTGGTTTTAATTAGATTGCATTTCAAGTATTTCTTGAATTTTTGTATAGTCAATGTTCTATGTAACGGTATACAGTAATACCATTATTATGCTGTGAAGTGTATTACTAATCGCAGTAAAACATTCTATACATATACCTACCTCTGTATTTGAATACGTTTGGATCTAAATCTCTATCATGATTAAGATTTTACATTTGTTGTTGTCTCTACAATGATTAGGACTTTTTTTTTACTATTGATATTACAATATGTTATCAATATCAAACACACAGAAATTTATCTTTCAATTTGGTATCTTTGTGTGAGAATGGATGAGTGTATGGAATGTGACTTACAGATATGTTTATGTGTTTATGCTTGTGTTATTGTTATCTACGTGTGTATATGTGCTTATATGTATATGTCATTTATGTTCATATCAATATAAAAAAGCTGGCATGGCCTAGTGGTATCACGCTGGACTCCTGATCGGTAGGCCGGGGTTCGAGTCCCGCTCTGGTCATGCCAGTGTTCTGTTTTTCGGATGAGAGAGTAAAAACCAAGGCCCCATGTCATAGTATGCATGGCACGTTAAAGATCCCTCACAGCTTTAGGTGGGTCCGTAGCAAAGGTCAAAATTTGTATGCCCTGCATCAGGCAGATGCCGTCACCATATACGTAAAGTATTCGTGGTGTGGCATTAAACAAAAATCAATCAATCAACTATCAATAAAAAAAAAAAAAAAAAAAAAATATTATGCTGTGAAGTAAAATTCAGTTTTGAAGACAAAGACCTAGAAAATGTGAAGTGATATGCTTCTTATATAACTCAATGAAACATAATGTAATCAAAGATTGCCATGCCCACCTTGATACAATTTTTGTCAAACAAAAACAGAAAAGAATAATCTGAAGTTCTATAAAACATTGTTATCTTGAACCGGGCCACTCAAGTGTAGAATGTAGGTCAGATGCATCACGGGATGCATGCGCTTAAATCAGCACCCAAAGTTAAATCTATGGTGCAAGTCTGGTAAATGTAGCACCTATGCTTTCTTCAATGTTGAAATACATGTACACAAAACAACTGAATCGAGTAGGTCAAAGGTCATGTTTAAGGTCACACAATAAAAATTTTGGTGCCAACGGAAATGTATTGCAATTAGGGACACACATGCCAAATATGAATGCCCTACATCTTACGAGTAAGAGGTTATGACCAAGGTTTCAGTTTTTGTGACAGACGGACAGACAGGCAAGAAAAGTGGGGGACAATTATATATAAAAATCACAATATAAATGCCAGAAATATCCCTGCCGGCCATGGTGTCAAAATCTCACTTGAGCCTTCTTCTCAGGTGAGCTAAAAACAAACAATCAAAAAGTAGCACTGAGGAAAAAAAGCAATTCATAGCATGACCACAACTTTTGTTTTGTGACAAAAAGGGTTCTCCCTCACATCATAAAAACACATCATATCTTCTAGAATATCCACAAGATAAGTGTATTTCCTACACAAATAAGCAAATGTAAGGACAATCAAATGAAGTACTTTGGCAAAACAATGAAAATCTAATCTAACTACATTATTCACTCTCTTGATATGTACTTAGCGATCTAAAGACCACTTTGTAACAAAATCTGCAAACTTAAGTACTTTTTCTGCTGCTTCTCTCATGAACTGTTTTGAAGGGTCATTCCAGATGGCCGGCACAGTCAGTACCCAATGTATGTCCGATTCTTTGACTCCTGTTGCACGATTATCCAATGTCCTCATAAGGTGACCTTTGAGATAGCCTATAGCTTCGGAGAATACTGTCAGGGCCTCCAACTCTCTCTCGTTTATATCTTTGAGCTTGAGTCGTCGTTCAAGTGTCTGGAAAATGTTTGAAAGGTAGATCCTTGTACAATAACCACAATCACAGCCTTTTGGTATTTTTTCAAATATTTGTTTTTTTGTATCATTTCTTAAATTGAAAATATGAAGGGTTATGCTTCAGTGGTTTTACATGTACCATAATCTGACATAATACTGAGGAAGGTGGATTACTCTGGGAAATCCCCCTCCTTCTGCTGATTATCAAAATTGTGCCACTATGTCTCAGTGGTTTGTTACCACCTGCTTCCACGTTACGATATAATTGAAAAATGTTGCTAGCGACATAAAACACTGATCAACTAACTCTGACACTGTTAAACACCATCCCATACCCTGACTGGTGTTAAGTCCAGACTTTTCAACAGTGAGAGGCAATTGTAAGTTCAAATACTGCACTTTAGTACTCTTAATAACTGAGGCTTGTGTATTGCCAGTGTACATGACAGGAATTAACCAATACACCATATACAAACACCAAATGCATCTAATTGATTAATTACTTAATTAGCATTGTTCTTTGTGTCATACTCTAGCAGAGTTAGTACTGTTCCTTTATATTCCAAAAGAGTTTGTGATCTTCTTTGTGTCTTATTCTAGCAGAATCAGTGCTGTCCTTTATGTCATATTCTAGCAGAGTTAACGTTGTCCTTTGTGTAAGATTTTAGTAAGAGAGCTGTTCTTTGTGTCATTTTCTAGCAAAATTAACGATGTCCTTTATGTAATATTTTAGCAGAGTTAGAGCTGTTGTTTGTGTCATATTCTAGCGGAGTTAGCACTGTCTTGAAGCAGAGTTAGCACTGTTCTTTATGTCAGATTCAGCAGAGATAGCACTATTTTTTGTCATATTTTACCAGAAATAGTGCTGTTCTTCATCTCATATTTTAGCAGAGTTAGCACTGTTCTTTACGTCATATTTTAGCAGAGGTAGCGCTGTTCTTTATGTCATATTTTAGCAGAGTTAGCGCTGTTCTTTATGTCATATTTTAGCAGAGTTAGCGCTGTTCTTTATGTCATATCTGAGCAAAGGTACAGGCAGTCTTTGTGTGATAATTCTCAACTACACTAACAGAAATGAATGACAGTTACTGACCATACTAATAAATGACTATACTAATGTATATTACACATCTCAAAGTTTACTAAATTTTTACAGAAATTTAGTTAGGCCATATTAAAAATTTTTCTAGATTCTTATCCTCACATGCCCCGATTTTTCATGCCTGCCCTGATTTTTTTTATTCTTAAAACTGAGTTTGGAAAACTATATTTGAATTTGTTGAATTTTTGACTTTGTGCTATTGTTATATTGATAGGAAGTCATATAAAACTATGAAAGCTTAACTATCTTATTACTAAGTGTTTGCCAAGTCTATTAAGTTATATTCAATGTCCAATTCCATTTCACAAAAATGAAAAATAAATTAAAATAAGATTGGTCCCCCCGCCCAAAATTTCATGAAAATTTGGGTGAGAATTTAGCATATTTTTCATTATGGCCTTATGAATAAGTGAATGCATAGTAACAATAAAAGTATAAAATGCTTAAGTAGTTCACCAACCTTTCTGTCAAACAGGGTCATTTTAAATCGTCTAAAGTAATACCATTCTTTATGTTCATCTTCCTCTGCCAATTCTGAATATTTATCTTCAGCTTCATAACCAAAGGCATAAAACTTCTTACTGGGATCAAACAACACACAGGTAGGAGTTTTAAGGGAGACTAAGCTTCGGGATCCTGCCGTCCAATTGTTGGAAGAAATTTTAAGAGGATCGTCTTCAAACTCGTGTTTAAACGAGAAAGCATAACCACTATAAGTGGTCCCGAAGTCTATAGCGGCCACTAATAACTTTGAACTCTTCGACATCCTGAACAGAGGGAGAGTGGCTGAAACAGATTACATCAATTCAATTTTAGTAAATAACAAAAAAGAACATATCATATGCATGCGAGTTTTCAAAATACTTGAAATAAACCAATTCTGGAATTGCAAACCTTTAACAACTCAGATATATTATTAGAACTGGTTGACTGATTATTGTTCACATTGCATCACATTCACTCAGCAGTGGATATGACATCACTTATATACTGATATCATTTAATTCCTCACATAATGTTTCCTGTGCAAGACAGAGAGAGGCCTACATGTTTACACAGACCTAATGCAGTATTCTTTTTGTTTGTATGCAGTTTGTTTGCTACATGTATAATGGACCATCTCACACATGTCCACTGCTGATCATGATGTCTGATGAGAATATGATGCTACCCATCAGGTTCTGTCGTGATAATGACGTTATGACGGTATTTTCTACATTCTGTGTTTAGCGCTAAAATTCTACTAGTTAGTGAAGCGTACCGGACCCTTCCATTTATGTTTGAAAAATTGTTAAGTCAGATGACAACACAATGCTTGCTACCTTGGTTATATTTCAGACAAACAATAATTTTGTACTGTGATGTCACAAAATTGATCAAATGTTCTGTCAGAGCGATGGTTCAATACGGCATTTGAAAACAAATGTGTTAAGTCATACATGCATACTTGGGTATAAAGTCATGATTATATTATAGTTAAGAAGGAATTGAATATACATGTATAAGTAAATGTACATGCGACTGATCATTGCGTTCAAATGATAAATGAACATTTAGAATTGAATCCACATTGAATTCAAATTGACTTCACATTGCATTCATGCTGCAAATGAGGAATGTAAATTCCATTGGAATTTCTTATATACCATGTGAATACAAACATTTTCCAAATGGGACTGTATGTGAATTGAATTTGCATTAAACCCTAAATGTGAAAAGAACATTAAGTAACTTTGTTTTGAATATTAAATAATTATTTGGCAGCTTTAAATCAAATCAGCATAGAGTACACAATATCCACGACATCTGTGACAGTCCATTTAGGAAGTGATATTTTTCTCAGTGGACTTTAGTCAGCACTTTCCTGGATCTAAACAAACAAATGGACTCGAATTGAGTGTTCTCATTAACTCCCCTAGATGAATCCCAGATTCACCAAAATGGGTGTGGGATAGCAATTAGTATTACAGGTCTTTGTGAACAAAACAATGATGCATAAAAATGTGAAAACGATTCAAAGAGAATCTATCAAAAGAAACATTGATATATTTAAGTTATGTGAAAAAAGTAAGATTTAAAAATGTCCTATGTTCTGGTGAACTCTGACTTTCAGCCAATCAGTGGATAGGCTACAAATTCCTAGGAATGAAATTATCATCCCCAGCGTGTGTGACCCTCAAGGTAGATATTGAACAGTGTTTGTTACATATTGCGTTACTATCACGTACCTAGCCGAGTCATTGACTGGCTATGGGAAATAACGGTTTAGATGACTGAAACGTCATCAGAGTTCACCAGAACATGACCCATTATATGGTTTCGCCAGATTTTTATCCGCAATGGGACAAACAGAGAAACGAAATTAAGATATGTTTTTAATCAGATTGGTTCCAAACCAACTTGATCTGTCTCATTTACCTAATATACTGGGATGGTTTACCACAGTTTTCTAATGATTATTTGTTATTAAGGAGGAATGAAACACTCGACTTCCATATTCAATTTTCTTCATTTTTTTTATAATTAGTATTTGAATATGATATCTACTAAATTGAAAGTATAAAAAAATTTTACCCGCACAGTTCTTAAAAAACTGTATTAGAATAACCTCCCTCTGAGGCATATTTGGAATTCCCCTGAAAAGTACTACAATGTCAATTTTATATCTTTTAACTTTACCAAATGTAAATATATATCAAAAACACAAATCAATATCAGAAAAGGACTAATTTTTCAGTAAAATTTCCAAGGAGAAATAGTTTTGAAGGAACCTATTTCAATATCTGTGCAAGAAAGGTTTCTGTAAATACAATGTATACCAAATCAATACATTTTCTCCCCTAAAAACAGCATTTTACAAAAATCTGCAAATTCAATTTTCAAGAAAAATTAATTCTATAATCCTTAGTGTCCAATTGCACAACATTATGAGTATGAAGAAAATTTATCCACAGGAATAGAAAATATGGTCACCAAATCCTGATTATTTTGACATGTTAGAAAATTGTCCAATTTGGGAATCGTCATATAAATATACACATGAAACACATATAACAGTGATTCAGATTGAAACAGAAACTTATAAGACAGATGACCTAAACCAACAAAATTTTATCAGTCATTTTGTCTGATCTGACAAAAAACAATGGGTCATTTTTTTTGCACTTTATTTACATTTGTTCGGAACAACAAAAAATCTGATTGATAAATTATGCCAGGGCTTCTGGATAGGTTATCTAAATCTTTTATACCACAATCTTTCATTAGAGATAACAGAGACCAGAATTTCACCAATGGTGGTCCCTCCTGGGCAATCCAGTATATGCTTTTTAAAGCGATGAGGACAGCTTTGTCTTTTTCACACTGATTTTTTTCTTCAATTTTTTTTCATGTTATTTTGTAGCGAGGGAATGAATAGGTCAGCTTGGTGATCATTCCCCTTGAGGTGTTCAATTAGAGAACTTGTCCTGAAATTGCTATTTCCCTTTGTAAAGGAGTTACTTCTTGACACGTTTATACATGTACATACATTGTAAATCATTTCATTTTTATCTTTTTCATATCTCAATCAGGGATAAATTGACAGCCAAGAATTTTGAAATTTTCTAATATGAACGGGGCCGGGGGCGCTGTTTGAATTTGATTTTGACTTGGTTGCTGAGATTCAGACTCTTTACCTTCATTACATAAACCCAAAATTTTCCACAGTTTTTTGGCCCGAAAGTAGCCTTGTTTTTTTTCTTTGGCGGCATTTTCATCTATGTCAATTTGACGCTTTAAATCGGCTGTGAATACAGGACTATCAGCCAAACGCTTTAATGATTCAGACATGTTTACATGAAAAGTGAAAGTACAGGGATCGTCTCAAAATTATTCACAAAATACGGAATCGATTAAAAACTGAATAATAAATTATATTTATATTTCCGAGTTTTGTATTGATCGCTATACGGGAAAAATGATCGGTCATTCTGTCCTGGTAGAGTTTAAGTAATAGGTCATTTTGACCAAGACAGCAAATTTTTATAAGTCATTTCCGATTTTTATCGGCCAATGACCGATGACCGACGCCAATCTGAATCACTGATATAAACTTTTAAAATTAATTTAATTTTAATTAATTTTGAATGATGACAATATATCATATCCGCGTTCTGGATCCGGACAAGGAAATATTGGGTACGGAAATCCATAAAGTATGTGAAATTCGCTCCGATAATCCGGACAAAATTTTGCTTTCCGGAAGTAGCTGTACCAAATAACTGCAGTTTAATTAATACACAAATCAACACTACTTATCTCCTCTCTGCGCTGATTGTTTGTTTAACAGTTAAATGACGCGTTTACCTGGTCACCTACCTATGGTATGTTAATTACCTATCCAATTAAGACTTGACCCCTTGTGGTGTAGTCAAACGTCATGTTAGCGGTCAATGGTGATTTTAATGAGTCAGTACATGCTCAAGCCAGAAATGAAGATTACTCTTAGTTAAATGATAGTAAATAAAAGTAAATTGCCGACTTTGCAGCTTACATTGTTAATTAAATATTGGGGCTTTAAATTGTAACCAAACTTTAAGTAGCGTCACTCTTCTATCAGAGATCGATCATTCATAATGTATCCTAACTTAGTGCTAATCAGTGCTCATTACATTATTTTTTAGAGAAGTTTTAACTTTTAGTTATTCTTCTGTTTTATAGTTATAGAAAATTTTTATATTTAAAACATGAACATTGGATAAATTTATCCGGACATATAAATTCTTTTTGATTCTAAATTTGTATGACACAGAAGAACATTAAATAAACAGTCCGATCGCGATAGAAGTGAAATTAATTAGTCAAAGCAGCGCGAGGTATATACAAAGGCGCGCTATCAACATTGAAATAGAGGACAATGAGTTGAAAAATCATGCAGGTTTCAGAGGTTTGGCTGCAATTAATGTACAATTTACTAAAGATGTTTTTAAAAATATATTAAATACGTAATACATGTATATTTCTTTGTATAGAAATAAAACGGATATAAGGATTATTACTTGTGTTTTATCGTGTACTGTATACGCCCTTCTTTCATGAAGAAAGAAGATTCTTTAACATCTAATGTACCGGTACTATGATCCGGTAATCCGGAAAATCTGTTTATCTGGACAAATCCACCAGGAACAAACGTGTCCGGATAAACGGAGCATCACTGTATTTCATTCTCACTGTCAAACCCTGATTAAGATTTGGATGTTTTAACAAGTGAATGACATTTTAAGTGAATTGCGAGTAATATTCTACTAACAAATCTTTCTATTATTTCAATTTCTGTCCATTCTTTATACGTAGAATTCAGTCCCAAGTCTTAATTATGCTTGGGTATGACATTTTGGACTAACACCACACATAATGTCACATTCAGAAGTGGACAAAATGGAAGATACCATTAAAACTATCTAATGTCTAATATTGAGTAATCTATCTACAGATCAGCTTAAATAATTAACTTATAAAACTTCATGGTACAAGACTATATCAAACCCATACCTAGTAATCTTTTACACACTGATGACAGCTTTCCTTCAATAACATGGCGCCCTGGGCAGTACTGCAGTAGCTACAGAACACAAAAACGAAAGTAGAAAGTAGATACTTTATGACGGCACCGTTTTGATGTTTCATTTACTTAATTGGAACAGAATTATCAACAATTACGAAACAAAAAAGTGAAGTTATTATGAAATATTGCAGATTAATTAACAATACTAAATTACATGATTTTACATCCTGTTTTTCTCCTCTAAATCGAAAGCGTACAGTATTGTTCACGTTCGTGGAAGAACCGGAACATGATTTTATTCCGTGGAAAGTCAATTCGTGCTATATAAATTCCTTCTATTGTATTCATTCATTCAGTAATTTATTTATATTTTTACATATTGTCTTACCTACGGTTATATTTTATTTTAGATCCAGAAAGCGTGTATGTCACAGGCACGGGTGTTAACTCCATCCTGAAATCATGGATTGTTTCAGAAGGGTCTGTGTAATGTCAACTCGTGCTATACAGTATCAGTCACGGTCGGATCCAGAATGGAGCGTGTAATTCCTTTCCATAAGTGTGTTAGGACATTATAATAGGATTCATTGGAAAAAAAATTACACTATGACGATATATAAATATAATTAGTTTTATTTTCGATTGTACTTTATATACATATGCATAAACTAGAAAACTGACAAAGTCATGCGGAAGGTATCCATACATGTAGCAGTGGCGGATTTAGAGGGGGGGGGGTCAACCCCCCCTTTTGGTCACATATTTACTAGTAAAAATCCAGATTTTGCACCAAAAATGGCCGAGAAGTTTGACTAATACTCATTTGCCCCCCTCCCTTTTCGGAAATCCTGGATCCGCCACTGCATAGGATGCCGGTCACCATGATCTTGACCTTAATTTGGTACCAACAGAAAGGTCTTGTCATAAGGAACGTAGATGCCAAATATTAAAGCCCTAATATTAACGGTTTAATAGTTATGGTCGATGTTAAAGGTTTTTTTTTTCAAATGCAGGTCACAGGTTACCGTCAAGGCCACATGATAAAAAAATTAAGTACCTAATTCAGTATAATAATTTAAGAGAAGTTATACTTCAATCGGCAAGGTTCAGTTCTGTTATTGTTTAGGCTTTGAACATGTAGATTTACGATTTAGTAACTATAAATGATTCAGTATATAGTTTATAAATTATTCAAAAACTTAATGTTGTAAGATTCTTATTGACTTATTGATATCTCTCTCATGCACAACCGTGTCCTTTGGCTCTTGCGTTTAGGTCAATTTCGTAAATAATTTGTTCTCTCAGAGACATATATATATATATATATATATATATATATATATATATATATATATATATATATATATATATATATATATATATATATATATATATATATATATATATATATATATATATATATATATATATATATATATATATATATATATATATATATATATATATATATATATATATATATATATATATATATATATATATATATGTCTCTGGTTCTCTATATATCTATACTTTGGAATTTTACAGTTTTGACCTTTGATATTGCTAGAGATACATACATGTAAGTTCTTGAAATACACATATAGTACACTGAAATCAATTTAGGTTTTTATTTTCTTATATTTATGAATAGTAATTGTATCATTATTTACGCTTACCAAAGATACATTCCCATGAGCGGAAAGACAAGTTCATTGTCCTTATTTGAGATTCTGCATTAATGAAAATGTAAACACAAAAAGAAAGCATTTCCGAACTTAGGATCATGCTTAAGCGCTAATAATCAATACCTATTGAAACTTGATGAATATACAGGACGATAAAATTAATGCATATTACCATGACAAACATTGTAATTACGTTGACAGTTTACTGCCATGGTTGGAACATACATGTACATGAATGGGACGATAATTAATTAAAACAGAATGAATACTTAACACCCTATATGAAATGCATTCATCAATCATTGCTGCTTATAAAGTTTCTAGAAAAAGTTATGCAAGTATTGTGTTAACTGACTGTTATTGAAATTGTACTATTAGAAATTTTATTATCACTGAAAGAAAGCACAAAGACATCTGACGTGCCGTGTGACAAAAAGCAACCACAGACTGAAAAGCAAACAATGAAGACATAGAAAAAAATTGTAATGCAGTCGGGGAACCGACTTAGGACGGTAGTTACTCAATTGATGTGGTATAACCGGTTTACGGACCCACCTTCCCACTCACCATAACGGAAAAAAATGAAGTACATGTACAAACATTTTAAAATATATAATGTATATCCCATATATATATATATATATACCAACAGGCTTACCAACTTGAGAGGTCTTTAACATACATATACAGAAGAAATGAATAATGGGAAAATAATTTAGAAAATAAAAGTAAGGTCAATTTGAGCACTACAGTGCTCTGTTTTTTAAAGCGAGTTAAGGTCCTTGTTCCATCGGGGTCCCGACTAACATTCAATGGGGACCTCATCTCATCTCAAGAAGGTTTAGACATGACCTGCCATACAGTTTCAACCGGGCTGTAAGTCAGAGTGCAACAATCCAGAAAATGTCTGTAGAAATATCCAGTACGAAACCTATTGTCTTAGCAATGATCTTAAGGTCATATTAGCGATGACGTTTCTTGACTATGATTAAAATATGAAAAAATTGTTACATTGTGTATTCAAAATAAATCAGAGGTGGACCAAGTACCCGGATTAAGTAAGCGTCTCCTGTTTGACCATACACATTCGCATAATAAATGCTTAAAAATATATCAACATTGCATATGGACATCCAGTCTATAGAAGTTGCTACAGCCATAAAATATCAGGATAAGGGTATAAAAAATAAATTTTGATTGGGAGTAAGCAGGCTTTGTTCAATGTGTGAATTGCTCGTCTCTTGACCGAGAGGTCATTGGTTCAATTGATGAGATGCTGGACTCCTGACCGAGAGGTCCTTGGTTCCGTTTCTGCCATGGGTATACTGGTGTTTTATCTCGAATGAGACAGCATTAAGCGAGGTCCCGAGTCACGCTGTATTCTTAATTCTGCATTTACCGACAAAAATTGTAATAAAAGATAATTAATGCAATCTACACATCTGCATCTTTACCAGCTTTCTAATCCATGATCTGCAAAGCAATGAAGCATGTTTTATTTGCCACATTGAAAACCCAAAGTCATTCATTTTAATGTTCACATCACTGAATGAAATTAACACAAGGTATCGATATTCATAAGCCGCTTCTTTTATTCAAAGAAAGGTATTGATTGTTGTATATAAAATGTATATGTACATTGAATTCACTGCACAACATATTCATATATTGTAATGCCTTAGCCATTAAGTGTTAGAGCTTTTAGTTAAAAGTTTGTTTCTGAGTTTCCCTGGTCAAGTAGTGGTATTCATTTTGCTTTAAAATATTGAACTATTTCAATACCAAGATGTATATTTAGTTTCTGGTAAAACGAAATGACAAGAAATAATTCATTAAGATTATTAAGCTTTTCATGATTGATGTTGAAATTTATTCAATAATCATTGCTCATTTTGTTATGTATTTCGTTGCAAGTCCTTTGATATTTCGACCCTTTCTAAATCTTTTCTTCACCAGAAACTGAAAAGCAGACTTACTTTCATCATACGCAATTCCTTTGTCAATAAGAATGGAAAATGTAGATATAGATAACCCTTTCAGGCAGTGAAGATCTTCATTTTGTGAAGGAACATTCTGAATAGAACAACAAGTAAACTGAAGACGATATTATCAAAATTCTGTAGTTTCTAGTGGACTGTAGCTTTCTGAGGAAGAAGATTTCCGACAGATTGATGGCATTCCAATGGGTACCAAGTTTTAACTCTTCTACCTGACAACAGTTTGTACTCATATGAGACAAAATTGCTCATTATCTGGAGGAAACAGTAGTACCACAGTTCAGTTTCATATACCAATACACTGTTTTTATAAATAACCCAAACTTTCAGGACTACTTCGGTTGTATCTATCCTTCAGAATTCAACATCAAGGATACAAGGAAGAGAAACACATCTGCTTGGTACCAAAACTTACACTCTTGTCTGCTGGCAGGGTTGATAAGTTACACTACTTCCTTTAAGACAAACGATTTCAATTACCATATCACTAATTTTTCCTTCCTCAGAAGCAACAACCCGTCTTTCATTTCAAAACTTTTGAACTAAATCATGCTCCCCTTATGAGTGTTTTGTTCAATCGTGACCACCAAACTGAATGCATAATATCACCACCGATGAAGCTCTGTGGTCAATACGATGATACTGTTGGACAGTATAAAGTCCCCCTTTCTAGAATGTCATATAATAATCGAAAACAAGAACATGTGCAGTGGCGTCCTTTTACCGATCTGACCAACTATTTGAGGTGGGCGCCCGTAAACCGGTTAACCACACCAATTGAGTGACGTTTGTTATTTCAATTGACCGCTCTAATTCGGTATCGTAAACGCAGCACAATCGAATAATTTTGTAATGTTTTCCGTGTATATTCTACTATTATCATGATTTTTGTGCATGTCTTGGTGATTTGTGTCATACAGCTTTCTCAGATGTCTTCTGTTTTCTCTTTCATGACTTTACCAACATGCTCGAGAGGTTTCTACGGAACATTTGCGACGGGCTTAGCAATTTAGCTTGAGTTACTCACCTCGTCTGGATTTAAACGGCATTTTGAATATCGAACATATACTTCAAATTTTCAGTCATCAAATTAAGTAAATCACTCTAAAACTAAGGAGTATCTCCCTCATGCATAGCTCTGTCCTTAGATAGATTCTTTCGGTCATTTTGGTTTCAACACTGCTCTTCAAATATTTATATATTTTGAGAATTCCAAACATTTGGCCACGAGCATCACCGAAGAGACATAAATTGTCGAAATGCGCATATGGTGCACTAAAGTAAAAGGTATATATGTTCTATATTTATTTAATGATAAATTTAAGCAATATATAGGATACAATCGGAATTTAGTTGTAAAGTATATTTCATGAGGGTTTATAATCTCAGGTCAGTGAAGATTTAAGTAAATATAGTAAATTGTAATAAAAAAGAACCTCTATAGTTTCTCTAGTTCAATGACCAAAAATCATAATCACGATTATCAGATAATAATATCCATCAAGAGAAACTATATTATGAGAGTTCTTGATGGAAGAAAAAAGTTTTTACATTTATTTTTGTTTAAAATATTTTATACGTCTGCATGTGTAATTATGCAATATAAGATATAAATGCTGTAACATTGGGCGCATTACAATGCCTAATGTAAAAAGGCACAGTATATATCTATAATGAATATATAGTTTATTATTGTCGGTTTTGCATTCACGTGTTCTGAATTGACAAGCGTTACAAATAATATCCAATTTATATGAATTATGTGATTATACGGAGATACTGTAATGCGAATGTTTCTTAAGGGAATAATAGCGTTTGAGCATTTAATTTAGTTCTATGAATTTTAATTGAAAATAATCGATTGAATACAGGAGTATATGGATATCACAAAATGATAAAGTAATTTAAAGGCGTGAAATGTCTATTAAATGGAAATAAGGAAATTTTGTTTTAATAATACATACATATACACATATTCAAATACATAAAGTCTAGTTTTATTTCCGTTTGAAATTGCTGTTGTAATAATCTCTTGCTTTTGGCATCCTTATTGCTATTTACAGAATGGTGAAAGGATTAATACTGCAGGAAATTAAAGCGGAAATGAAAGTATAAGCATCTAAAAAAAACAGAGAAAAAAGTTTCATAAATAGTGTTTTGCAATAACATTTGAAATGAGTTTTGCACTAAATTAGTTGGGTATCTAGTGCCATTAATATTAAGTTCTGTTACTCTACAATGATATTATTTTACCTTGAATGCAAACATATTCCACATACGCTTTTCTTCTTTTCTATATGATTAATACCACTCTTGATGAGCTCCTAGAGAATTATACAATTACCTGATACATACTCGGAATCAGTTTTGTTAATTTTGCATGTCCGTTTATGACATTTTAGCACAGCCACTCCAGTCACTGGTGGAATCATGACATGCGGATCGTCCGTCTTTAAGTTTTTGGCGCGGCTCTGAGTAATCAATGATTGAGAGGAACTTCTCAACGCAATGATATTGCTTATATTTCAACAATCTGGAAGATGAAGTAATTCTTGCACATGTTTCTGGGCATTTTCCACAGCCTTCAAGAGCCAACTTTTGACTAATTCTGCAGACATTCTCAATTAATTGCCAGCTAAGGATATTTTTTTCCACAAAAACTGGATTGAGCTTATCACCTCTTTTATACTATTTTTTGTACTATCTTCAAAGATTTCCATCATTTATATTAGTATCTTTATGGATATTTTCTTTGTGGTCCCCATTGTAATGTCTCTCATATTGTTTTCAAATGTTTTTATAAAGAGTATGTAAAATCTTCCATTTCTTTCTGTTGAAACTTGTGCATGACATCTGTGGCTGCGAATTTAACCAATATTTGTCTGAACGCATATTAGAACTACGTGGATCCCATCCAAGGCAACAGCACTGGTGTCATACAGTTCTTGTAAACTCAGATCTCCCTGTACTTCTTTGACTGTGCCACCTGAAATATAAATATATATCGCCAGCCAAATTATGAAATACAGTTTTCTTAAATATATAAACAGTACAGTGTTTGTGGAAAAATATCCTTGTTTGGCGACAGATTTAGTCAAGAGTTGTTCAGGTGGTAACCAGTTCTTTAAGATAACACGATATATATCTCGACATATATATTGAATAATTCTAGTAAGAAAGAAAAGCTATTTTCAAAAGAAATACATTTATAAGATTTCAAAACTGTATCTCTATCTCTTTAAAAGCAATGGTCCAAGAGTAAAGACCCTAATCTATAATGACATTCTTTTCTGTTCATAGGCACGTGTGATTACAAATAACAGTTCTTTAGGGCTATTTCAGTATAGCATATATCTGAAATCTTTATTTGAATAAAAGTACTTTTTTCCTACTGTTATTTTATAGGTAAACTGTGTTTTGACATATCCCGTTTCTAACAAGGCGGATGCTCTACCAACTGAGCTATCTGGGCCGATGTCCCAGTCTGCCACACACAACACATAATAAATATGAAGGAAATATTTCATGCTAAGGAAAATAATTCAACCTTATCAAATACTTAACATGTTAAGGGAATATTGTCATTGGGGTACTGAAATGCTCAGTTTTGTGATATAAGTTTTGAAGTCGCGTTATGTATCTTGAAATTGATTTGGCGTTATTCGGAATTATTTCTTGCTCTGACATAGTATATTACTTGATATAAATGGAAAGGAATAGTTTTTCTGGTATATAGAATCACCAATTTCATTCTACTAGATAGTATAATCTTGACCGCTTACTTTTACTGGCCACTTTTCTAACATAATAACAATATTTCTTTACTTTTATGTAAACACACATGAAAATGACGATCCCAAACGGAAACTGCTTTTATAATTTTAAATATATTAACATACATTCAAATACCGACTACACATAGAGGGAGGTTGAAATTGAAATTGTCATGTTTGTCCTAGGAAGAGTTGTTCAGGTGGTAACCAGTTTTGTAAGATAACATGATATCCAGATATGAGATGGAATTTTTGCTCTCTGTGGTTTCCTTTACTTCTAGTTTATTTAAGAGAATCTTTTAATAAAGAATTATTAGTTAAAAGTAAGTGATGAATATAGCCTTATATGAAATTGAACTGAATGACTAGTAGTTCTGCTCTCTAGAGAGCACAAAGAGTGGACAAACGCAGCAGCGAGGAGCTCGAATGCCGTCAATGTGTTTGAAAACCTATCCTCCAAAATTGCTTATCGATAGAAAAGTTTAATATATTTATGACGTCAGTTACAGTGTACTTCCTCTAAGAATCAGATTTCTCTTCACAATAATTTTCATTGTTGTTAACAACAGTAAATTGGAATCTGCGAAAACGAAAACGAAATTGGGGTAGTTATTGATGTATTAATCTTTTTGGCAAATGATATTCTGGTTTCATATGCACTACAGCAGTTCTGACATAGTTTTTATTTTACAAAAGGACTGCAGTGTGATAAAATGAAACGTACCATAAATTCACTGGTTTGATTCTTGTTACACACCAATCTAATTAAAACAATATCATTATTCCGCTGCTGTATTTGTTCTATTTCGTATAAAGATCTGCCAAAACCCCACAAGATGTAATATTCTGGTGAATTCTGATGACGTTCTATTCAGCGAATCTATTATTTCCCATAGCCAATCAAAGACTAGGCACGGCACGTGCAAGTGACGTAATACGTAAGAAAACGTAGTGAAACATTCCTAGGACTTTGTAGCCGATCCACTGATTGGCTGAAATCAGAGTTTACCGAAATGTGACCCATAACGGGGTTTCGCCAGATCTTTACACGTAATAGGACAAATAGAGAAGTGAAATAAGGATATGGTTCAGATTGGTTATACACACACCTTAGGGTTCTGCACGTATCGGGTAGCGACATCTGCTTGATGTAATGCAGAGAATGGAAGACATGTGTAACCTTTAATCTGTCACGTTTACCGTGACATTGGTTCTTATATCCCGAAAGACAGGATACCAACATGTCATAGCCGGCCGGATCTCAATCAAAACCGAGACAAGAACATCATCATCGCAATTTGACTCCGACCATGAGTTAAACCTCCGGTCAGACGTAATGAATATCATAATTGTAGTTGGGTGTTTATCGTTCTCTCCTATCATGTATTCGGATTTTCTAGTAGGAAAGACTTTTTAGAATAAGTACTAAATGGAATTTGTGGTTAACCCCTAAGCTGGGATACAAAATTTATGGTTGAAGGCTTCATGTTGTTTCCATGTATTCGGATTTGTTTTAGTAGTAAATGGATTTTCAAAGACTTAGTACATAGATATATTGCCAAAATGGATAAAACATTAAATTTGAGAAATTTTCAGCTGTTTCAAAACAGTCGCTACAGAATTATTCCCTGGTAAGCGAGGCATAACGGTCATAAACACTGTGGAAACTGACTTGACTTGAGTCCTGTGCTGCAGCATTACGGTAAGGCATGACGGCGAGTTCTGAACGATTTACAGTGGAAATAGAAGTTAGCGTATCACTGGTTTGTTTGTCCTCTTTTTTTCTTTTTTGACTCGGAACAAGTGCGATTTTAGCTGCGCGCAGACGCTTCGTTTCCGTGGCCACTCGTTTATATTATGTGTCGCAGCTCGAATATGACATTGTTCACAACTTGGATAGAAGTAGTTCGTAGATGGTGCATCGTATACATTTTATTTAAAAAAAACAGAAGGAGTCTTACAAGCTGGAAATTGCTTTTATTTATTCCAAATGTATCACTGGTGATGGTTGCCGTATCTTATAGATCTTGAACTGCCATATACCTCTGTTCCCCCCATGGGAGAATTTTCGAAGGTTTATTTTTCTGAAAGCTTATTTAAAATACTACAAAATGAGCCATGTTAGCACTCTGGTCGATGGGGCTTTACTGAGTTTTGGGGCAAAAACATAAGATTTTTATCAAAAATCGCTGAAAATTGGAAATTTTGAATAAAATGTAAACAACTCAATAAATTCATGAAAAAAATGTAATGTGATAGATCCTGATATTATCTATCAAATAAAAAAGATTCAGTACCATATCATGTATCAAAAAAAAATTTTTTTTTTTTGTTAAATGTACTATTTTTGCAAAATTAATAGATTTTTATTTTCTGATTTTATTCCACTTCGTCTATCCGGCTTAGTGTAGGTCCAAATATTTGTTTTGATGGTTATGGAACGATAAAACAATGTCTAATCTTTTTAATGATATGCCATTTACCCAATCATGAATTATCGAAAAGGGATATTTAAACATATTTTTCATTAAAGTGATGCCG
The DNA here is from genome assembly GCA_035048485.1 of Pteria penguin. Classification (NCBI taxonomy): domain Eukaryota; kingdom Metazoa; phylum Mollusca; class Bivalvia; order Pterioida; family Pteriidae; genus Pteria; species Pteria penguin. The sequence goes on along the minus strand of CM068585.1, from coordinate 33,740,136 downwards.
GTAATGAAAATCGCTGAGAATTGGAAAATCTTTATAAATCATTTATGCTTTATCATTTATGAATTTTAAATGCATCATGTTATAGGGATTTCTATGCACTTTGCAAATACACAATTTGAAAGACACCCAATCCACCCCACCCAATCCAACCCTCCCCCCCCCCAAAAGCCCCCCAAACAAACAGACAAAAAATAAAAGAAAACATATAAAATGGAAAATCATCTTAGAAATGACCATGATATTTTAACATAGGAGCTAGAATTCTTTTAATCTTTGTTTTTATATCCATTGTAGATGGGGTTATAAATGTACAAATTTTTAGAATTATCTGACACGGTGGCGACATCTATGGTTAAAAACTCAGATATTTCAGAACGTACTTTAATCGTACTTTAAACGTACTTTAAACGATCTTTAATCCGTACAGAATCAAGGAAAGCTGTTTATATTGAATACATACCTATATTAGATATTCTTTACGACTTACTTAATCGTGTTCCCTTAGAATGGAACAACCAGTGAAAGTAAGACAAAAAAACCCCCAAATTTCCGAAGTTCGTTCCTCTACCGTCAAGTAAGGTAACACTTGCACTGTTCATTTAGATAATACATTGCATTAAGAGGTGGGTAGTCTTACAGAAGCTGGTTTTGAAAAGATAAAGGACGTGGCTGGCAAAAAAACCCCTTCTAATTCCACAATTGTCAAAGAATGGTTATTAACAAGCAGTAAGCAGAGGAACTTTTTACAAAGTTTTTTGCTCACATTCATGCATAATTGAATTATAATTGTTTCTTCATATGTAAGGGCATTTATGGCGGGTGTGGCTAGCCAAACAGGAGATGCTCACACCTCTGAATTTCAGGGGTCCGTGAGTGCCCACTATGGTACATTGTTGTTAATGCCATAATCATGTGACACCCGTTACTTTCGTACTTTACATTACCGAAACATCTGATTGGCTAATCGTCTGTCTGGAATGAGTTGCTATTTTTCAATACATCAGGTAGTTAAATTATCTGATTAATCCCTAAATTAAGATTGATTCTTTTGTAAAAATATGAATTTTTTTATGCGTACGTCGTTTTGTGATTTGTTTAATACAGCTCGGTTAGATGTCTTCTGTTTTTTTCTTTTAAAATCATTACCCTAATTTATAGTTTGTATGACCTGGAAAAGTGGTGTTACATTAGAAATTTAGGGATTACACCCTTCCAACAAGATTTCTCAAAACTAAGGTGGATAACCTAAAATAAATTGGTATAATTTTAAAAGAGAATGGGCTGACAAACATTTTGATATTTGAACCATATATAGTCAAGAAAAGGGTAATTGCACTAGTTTTGTAATTTAACATGGGACCCCATTGCAACAGGAATAACTGTGATTTTACTACATATTGCGTATTAAGGAAACTGAAAATCTAGGTGTAAATACGGAACCAAAATCGGACTACACATCCTTCTTTCACTTAAAATGTGAATTTTCACAATATTGTTTTCCTTATTGAAAATTAATACTAAACGTCTAATCATCAATTTTCTGATACCATTAAAATCCTCCATGGGTTTCAAATTTATCAACTTGCCTATTAGATTTAAACCTAATACAGGATTTTTAAGGTCTTATCACATGCTGAATAAATTCAGTTGAAGAATGCCCAATATATCATTGTGTTACTTTTTAAAAAGATGCATTCCTCATTGAATGTTTGTCAAGCCATGTAAGAAAATTTTTTTATACAAGATGCCCAGACTACAGGTGCAAATACCTTAGACTTAAGTAGGTGGTTTGAGTGTCATTTCCCGTTCATTAACGTGGATCTAACAAGATACAGGACAGTTGTTGCCCTATACATTTCACAGCAGAAGCACACTGCACATCTGCGATAAGCCCATAAATCTTCAATGCTTGCTACTATGACCAAGGTAATTGAATGGCTGCTCTGCAGAAAAGGTAATATATCTTTCACAATCTCTGACATCTATTGTAGTTAGAAATTTTGTTTTGAATAATATATTTGAAATGGCGTTATGATAGATACATTGTAGTTTTGTAATATCAGTTGTACTAAATGTAATGATAAAAAATAACATAAAATCAGGAAAAGGACAAATGTTACCTAACATTGGTGCACCTCAATTTTGTATCACTGTTTGTATTGTCCTGATATACATAGTTTAGGAGGATGGATTGTTTGTATTATTTGGGAGAAGGGATTGTTGTGTATAGTGTGGGAGGAGGGTTTATTTTTAAAGTGTGGGCTAGAATTTGTAAAGTGTGGAAGGAGGGTGTGTATGGTGTGGAGGAGGGTTCGTTGTATAGCGTGGGCGAGGGTTTGTTGTATAGTGTAGCCAAAAGGTTTGTTTGTATGGTTTGGGAGGGGTATTTGGTTGTATATGGTGGGAGGTGGGTTTTTGTTTAGTGTGGGGGAGGGTTTGTATGGTGTGGGAGGAAGGCTTATTTGTATAGGGTGGGAGGAGGGTTTTTGTATAGTATGGGGAGGGTTTGTTTGTATGGTGTGGGAGGAGGGTTTGTATAGTGTGGGGGAGGGTTTGCTTGTATAGGGTGGGAGGAAAGTTTTTGTATAGTGTGGGGGAGGGTTTGTTTGTATGGGTGTGGGAGGAGGGTTTGTATAGTATGGGGGAAGGGTTTGTGGGGAAGAGTAGTTGTTTGTATAGTGTGAGAAGATGGCTTGTTTGTATAGTTAAGGATGATGGTTTGTTTGTATGGTGTGGAAGGAGGGTGTGTTTCTACAGCCTGGGAGGGGGTATATTTGTATGGTGTGAAATAAAGTTTTGTTTCATGGTGTTCAACAATTAAGGAGAATTATACGTATGTCTGGAAAAGAGAGATAATACTTTAAACATACAGCAGGATCCCTGCACACAGATTCATTTACATGAATTGTTTTACTGTAATTAGAGGAAATGGCTTTTTAAAGTAGACAGATCAGAAAAGAGCTATTAGCTTTCAGACATATGTATCTTTAGATCAAATTTAAGCTTTAATGTAACATACAGAGGATAAGATAAACATCCAACGCGGCGGGGGGGGGGGCCCCCCCCCCCCCCCCCCCACCCCCCAAACACACACAAGAAAATCATATGATATGAAACACACATGTTATATCTTATAAATAAACAAAACTGTTAATAAATGAATCATGTCATAGGTATTCATCATGTCTGTTATCATCTTCTCCCATTCATTTCACATATAGCAATATGTTCTCATTTTAAAAAATCTAATTGTTGTATGTTTATTACCATTATACTAAAATAGACCAGATAAAGTGAGCAAACTTGATCGTGGAGACTTTTTTATTTTTGCAAACAAAAATCTATCATTTTACGTTACCTATAGTGAAATTAATGTCAAAATTATTTTTATTGCGTATGTTTCGATTAACCATCAGATGTAAAAATGATATTATAGTGAGCATATGGGAACAGTACATGAAGATCATAGCGAGGGTAGACACAATATGGGAGAGATTACTGAAGATATGGAGAGAGTGTTGAGAGTGTAGGAGATGTAGTGGGTAAAGTGGGCGCTGGAGGAGAGAATGTGGGACAAGTACATCAACATGTAAGAAAGGGTGCTGAAAATGTGAAAGTGTTACTTGGGGATGCAAGAGACAGACTGCGTTATTCTATTCTACTTGTTGTTACTAAATCTGTATGCATAAGATTTTCATATTATTGTCTTTATTTTTAAAATAGAAACAAAAATATACTAAATTAAGGAAGAATGGGCCGAAACTCTTTATTCAAGAATTTATTATGGTTCTAACCCATATTATAATGACAATGGATAATACAAAACCAGGTTAAAACATTTAACTTTAACCGGGGGAAAGAGACAACAGCAAGATTACTTTTAAATCATATGAAAACTAGATCAAGATTAATCAAAGCCCATGTCATATAATAATTATACTGATTGACATGTCATATGATAATTATACTGATTGACAGTCGTTTACTATTGGATGTGTGTTAACAGAAGTAAAGGGAGATAACTCTTTCTTTTTCTATTCTTGGTAGCTATTCGAAGTTACCTTAGCGAGGGAATACAACACAACATTTAAGTCGGAAGCGGAAGGGATTGGCATATCTGAATGTGACATCTAAATGCTCAACATGAACTCCATTCTGTCACATTTCCAATATTGTTTAATTTTTAATTTACTGTATAACTTTCTATAAGTTCTTACCAGGTTTGTTGAGATCATACCTAATTATAAGTTCTGACTAGGTATGTTGAGATCATACCTAATTATAAGTTCTGACCAGGTACGTTGAGATCATACCTAATTATAAGTTCTGACCAGGTACGTTGAGATCATACCTAATTATAAGTTCTGACCAGGTATGTTGAGATCAAACCTAATTATAAGTTCTTACCAGGTGTGTTGAGATCATACCTAATTATAAATTCTGACCAGGTATGTTGAGATCATACCTAATTATAAGTTCTTAACAGGTGTGTTGAGATCATACCTAATTATAAATTCTGGCCAGTATGTTGAGATCATACCTAATTATAAGTTCTGACCAGGTGTGTTGAGATCATACCTAATTATAAGTTCTGACCAGGTATGTTGAGATCATACCTAATTATAAGTTCTGACCAGATATGTTGAGATCATACCTAATTATAAGTTCTGACCAGGTATGTTGAGATCATACCTAATTATAAGTTCTGACCAGGTATGTTGAGATCATACCTAATTATAAGTTCTGACCAGGTATGTTGAGATCATACCTAATTATAAGTTCTGACCAGGTGTGTTGAGATCATACCTAATTATAAGTTCTTACCAGGTATGTTGAGATCATACCTAATTATAAGTTCTGACCAGGTATGTTGAGATCATACCTAATTATAAGTTCTGACCAGGTATGTTGAGATCATACCTAATTATAAGTTCTGACCAGGTATGTTGAGATCATACCTAATTATAAGTTCTGACCAGGTGTGTTGAGATCATACCTAATTATAAGTTCTGACCAGGTATGTTGAGATCATACCTAATTATATTTACTACGCTACTTATAGCTTTCATGAAACTCTGAAAAAAACATGGCGTCGTGGACAGAATCAGTTCTTCACGAACCGAAAGCACATATATTACTGAATACAGTTAACAAAGCAGAGATGTTTATAAATGTGTCACAATTCGGTCTATCACATTTTAAAATTACTACAGTTTGATTTAGATTACATTTAGTTTCTTCAAGAACAGATTAAAATCTGTGTAAAATTAACTTTCTTAAAATCAATTCGTTTTTATCTATTTCTCCTTTTCGTATTTTATGACAGCTTTGCCGACAGACATAGTCGGTTCCTGATGTTGATGTTTTTTATGAAAATAGTTAATCTTTTTGTGAAAATGGAATTTCTAAAATCAATTATTTCTTCTATGTATCTTTCTATGCGTTAACTGTGGAGCTGTCACATTGAACGGCAAGATGATTAACGTTCCTTCCCAAACGATTAGAATGACGACAAATTACATTATGATATGCTAGATTTTAAATTGGGAATGAACGTTAATCACTCTGCCGTCCAATGTTACAGCCCTGGAGTTAACGTAAAGAGGTCCTTGATAGCAGTACCAACTTGATGCATGGCGTCATAAATTCTAAACATCACATACAATGGACCCACCTGAAACAGGGAGGAATCGCTTACATTCCAAAAAATACACCAGCCCTTGGTTTTTATAATTTCATCCGAAGGACACAGGAAGGAAAGTAAAGATGATAAAGGTCCGTAGAGTAATACATGTATAACACTCGACTGTGATCCAACACTGATCGTCATATCAGTGCTCAAACATTTCCTGTACGGTAAAGAAAACGTGAAATTCTCCTTATATTCTTTCTATCATTATAGATTTAAATGAGGACAACTCTTCAAGAGAATCAGAAAGGAACCAGGGAAAGATGAAACACATTTTGCCAGTGAGTGGGCGGTCTGTTCAGCTGACTGCTAAATTCAATAAGCAAGCCTGTGTAGTTGTAGGTACGTTTGGAGTTTCTGACTACTCTTTATGAAAATGTGTTTCTTAATGAAAGCATGTACCCTTGAATTGTTAGCGATGTGGGGTCTTTAATTTAAAAGCGTCCAAACGTGCATGGATATTTGGAAAAGTAGATATTTGATATGGATAAGAAGGGTTGAATGCCTTGTTGAATATTTACAGGTTTGGGGTTGAGATTTTCAATGAAATGCATTGCATGCTACATGATTGTGTAGTATACACTATGATAATATCAGAGTAGGGTGTTTTAAATCCTCGACATTCCTTTTCGCCCTGGCTCCACCCAAGTGAATTCATTTGGAATGTAGCTTTTTTTTAATTTAAGGAGACCCAGGCCAGGGTAAAAAGTTTTAAATAATATTTAGGTTGTTTGTTTGTTTGTTTGTTTGTAGAGATCTCAGTGTTTAATTCATGTATTTCATCCGAATGGTTCTAAATCAAACCAAGAACACATTTGTTGTTGGTTTGCTACGTAAATGACACTTTGAATTCTCCCATGTTTAACATCAGAACGCTGTTTGAAGTGAGGTCTTTGTCACACATTCAGCAATTATCCCGTGAAATAATTTTCATTTCTGCACAAAGTCTGCATCAGGTTTTGGCTATCACCAGAATGTCACCATGACAGTATCGTAAGAAGGTGAAATGCAAGTTTCCATTATTTCACCTAGATAGTCCCGTTTTCCCATAACTTTACAGAGGCCAAAATTTCCAGAGAATATCCCAAAAATTGGAACAGTAATTATCAGATAGGTATGGAACTTTTTGATGTTGTTCCGAAAGACAAAGAAACATGTTTTGAATCTTCGGGTCTGTATTAATTTGCAATGAATAACCGTGATATGTACTATTTATATTCGCACCGCCATTATAAGAACTATAAGTAATTTATTTTTTTAACTATGACCGTGTCAGTGAATACTCTTATTCTACATTTCTGATCGATAACATTTTTGTGATAATTTTATGAAAGGGTTTACAACAAATTAAATTGGCGACATTCGAATGGGTGCAAACTGTAATCCACTTTTCCTTCACTTAATTTAATACATTTAGTTGAACTTTTTTCAGTTCTAACTTACATACAGATGAATAATAATGAGGATGAGAGCAGGGTTAAAAACAACGCGACCGAAAGAGTGAGCCAAAGAAACAATCAAAGGACAGAGTTATGCATGAGGGAGATACTTAAAGAGACCTATATGGTTAACTTACAATCATGCTTCGAATCTGGATTTTATATTATCTTAAGATCGTCACCAGGACGCTTCACTCTATTACAAACCAGTCGTTTTGTTTTCTTTTTTGTTTTCTTCATTTTTGTACGACTTTCTATCATTTTGAATTACATTTTATCCTTTTAATTTTATCATTTAAATCTTAACATTTTCCAAAGCTACATTTTATTAACCTTTGAGAAACTCATTTATTCAGTGCCCTTGTTTGTGATCCTATATTAATGAAAATGAAAGTTATACAAAAAAAAAGGTGGTTGATCGAAAATTGCATTAGCAATTATATTAAAATATCTATTGCAAATTTATGAAAATAGGACGTTCCCTTGGCATATGATGTAATAACGACCTGCCAATTTCCTATCACAGTTGGAACTACAAGAACGAACGTGAAGATTATTGAATGAAAAAGGAGGGTATACATAATACTTTATATGAAATGCATTTAGGATTTTTAAAATCTAAAAATAATATATTTGCAAATAATGAATTTGTTTTATTAAAAATCAACTCCTTAGTAAGATATTAATTGAAAATATAATCAATAAACTGCTCTTCAAATATTCATATATTTTGAAAATTCCAATCATTTGGCCACGGACATCACTGAAGAAACATAAGTTGTCGAAATGCCCATATGGTGCACTAAATTAAAAGGGATATATGTTCTATATTTATTATAACCACTAGGCCTGTGTCACTGCTGGTGGACTGATAGTTCCCGAGGGCATCATAAATCTAGTTTTCAGTGCTTTTGTACTGACATGAGATATATACTTCAAATTTTCAGTCATCAAATTAAGTAAATCACTATAAACTAAGGAGTATCTCCCTCATACATAGCTCTGTCCTTAGATAGATTCTTTGGTTCACTTTTCGGTCAGTTTGGGTTCCACAATGATCTTCAAATATTTATACATTTTGAGAATTCCAATCATTTGGCCACGAGCATCAGTGAAGAGACATACGTTGTCGAAATGTGCATAAGGTGTACTAAATTAAAAGGTATATATGTTCTATATTTATTAGTGTATTAAATCAGTAAAGAGCATCAGTAAGAATCAAGACAAGAGACAAAACATCTTGATATATTTAAGAAATAATAGCATGAGTAAACATTATCGAAACGAGACAATACATCTTGATATATTTAAGAATTAATAGCATAATTAATAACTCATCGAGACAAGAGACAAAACATCTTGATATATCTGCATCGTAAAATGAGTAAGATTAAAACCACCTAAATTATATATTTATGGTGTTGTCATTGTGGAACTAAAAGCCACGAATCACGGCTTACTATCAGAGCCTTGGAAATCAGAGATGGCTATATGAGTATCAGACTCTCTTAAAGGGAGTGACAACGATCAAACGGAATATGATGTTATGATTTCCTGCTGGTATTCTACAGTAGTAAATTGATGTAATATATGCGTATGTATTGTATCAAACATTTGATAGTTTGATATTTCATTGAATCTTAGTGATTATAATGGTAATTCATTCTTTTGAAGTTATATTCTCTACCTTTAAGCAATAGACATACATACACTTTTCGATACGAATATAAAACAATAAAACTTTCTAATACAATGAGAACATTTGTAACAAAATGTAATATCCATATTCGGCAGTGCAATGTAATATGCTTTGGGAAAATGAAAATCCGACGACGATGGCTTTGAAATTCGTTTCCTCATTAAATTTATCATAAGGCATCGATGCTCATTAGCCATAGATTCAATTCCCAGTTCAATGAGATTTTATGAGATTTTACAAAGAATCGAATCAAAGTATCGATTAAAGTGTATGAAATGTATATGTACCATAATTCACTGCATCATACAATACTTTAGACAAATAGTTTTAAGACTTTAATTTGTAACTTCTCACTGACTCCTGTTTTAACAATATATATATATATGTAATTTATTTGAAATACGGTTGAAAATACCGAGTAACTTGCGCATTGTCATAGTAGTAACATAGTACCACAGTGAGTCTCTGTGAACCAGATGTAAGACTATCTGTCCTCAGTGGTCAGTCGCCTTAGCCATGGTTACAAACATATGCCAACACTGCACTTCTAAGATCAATGTGATATATCACTGTGTATGACGTATTACAGTCACAGAATATCAGAATGATTAATAAGATAAAGTAAAAACATACAAATAAATATCAATTATATGTAAAGGAATGTATTCACAAATTTTCCGTCACTTTACTTTCATATATTCTGGCATCACAATTGGATCTTATTTAGCTTGTATTTTGACATGGTTGATTGCTAATGTAAGGGCAGAATTTTAGAATATAGTGTTTCGCGTAATGTATATGTCTCTTAGAAATATGCGCATTTTGTTTTTTTTTCATTTTCCTTATGAGAAGTAACTTACATGTAAATATTTCTTGATTTCATAATGTCATGAAATAGGTTCCTTTGTTTTTTTTTTTTGTTTTTTTTTTTGTTTTTGTTTGTTTGTTTGTTTTTTGGGGTTTTTTTGTCTGTTTTTTTTTTTTTTTTGTTTCTTTTTTTTTTTTGTTTCTTTTTATTTTGTTTGTTTTTGTTTTTGTTTGTTTGATTTGGGGGGGGGGGGTATTTAACTTATTCTTTGCTTTTGCTATTTGAAAGAACTGCATTAAACTTGAAATTCAATTTTTAACATGTTTATACATGTAACATCTTTGAAGAATTTAGTATCATTTTCATGCATTGTATTAATGTATGCATGTAATAAACGCTTCTTAACTAAAAAAAAGAAGGTGCAATTGAAGTTTTGTTTTTGGATTTGTTTTGTTTTGTTTTTCGATATGAATTGGATTCTCTAAATTTTAATGCGAAGCCAAGGTCTTTCCTTGCTACAAATATCATACATGTATATTACGGAATCAATCTTTATGGAATCGTATTGTCCATATCCTAACGATCACCGGCAGATCCCATTCAATTTATTACAATCAATTGTAAAGACTAATGAAAATTAAAGCTTATTAGTAAATCTCCTGGTCTTCGATTGGTAAACAAAAGCAGTAGCCAATATCACCCTAATGATTTACAGACATATACCATATAGATTTAATTCTGAGTTTTAGTGTCTCTTATAGAGGAGGGGTAAAAAGACAAAAAGAGAAGTGTTATGTAAATACACAATATATAATTATAAACAGTAATCGTGAAACAAAGCATAGTTCTATGTGAAAATATAAAATATGGATAAGGGCTTATGAAGGATCTCCGGGGAACTATGAGTGCCAGATCGAGATCAACCTCATGACAAATTTCGCCGCAAACAAAGCAAACAACAAAACAAGATAAAGGAAAAAATCATGTAGGCTGTCAGAAATTATTCAAACAGTCTTGCGTACGACATCGATTTGAAATGGTCAATTGTTTACATATTTATTTATATTCATTCATTTGAATGAATAAGACACACAGTGCGATCAAATACAATCAAGGTATATTCTGTATTGTGGGGAGAGTCCTTGCGTCTCTAGTGTCCCAGGCAGTTTTACCATGTTAAGCCTAAATACGTATCAATAATTAATAAATTAATTTAATGCCAGTTCTATTTGAAGTTCTGAATAATATAATAATATTAAATTTATTTTGATTTCAATTCAATATAATTCAAATTCAATTGTTTGTGGCTTAAATAGGAAATATATGAAAAAAAGGAAAGTCATCTTTGCAACACTGTCCATAGATTTTATCGAATTCTGAAGACATGTCTTGGAAATGATCGGAGAGACTAGCTTTTGGAAAGAATAACAGCCAAGCAAAAATAACAGCCACTATATTCTCGGAAATTAATCAGGATATATAAAAAGTTCGAGCTGCATGCATATTCTATAAATGAACGCAATTTGAAAAAAAATTGTTTGTATATGAGATTTTTTTCGTTAGGTATTTGAAGTTCTGGTTGTGACCTTGAACTTTCGAAGCAGAAATGAGTGACATTTGTTTGCTATCCTATATTCATTCTGACAATTCACATCTGTTTGAACTTTATCACTGCATGTTGAAAATTCACTGAAATGGAACCTATGGTATGTCAAAGTACATTTCCTTAGCTACAATTTTAGGCTTCAAAATACTCGTACACTGTCTTAATTTGTCATCCAGGCATGTCTTAAATAAGTCTTTTTTTGTAATTCCTTTTACATGTCCACATTGAACCAGCTACACATAGTGTATTTTTAGAACCTAAAACTTATTTTGTTTTGCATGGCCTCAGTGAAATAAAATCTCATTTGCTAACAAACTTTATCGCTTTCCTTTCATTGGAAACAGGATTGTACATGAATTGTCTTTTATCATATATAAGCCTTATACTCCGAATGATTATGTATAGCTTGGGGATGCATGAAACAGTCGTTAGAAGGATAATCGATGTCATTAACTTCAAAACACGTTATGCGTCGACATCTATGAAGATCATACAACTATGGCAATATGCAAAAGTGATATTAACTTGCAAATCTTTTCACGTCGGAGTAAGTATTGAACTTATTTGAACATTAAAATGTAGAATACAGACATAGGTTTATGTATTTTCAGTAGCTACTTACAAAATACCTTTTGTCGCTGTTGTTTCTTCTTTTATGTATGTCCAACCAAATCCAAATTATTTGTTTCTCTCTCGGTTACGTCTGAGAAAAAAATGTAAACACCACCAAGCTCGATAAAATCTTCTATATTACACTATTAACTATCTGATTCATTTCATCATAAAACTTCTTGTACATGTTTTTTTTTTCTTGTGCCATTTTGAACTGATTGAATTCAGGAAAGATACTACACTGTATCTTCAACCATCAAATTAGCTACTTGTAACTCATTTAAGAGATAGTATGTTTGTTTTCCAACATGTTATTGGTGAATCTGTGGTTCGATAACTGTGTCCAAATACAGATATTTGGGACCTATAATCACTGATTACTTGTCGGAAATTCGTAAATACATGCACAAGCATGTTATTCCCACTCTCATGCAAACTTTGTGTACATTGCATATTAGAAATCTACATATGCAAATTACCCTCTCAAACACTAACTTCATTGCTCCAATTTATTCATACATATTATACACGCACAGTGTGAAATACTTCGCATACTGTAATTAACGTCTACAATGAATAACAAAAAGTATATTTAAAATGAAATGCTTTCATTCATTTTGGAAAAAAGCCATCAAATATGTTGTTCTCTGCCACATAACTGAGTAACTCCTCTTTTTTCTTTCCCATTTGCACTTTACTGAGCTACATTGCGTATCTTTACGAAACTATTCACATTGGTAAAAACAGAGTCTGTGACGGAAATATCTTCAAATATTAGGTCTTTTCGTCGTACAGAGCTATTTTCCATAAGAGGATAACCATTGTGACGTCAAACAGTTCCATGAAACTGATGCGCAGCTGCAGGAAATGATGTCGAAATTATACGACGTAACAATGGTTTCACGTCAGACATATGGGAAAAAACGTATAACGAAAAAAGCCCAACTCAATATCCTTTCATTGAAACTAAGCTCCATTATTTGGACATAAAATCGCATTGTGCTGGAATTACCATATCTTGGTCCGGCATGCTCTTGCGATCCAACATATTGTTTACATTGACAGACATCTGTATCGCGCATGAATTCATAAATAATTAAATTTGCGACATGTAATCGAGTATTTGCAAACCTTCATTAACCAATAAAATTTCGTGTTCTTGATGTGTTTGCGTTAGAATTGTTTAATCGTAGAGGTATATATTGCTTGTATCGCAATGACAATCGCGGAACGCTTTCCGATAATTTTATTGATGATTTTACAACAACGTTTTACACGTACATGTGTCAGAGTTTTAAGTGAAAAAACCCCATAAACAAGAATTACAGTCCTTATTGTGGAAGTGCTAGACTACAGGATGTACTGATGTCAACTGTCCAGACAACACTGTTTGTATGATCGCCTGAACTGTTCTTTCTACCTTCTGTTGAAGATTTTCTAAAGCGTTGAAACATCATTATTCATACATTATAACAATAAAATAGCGTAACTCGGTTTATTTCTTAATTTTGCCATTATGTTTCTGATGTTACCTAATGCTAACATATGGTGAACAATCGCCAAGAGCGACGTAACACTCTTCTCAAAAACCAACCAACCAAATATATGAAATCAGGAATTAGTGCTTTTAGATACAGTCCGTTTCATTGACAAGACGAGGCTATGGACTTAAATCAAAAGTGTTCGGAGAAAATGAATCATATATTGCTAACATCAGGCGAGATTAACAAGCATCTCCTCCTGGACAACCACGCCCGCCGACAAAGTCAAGCCTGATTTTGACGTAGTAAATCCTTATACATATAGGCATTTTAGTATTTTATTGTAAATAGTTGCTTTTTATGGTAGAAATTAGAAAAAAGTAATACTTGCTGCATGTACGAAAATTTATGCTTTTTGAGAGTTCTAAATTCTTCAGAGATCAAATATTTTGGTATCCTTTGAAGATATATCTTAGTTTACTTTGTTGCCATTGATGTAGATTTCGTAAAAATATTACACCACACACAACCACACTAAATAAACTCAAAAGTAAAGAAAGCAAAATAATAATAATGAATAAGTATAAATAATGATAATTTGTTTTTGAAAAATCCCAAAACACCCAATGATTTATGAAGTAACCCAATGACTAATAATAAATAAAATGAAATGGCAACAATTTGGTATTTTTAATAAGAAAATCTTTTTGTAGGTCTGGTATTCATTCTACTGTTGTCAAACTGTCAAGAAATGGGAGGCGAAAATATAACTTTAGAAGGTATGCTGAATCTTCATTACCACGATCATCATCATCACCATCAACATCATCATCATCATCATCATTATCACCATCAACATTATCATCAGCATTTTCACCTTCACCTTCTTCTACTATTACTACTACTATCATCATCATCATCTTCATCTACTATTACCACATCTTTCAAACTGAGGAACTGTTGATACATTACAGTTCAATATTATAGACGTGAATTTATTATAGTAATAAACGTTAATCATCATTGAAAAGCAAGTCAAAATTCAAGGTCAAGGTAAAGAGGTAAATAGAGATGGCTCCAAATAAAAACTTTGGTAATACGGAAGTAACACAAGAAATATCAAAGCCTTATCTTTAACGGTTCAAACAATAAAGTGGTGTAAAAAAATAGGTAAATGTTTAAGGTCAAAATTAATGCACTAAATGAGAGTTTTTGTTATTAAATGAGAGTTTTTGTCATAAGGAATCTACATGTGAAAGATCAAAGATACAACTCTAATGGTTGAAAAGATATAGCCCCCAAAGTTAACCTTTTGAAAAGTAAGTTCACGAGGTTAAAAGAGATGGCACGAAATGAAAACTTTGGTAATAAAGAATTAACACAAAATGTCAAAGCCCTACGTCTAACAATTCAAACAATATAACTCAGAATAAACTGTTTTGATACTAGGTCAAAGTCAAAAGTCACAATTAATGTACTAAATGAACGTTCTTTCATTAAGGAATCTACATGTAAAATTTCAAAGCCCTATATCTAATGATTAAAAAGATATAGCCCCAAAGTTCAAGTTTTTGAAAAGTAAGGAGTAAGGTCAAGTCATGAGCTAAAAATATGATGATATTAAATGTAAGTTTTGGTTATAAAAGCAGTATAATACGATCCAATATAAACCACCAGAAAGAGTCGATTCATTCGGGTGAAAAATAAAGAACAAAGAAAGGTCAGGGAATCGGGAAGATACGATATGCGACAGGTGATTTGTTGGACATGTGGATGGGAATTAACCAATCAGAATTCAGATTGAACATGACGTACAGTCGAGGGATGAGGGGATATAGTAACATTCCCTCTTTGCAGGTTACAGGTATAAAGAAATTATTGCACCGGAAAAACCGATACGAGACAGGTGTTGTGCGTGTAGCATTAAAAATAAATATGCAGGATGGGTGAAAGATATTATTTAAAACACACGAAGGACAGCTCAAGACGACTTGAAGTATATCTGGAAAGGGGGATACTTTTCTGATGAAATATAAAAGAGAAAACAGAAGACAAAGAACTGTCAGTGTAGCGGGAAAAGTCGATAAACGAGAGACGGTGTACGTACAGCTTGAAGAAGACGATATGCAGATAAGTCAATTAATATGAAATATGAATGAAGGTGTTTGAAGAAATTCGTATTTTTGCTAGAAAGAGGGATTTCTGATTGAGTACAAAGAAACAAAGAAGGGTTGATGTGGTGCTAAAAGATCGATATGCAAGTATGTAAAGAAAAAATAATTACAAATGTCGGGTGAAAGCGTTTTGCACCGTCGCTAGTGAATACATCCAGCCTATCTATGCATCATTTAAATTTATGTTCAAAATTAAATTAGTTTTCTTAGTTTTTAGAACAGAGCTTTCACATCGAACATGTCCTTTTATCAAAGCATCGAAGCCCATTCTGACGTCGATTCGGTACCAGACTGTGTACCGTCATACGATATAACGACCGATACGGTAAGGAAGGAGGGAAATAACATCGCCTAGCATTTATACTTTACAGCCCCGATATCCCGAGTTTGTAAAACGACTGAATTCCTTTCATGACAGTTGGCCGAGATAACATCCAGAACCTAAAATAGAAGATTTTGCACGGTCTGGATTTCTGTATTCTAAAATTGGTGATAGAGTCGTTTGTTATAACTGTGGACTAACTGTGGAAACCCGCCGCTTGCGCTTTCAAGGAACATTCTCAATGGAATCCTGATTGTAAATACGCCAAGATGGTTTTCTTCTTTGTTTGGCATTTCCGTGACTTCAGAATTCCAGATCTACAATTGCTATACTACAACATCATCATCATCATCAACAACAACAACATCATCACGACCATCATAATTAAAAACAAAAACAACGACGACGACGACAACAAATAATTATTATCATTAGCATCATCATCATTATCATCAACATTATCATCAACAATAACAACAAAAGCAACAAAAATAACATCAACAACAGTGTATAAGAGGCAGTAAGTTCGTAGAATAAAAAAGAACAATGTTTCAAGGTCCATTGTATCCAAGATCCTATATATGGTCCGGTAGTTATAAATTGCATTTCAAACACAAACACATGGATCAACAACAACAACAGTGCAAAGTTATAAAAGGCAGTAATACATTAAGATAAAAAGAACAATGTTTCAGTGTTTGCTGTGTCCGAGCTCCTACATGAAGTGCCATAGTTTGGCAGCCTCTCTATGATGACAAAAAAAAGAACTGTTTACTCACGTGTGGAATTCATTCAAGGAATACTGTTAGATTCAGAGCACGACTCGTCATATGTCCAAGTATTACAAATCTAATTGTATCGGATGATCTCATTTCAACATCTGCCAAGGATCCACGTATCAGTATCACTGAATTATTTACGGAAAGGGGTCATCATAGAAATCTGTCAGTGATCGCCATCAATCAAAATTTACATTTTAACAAGGAGCCTATTCAGAAACGCAATTGTCATTATCTAATGATGTTTAAAAACCTGCTCGATCGGTAACAGGTTACGACCTTAGCACGTCAGAAGTATCCCGATAAATCACAACACATGTTACGTCATTTTCGAGACACAACATCCAAGAGCCATGGGTATTTGTTGATATATTGTTGATTAAACACCTACAACATCTTTCCATCGGACACCGGAACCAGTACCTCAACCCTCAAGTTGACGAGGAGAGAACTATCAATCAGATAAAACATCTATCTAACGAGTATAAAACAATATGACGATTTTGCTCTAGTTTTCGCGAATATTCACGACTTACAAAGGCATGTGAAGAACTGGCGTCCTGAACTGGAAAAGAGAAAGCGACGAAGAGGATTCCTTCATCAAAGGATAGGATAAAAGGTAGTTATTTCAATGAAGAAAAGGACGCCTACAATCGTATGATGGATAAAGCTAGAGCCGATAACCAATGCTAGTGGGACAAAAAGCAAACAAACAAACAAAAACAAAAACAAAAAAGCCAATAATATCTTGAGGATGGGCTCAAAGAAAAAGCTAACAAAAAAAACCCCCCTGACGAATCGCTGGATGTCAAAGGCATGAGAAAATATAACCAATATAATGGGTCTTCATCCGTACTAACTTACAGCTGAGTGACGGTCCTTTCATGAAAAAGTCATGGAAGGCATCCGGATTTTTCTCGAGAAAGGAAAAGATAGACTAAAGTCTATAAAGATGGCTCATCATAAAAGGCGATGTCTATTTGAAGCCATGTGGAATTTTGACAAATACGAGAAAGATGAAGATAAAATGGAAGAAAGCGATTATACAGAAGACGGAGAAAGTTTATAAAAGGATGTGACTAACTGTAGGTAATCAATTACAGGACTACTGTTTTTGCTACAGTAACCAAAATCGGTTCGATAGAAGTTTACGATGCCAAACGAGGTAAATAGGTCCCTTACGTATCAGACTTTGAGAATCGGTTTTGAACACTTTAGAGACACTTCAGAAGGGAGACTGCAACCAAACCACAGGGGACGTTATTTCGTCGGAATTGGATATATAAATAGGCTTCCTAATATTCTTATTGCAGATAAAAATGTCACATTTGGTGGCTCCTGCACCAATGATGAACCAATCAATGATATTTGAAACAAAGACTTTAAAAAAAAAAAAAAACCAAAAAAACAAAAAAAAAACAAAAAAAAAAAAAACATATATACATTTGTATAACCAATAATTATCGTTCTGATTTTTTATCAGATCCCAAGTATTTTGGATGATAGAAAAACCGAATGTATCGTGTATCGTCACTATATTTGAAATGTGTCTAGTCTAAGGGATATAAGATTATAAGAAAATCTGTTTACATTTGATTAAAAAGTCTAATTAAGGGGCTCAATGCAAAAGAAGTTTAAGGAGATGATGTTACTATATCCCCTCATCTCTCAACCCGACTGTTCGTCGTGTTCAATCAGAATTTTGATTGGTTCCTTCCCATCCACATGTGCAACAGATATCGCTTTTCGCCTATCGTTTCTTCCCGCTTCACTGAGCCGTCTTTCTTCATTATTTTTCATTATCAGGAGTCGACTCCTTCTGGTGGTTATATACTTCTCATAAGGAATCTTCATGTAAAATATCAAAGCCATATCTCTAATGGTTGAAAAGTTATAGCCAACTTTAAGTTCTTGAAAGGTAGGTCGAAGGTCAAGGTGACGAGGTCATAAATGATGGCAACAAATCAATGTTCTGGTCATAAAAAATATGCATGTGAAATCAAAGTCCTATCTCTAACGGTTCAAAAGATATAGCCCAGGTTAAGGTTTTTAAAAAGCAAGTCAGTCTAAAGTCAAAGTAAGGAGGTAAAAAAAAAAACGTGGCAACAAATGGTCACAAGTAATCGTCATGTGAAATACCAAAGTACTACCTCTAATGGTTGAAAAGATATAACTAAAGTTAATCTTTAGAAAAGTAGGGACAATTCCAAGGTCAAGTTTATGAGGTCAAAAGTACTGACGCCGGGACATGACATTAGCTCTTAGAAAATGTGTGCCGGCGAGCTAAAAATATTTAGCACTCTTCAATTTTAACACTTTACAGCTGTTATGATTCACATCGTGTCAAACTCCCTCCTCAGAGAAACTTAAACGAGCTTCATTTGCAAATGCCGAGATGATCCAGATAAGCGATATCTCTCGGTATTTACCCTTCGCGGTCTGTTAGTATAATCTTATCTTTTGCTCGTTTGTTTCCTTAAGTCTACAAAGATTGCCTAAGGTGAGAAAATAATTAAGAATATTGATATTTTATCTATGTTTGTTTCTCCAGTGAATTCAAATATGGATATTCATATATAATCCTTATTTCCTTATTATTACTAATATATGACTGAAGATTTGTATTATCGCTTACGATAAAACCAAAGTCTTAACCAATAACACATTCGGAATGTTTCAGGCTTTTTCTCTGAGTAGAATCCGGCATAATGTAACATTTGAAGTGGACGCGTATAGCTCAGCATGGTGAACCTCATTAGGTATTAAAGCAGCTATTGGTTTTCCATATGTTCATGAATTGATAAGTTTCTATGAAAAAGGGAATCAGTCGGAGCTTCCTTGATATTTCATCGAAAAGAAAGGTTCCCAATTTAAGTAAAAACACAAAAACACTTTACCTCATGATCGTGGCTTTTCATTTTCAAAATTTGCCCTGTTTGAACTTACCCTCAGTCCGCAGAAAATGTGCTTGCTGAATATACTTTAATTCTTGATATGAAAAATACTGACCCCCTTAATACATTTTAATATTCTTACTTGTCAATAAATAGTCCATAAGTAACATTTCAATGAAAAAGGTGTACTTCGCAAATATATCCACTCAGAAGCCTGGGATTTTTCCTCTTGAGCAGGACTTAGGGGAGCCAAAACACTTACATGATACCAGTCAGGGTCAATTGGTACATTGCTACCATTACATCATTCAGCTTCGAATTTCTTACAATGATCAGGAAACTGCAAATAATATTAATAAAATAATAATGAATATATATCTATCACAAGGACATTACAGCTAACAAGGCACCCTATATTTCACTTATATTCGTTCCCTGACTGGGACTCGAACCCACGATCTATAGTACCGAATCACCTAGCTGTCATGCATCCGACCGTCTAACCGACTGAGCTACCCGAGCTCCACAAAAATAGAGCTTTAATAGCCAATCATTAGCTAACCGTATGCATGACAACACGGCCGCGGAAAGTGAAGGGATTTACCCGACGTAAACGCAGGCGGATCCCCTGAAAGAATACCGTAACTGAAACAGAAATAAAAATATAAAGCACAAATAGAAACAGTGAAACACCCGGGAGTACAATGGATCTTGGATCTCCGAAGGAATACCTGTAGAAATAAAGACAAATTAGACCAACAGATAAAGTACAAAGACACTACAGCTAATAAGACATCCTATATTTCACTTATATTCGTTCCTCGACGGGAACTCGAACCGACGACCTATGGTATCGAGTCCCCGAGTTTATATATATAAACAAAACAAATAAAATAAAATTTAAAAAAAAAAAAAACCAACACCCCCCCCCCCAAACAAACAAACAAAAAACAAAACAAAACAAAACAAAACAACACCTTTCCCCTTCCCCCACCCCAAAAGCAAACACACAGACAAACAAATAAACTATGATCAGACCCCTGATAGGAACTTGCAATTCCTTCAGGAATACTGACAAAACACTATGTAGGAAGTCTCATAGCAACAAAACATCGAGGGAATTGCTTACTCGCCCCAGTTTTCGGTTTGTCGTAGTGGATGGGAAGTCTTGAGATACCGTTACTGGGTCATGTTTGGTTACCTTTATGTTTTTGTTCCCAAGTTGAATAGATAATTTAATACTGTAAACAAAAGAGTGTGTCCTTCATGGCTTCATTATTGTATAAAATGATAATACACCCGAGTCTGTTGACCTACGGGTCCCCAATGCAGGTTATTCCGGACCCTAAGAACATATCCGGCTCGCAAAACCTTTAAATCTCTGTATTAAAGAGTTCCTCTTATCAAATACGGGTTGATGACAAGAAAGATAACTCTTCTGAATCAAGCTGCAGGATTGCCAGGAATATTGCAAATATATAATAGATTGTATTTCCAAAGGAAAGGTTTCATTTTCAATGCTTTATTCAAGTGATTGTATATTCAATATATTCTATTTCAAATATGAAGAGAAATTATCCGCCAGAAATAAAATACTGAGTAATGTGTTGAATTTGCCTATAAATGGCAATGCAATATGTCTGAATCAGTCAATCAAGGCAGTTGAAAAAAAATCAAAATTTTCATTAGGTAACCCAGAGACATATACACATGTGTATATATGTCTCTGGGTAACCACATCAGACCTCACTTTGAGTCTCTATGATCGACCATAATAAGAAAGTGGTTCAGATTTGAAGCAAATCTATCCTAAATCCGAGTGAGTAGGATATGACCTTAACAGATTAGTTATGGTCCCGCTGTGTGTTTTTGAACTTTCAATCATTAAAAACTTCACCAGTCTATGATGATATATCAAAATTAAGATAACAATAATACACTTGCAGGATATTACGGGACCATACCACCTAAGATATATGTCGTCACCGAGGTGTACAGTATGAGTAAAAATGTCGTAGAGCATGTGTGCGCAGAAAAGTCATTCAACTATATGCCATATTATTCTAAGGGTAATCAGATGCAGTTTGTGAATGAAGTATTAGTAAAGGAATATAAATGGTAAGATGTAGCGGACTGCAATGGTTTTGTTTTACTTGATCTTCATCAAAATTCTAATTTTTATGTCCCCGGATCGATAGATCGGGGGTATATTGTTTTTGCCCTGTCTGTCTGTCTGTTTGTTTGTTGTCAACTTTAACCTCGGCCTTACCTTTGAACCGCGAGACTTCATATTTCACGTGCGTACTCAACTAATGAAGCCAAGGTCGATGACCTTTTGACCTTGACAATGACTTTCACGCTAAAAATAACTTTTCGGACTTTGTTGCCCCCGGGGACATTAGTGTTTCACAAACACAGCTTGTTTAATGTATTTTAATTCGCTGTAAGTATTGACATATAATGTATAAAATATTTCAAAATTAATGCTCTAATCAATGCGTGAAATTTTGAATCTCTATGTTTATAACAAACAAACGTTACTATGAAGTAATACATCATTCTCGAAGTCGGACATTCTGGTACAGTGAAAGTTGTTTTAAAGACCACTTGTATCAAGCAAGCACCTGTCTTTAACAACCACATTTCTATGTTCCTATCTACCAACTGTACGACCTGTATCCAGAGGTAATCTCCCTTAAATAGCCACACATCCATCTCCCCATTGGTGGTGGCTTAAATTGCGTTTGAGTGTATAGTAGTACGAATTCTAAGAACATTTAAGAAAAAAATTAATTTGTATAATATATCAGTACACAAAGTAGATTAAATTTTTCCAAAAAGGGAAGTTCATTATATAAATAACCAGAAATACTCACATTCCACAAATTTTCGGCCACCTGGCCTGAAAGACTGTTTTTGCTAGCTGACATGGATTGCACTTAGATGATTTTAGTTTACCATTAAACCACGTGAAAAAATGCCAGTTGGTCGAAACTTGTGAAATGTGAATATTTCTGGTTGTTTATATCGGTACACATTCATAGAGTGATATTTAAATATACAACTTAAAGTTAAAATGACTGAACGTATATAGTGTCGGCACCCTGTCTGGTACACAAGTGTCAGGTATAGAACGAACCCATCCAAAGGACAGACGGCTTATTAAAGTATTTGTTAGCATGTTACGCGACATCAGGTCTCGCTTTCTCAACCGGGGACACATAGGAATTATCACCATAGAAAAATTCTTTCTTTGCAGGTTTGACCGAACTTTTTATATAATTATAAATAGGAAAGGTTGATCTCATCTGAATGGGAGCTTGTGCGTTAAGAGTAATTCTTAGTACAGTGATACCTCACTTAAAGGACACATCGATTAAGACATCACCTCGATTAAGAGGTCACCTTTATACCGAGTAACCTTTATACAGATATTCATTTTGCAAGAAAACCTTGAAAGCGTGACCTCTGTGTGGAGGTGACCGCTATATCGATGTGACCAATAAGTTAGGTTTCACTATACATGTATAATCTTATGTTTCGCGTGAACTAAGAATTAATGTGAACAACCAAATTAATTCTCGTTCCATGTGAAGTTTACCCTTCCTACGCGTAATACAATGTAAGTCGTCAACAGATAATTATCTATATATTTAAGGACTAGTCCTATATGGGTGTTTTTGGTGAACGTGAATAGAGAAGTTGAATCAAATTCACCATGGATGAAATCTGACACATGCAAGGAACTGAACAAGGTGAATATATTGGATGAAAACGAGGATCTCATCAGGTGCGCTATATGGAATGTGACGTCATCAGAGGTGTCCACACATATCCAGTCTTCTGATTGCCTCCAAAAGAACCATGTGCTCTGTATTACAAAAGGCGAAAAGGGTAATATGTTTATTACTACATGCTTGACGAGGACGGGATTTATCATCAGAGTTTCTTGGATTGCACCCTTCCCTCCCATTTCTTCTACTTGTTACCCACTTCATTCCCATTCGTCATAACTTTCCCTAATGTTTGTTATCTAACGTCACCCAAGAGTTTGCACTGATACTGTGGTGGAAAAAGTAAGCTGTGGGGGAAAACTTTCCGTTCGGAGATAACCACTTACTATTACAATGTACATTATCAAAACTCAAATACACTCACACTTATCATGTACACTAGCAAAACTCAAATACCACTTACACTTATCATGTACACCAGCGCAAACCTCAGACACCATTCACACTTATCATGTACACCAGCAAAACTCAAATCCCACTTACACTTACCATGTACACCAGCAAAACTCAAACACCATTCACACTTATCATGTACACTAGCAAAACTCAAACACCATTCACACTTATCATGTACACTAGCAAAACTCAAATACCACTTACACTTACCATGTACACCAGTTGGTTGGTGTTTTACGTCGCTTTCAACAATTTTTCAGTTATATTGCGACATTGAAGCAGGAGGCAACCAACATAGTGGCGCAACCCGGGAATCATGTTCACCACCAAAACTCAAACACCATTCACACTTATCATGTACTCTGGCAAAACTCAAATACCACTAGCACTTATCATGTACACTAGCAAAACTCAAACACCATTCACACTTATCATATACTCTAGCAAAACTCAAATACCACTTACACTTACCATGCACACCAGCAAAATTCATACTACCAATTACCCTTATCATCTACACCAACAAAACTGGTCATGTCACCCTGATCAAGTACAATAGCAAAACCCATCATACCACTTATCTTTATCATACACACTAGCAAAACTCATCATGTCACTTACTGTCTCTGGCAAAACTCATGATACCGCTTACCTTTATCATAGACACCAGCAGAACTTGCCATACTACTTTTCCTCATCACGTGCAATAGCAAAACCCATCATAACACTTATCTTCATTGTATGCACTAGCAATCCTCATCATACCACTTATTCTTATCATATGTACTAGCAAAACTCATCATACTACTTATTCTTATCATATGCACTAGCAAACCTCATCATACCACTTATTCTTATCATATGCACTGGCAAAACTCATCATATCACTTATTCTTATCATATGCACTAGCAAAACTCATCATACGACTTATTCTTATCATATGCAATAGTAAAACTCATCATACGACTTATTCTTATCATATGCACTAGCAAAACTCATCATATCACTTATTCTTATCATATGCACTAGTAAAATTCATCATAGTAATCACCCTTATCATGCACACTAGCAGAACTCATTGAAGTAATCACTAGCAGAACTCGTCCTACTTCTTACCCTCATCACGCCTCATACCCTTATCATATACACTAACAAAAGCAACATATGCTTAGATTGCTATTCGAAAACTAATTAGTAAAGGCTATGTGTTACACTGCGGAAAGCGCAGTTCTTCAACACACAAAGACTTCTAATAATTTGTTTTAGGTGTGACTTTATATGTGAACAATTACAAATACAGATCTGTAGTCCACTCTGCCAATGAAGTGCTTAATAGAGGTGCGAGGTTAACATGAAAATGAGCGCAGCTGTGTAGTCCACTCTGCCATTGAAGTGTTTGATAGAGGTGTGAGGTAACAAGCACAACTCTGTAGTCCACTATGCCATTGAAGTGTTTGATAGAGGTGTGAGGTAAGAAGTACAGCTCTGTGGCCCACTTTGCCACTGAGGTGTTTGATAGAGGTGTGAGGTAAGAAGTACAGCTCTGTGGCCCACTTTGCCATTGAAGTGTTTGATAGAGGTGTGAGGTAAGAAGTACAGCTCTGTGGCCCACTTTGCCATTGAGGTGTTTGATAGAGGTGTGAGGTAAGAAGCACAGCTCTGTAGTCCACTCTGTCATTGAAGTGTTTGATAGAGGTGTGAGGTAACAAGCAAAACTCTGTAGTCCACTCTGCCACTGAAGTGTTTGATAGAGGTGTGAGGTAACAAGCACAACTCTGTAGTCCACTCTGCCACTGAAGTGTTTGATAGAGGTGTGAGGTAACAAGTACACCTCTGTAGTCCACTATGTTATTGAAGTGTTTGATAGAGGTGTGAAGTATAACAGGCACAACTCTGTTGTCCACTCTGTCAATGAAGTTTGATAGAGGTATGAGGTAACAAGCACAGCTCTGTAGTTCACTCTTCCATTGAGGTGTTTGATAGAGGTGTGAGGTAACAAGCACAGCTCTATAGTCCACTCTGCCACTGAAGTGTTTGATAGAGGTGTGAGGTAACAAGCACAACTCTGTAGTCACTCTTCCATTGAAGTGTTTGATAGAGGTGTGAGGTAACAAGCACAGCTCTGTAGTCCACTCTGCCATTGAAGTGTTTGATAGAGGTGTGAGGTAACAAGCACAACTCTGTAGTCACTCTTCCACTGAAGTGTTTGATAGAGGTGTGAGGTAACAAGTACAGCTCTGTAGTCACTCTTCCATTGAAGTGTTTGATAGAGGTATGAGGTAACAAGCACAATTCTGTAGTCACTCTTCCATTGAGGTGTTTGATAGAGGTGTGAGGTAACAAGCATAACTCTGTAGTCACTCTTCCATTGAAGTGTTTGATAGAGGTGAGGTAACAGGAAGTCAAGTGGAGCTGTGTAATCCACTCTGCTATTGAAGTATTTGATAGAGGTGTGAGGTAACAGGAAGTCAAGTGCAGCTCTGTAGTACACTCTGTCATTGAAGTGTTTGATGGAGATGTGACGTTACAGGGAGTAAAATACACAGATCTTTATCCCAGTCTGTCACTGAGGTATTTGACAAAGATATGAGGTTACAATAAATCAAGCACAGATCTATATCCCAATCTGTCACTGAGGTATTTGACAAAGATATGAGGTTACAATAAATCAAGCACAGATCTTTATCCCAGTCTGTCACTGAGGTATTTGACAAAAGATATGAGGTTACAATAAATCAAGCACAGATCTTTATCGCAGTCTGTCACTGAGGTATTTGACAAAGATATGAGGTTACAATAAATCAAGCACAGATCTTTATCCCAGTCTGTCACTGAGGTATTTGACAAAGATATGAGGTTACAATAAATCAAGCACAGATCTTTATCCCAGTCTGCCATTAAGATGTTTGAGAGGGGTGTGAGTTATAATAAATCAAGCACAGATCTTTATCCCAGTCTGCCATTAATGTATTTGAGAGGGGTGCGAGTAACAATAAATCAAGCACAGATCTTTATCCCAGTCTGCCATTAAGGTATTTGAGAGGGGTGCGAGTAACAATAAATCAAGCACAGATCTTTATCCCAGTCTGCCATTAAGGTGTTTGAGAGGGGTGTGAGTTACAATAAATCAAGCATAGATCTTTATCCCAGTCTGCCATTAAGGTATTTGAGAGAAGTGCGAGTAACAATAAATCAAGCATAGATCTTTATCCCAGTCTGCCATTAAGGTATTTGAGAGAAGTACGAGTATCAATAAATCAAGCACAGATCTTTATCCCAGTCTGCCATTAAGGTATTTGAGAGTGGTGTGAGTTACAAAAAATCAAGCACAGATCTTTATCCCAGTCTGCCATTAAGGTAATTGAGAGGGGTGTGAGTTACAATAAATCAAGCACAGATCTTTATCCCAGTCTGCCATTAAGGTATTTGAGAGAAGTGCGAGTATCAATAAATCAAGCATAGATCTTTATCCCAGTCTGCCATTAATGTATTTGAGAGGGGTGCGAGTAACAATAAATCAAGCACAGATCTTTATCCCAGCCTGCCATTAAGGTATTTGAGAGTGGTGTGAGTTACAAAAAATCAAGCACAGATCTTTATCCCAGTCTGCCATTAAGGTAATTGAGAGGGGTGTGAGTTACAATAAATCAAGCACAGATCTTTATCCCAGTCTGCCATTAAGGTATTTGAGAGAAGTGCGAGTATCAATAAATCAAGCATAGATCTTCATCCCAGTCTGCCATTAAGGTATTTGAGAGAAGTGCGAGTATCAATAAATCAAGCATAGATCTTTATCCCAGTCTGCCATTAATGTATTTGAGAGGGGTGCGAGTTACAATAAATCAAGCACAGATCTTTATCCCAGTCTGCCATTAATGTATTTGAGAGGGGTGCGAGTTACAATAAATCAGGCACAGATCTTTATCCCAGTCTGCCATTAAGGTATTTGAGAGGGGTGCGAGTAACAATAAATCAAGCACAGATCTTTATCCCAGTCTGCCATCAAGGTATTTGAGAGAAGTGCGAGTATCAATAAATCAAGCACAGATCTTTATCCCAGTCTGCCATTAAGGTATTTGAGAGGGGTGCGAGTATCAATAAATCAAGCATAGATCTTTATCCCAGTCTGCCATTAAGGTATTTGAGAGGGGTGCGAGTATCAATAAATCAAGCACAGATCTTTATCCCAGTCTGCCATCAAGGTATTTGAGAGTGGTGTGAGTTACAATAAATCAAGCACAGATCTTTATCCCAGTCTGCCATCAAGGTATTTGAGAGTGGTGTGAGTTACAATAAATCAAGCACAGATCTTTATCCCAGTCTGCCATCAAGGTATTTGAGAGTGGTGTGAGTTACAATAAATCAAGCACATATCTTTATCCCAGTCTGCCATCAAGGTATTTGAGAGAAGTGCGAGTATCAATAAATCAGGCACATATCTTTATCCCAGTCTGCCATTAAGGTATTTGAGAGGGGTACGAGTAACAATAAATCAAGCACATATCTTTATCCCAGTCTGCCATCAAGGTATTTGAGAGGGGTACGAGTTACAATAAATCAGGCACAGATCTTTATCCCAGTCTGCCATCAAGGTATTTGAGAGGGGTACGAGTTACAATAAATCAGGCACAGATCTTTATCCCAGTCTGCCATTAAGGTATTTGAGAGGGGTACGAGTTACAATAAATCAGGCACAGATCTTTATCCCAGTCTGCCATTAAGGTATTTGAGAGGGGTACGAGTTACAATAAATCAGGCACAGATCTTTATCCCAGTCTGCCATTAAGGTATTTGAGAGGGGTACGAGTTACAATAAATCAAGCACATATCTTTATCCCAGTCTGCCATTAAGGTATTTGAGAGGGGTGTGAGTTACAATAAATCAAGCACAGATCTTTATCCCAGTCTGCCATTAAGGTATTTGAGAGGGGTGTGAGTTACAATAAATCAGGCACAGATCTTTATCCCAGTCTGCAATCAAGGTATTTGAGAGGGGTACGAGTTACAATAAATCAGGCACAGATCTTTATCCCAGTCTGCCATTAAGGTATTTGAGAGGGGTACGAGTTACAATAAATCAGGCACAGATCTTTATCCCAGTCTGCCATTAAGGTATTTGAGAGGGGTACGAGTTACAATAAATCAGGCACAGATCTTTATCCCAGTCTGCCATTAAGGTATTTGAGAGGGGTGTGAGTTACAATAAATCAAGCACAGATCTTTATCCCAGTCTGCCATTAAGGTATTTGAGAGGGGTGTGAGTTACAATAAATCAGGCACAGATCTTTATCCCAGTCTGCCATCAAGGTATTTGAGAGGGGTACGAGTTACAATAAATCAGGCACAGATCTTTATCCCAGTCTGCCATTAAGGTAATTGAGAGGGGTACGAGTTACAATAAATCAAGCACATATCTTTATCCCAGTCTGCCATCAAGGTATTTGAGAGGGGTGTGAGTTACAATAAATCAGGCACAGATCTTTATCCCAGTCTGCCATCAAGGTATTTGAGAGGGGTACGAGTTACAATAAATCAGGCACAGATCTTTATCCCAGTCTGCCATTAAGGTATTTGATAGAGATGTGAGGTTACAGTGAGACCAGTACAGCTTTGTAGCCCACTTCGCCATGAAGGTCTTTGTATTTTTTCAAATAACAATCATTTAATTTTCTTTGTGGTCATGTTTGTGCGTCGAATCTGATTGGTTAAAAAATTTAGTTCATTTCTGCATCAACAAAATTTTGAGTGCAGATATGTCACAATTGCCGGCACTACTTTCCTCTGGAATGCAAAACCCCGTTCTATTTAAGGAACCGTGATTCCCGTGTTGTTAATCGATTGCACAAAATTGTTTCGTTATATATTACAAATGCAAAGTACAAAAGAAATCGCACTTCACTTCAGAAACTATTGAATATAAAATATAATTTCTTACTCTTATTCAATTAAAATGTAAAATATAACTAGGTCTATCAATTAAGCTACAGTACAGTGCTGTTTAGAAAAGCATGCAGTCAAGTACAAAATAAAAACAGTACTCGTCTGCTACTAGCCGATCGTTTGACAATGGACGTTGATAACTAAAATTTCTACGGTATTCATACCCGACTGGGCAAACAGAACGGGCACCAGAGCAGATGCTGCCTCCGATCCAAGTCCTTGAGCCTACACTTTCCACCTTGTGACACGCACGTGCACCAGTCAATATGCATTGCATTTCTAATGATACTAATGCCATTTAAAATATAAATACCTTAGGTAACAGATTATCATCCTCATATGCATGTTTCATTGCGTCGTGTTAATGATAATCGTTCGTTCTATTTCACTTCTAATCTTTTCAATGGACACTAGGATAAAATTGTTGAATTTCGTGTTCGCCGCCATTATTGACTTCAAAATGTTGTTTACCTTGTCATTGTATTACTACGCGATCAAGTCACTTGTATCAGGGAAAAAATAGTAATGTAGTGCCATAATAAATTATGTTTATTGGACACTTATTAAATTTTTGTTTTCATATATAAGCTAAATAAAATAAGAAATGAATCCTATATTTTTTTGGTTGATTGAGGTATCAACCTAAAATTTGGACGGAAAACTTTTGCATCAATGGGCTTCGCGCACTGATGCAGTTTTCAACCCCAAAAAAATATAGGATTCATTTCTTAAATGATCTCCTCTATAGATATCATTACAATAAAAGTGTATGTGTAAATAACTGAGAATGTATATTGTAGATTACATTGTGTAATAAATTCGTGGCTTTTCCAGTATTTTCCCGTTTCCTTCACTTCCTTCCGTGACCTCTTTTAACAAACACTCTCTAATGACATTGCTTTCCTGGACAATCTACGACCTTGTAACTTTCTTATCTTCTCACCAATAATGAAACACAGTAAAGGTCAATGCTAAAATACTTCGGCATTTTGTAAAAAATAAAAATATATTGATTCGTCATGTAAACATTTCAGTTAAAGATGGAGAAAATGTTTTCAGACATGGTTCATACATCGGGGTTTTTTTTCTTTTGTTTTGCATTTTATGCTGTTAAGGGATATTTTCACATTACTATCTTTAGTTATAATGAAATTTTTCAAATGAATGTTGAATACGGTATAATATAATATCTGATATAATTTAACATGGTATAATATAAGATATAATATATTATAATATAATTCTTACAGGATCATCGGAAGTTGTCAAATATTACAATATGACTATCGTCCCTGTAAATAACATCTGGCTGCATACGTTAGAGAAAGATATGGATCGCTGCTTTAACATCTTCTCTTGGACGAGTTTTTACGTAGTTGTCGAATATTATCAACTGGCTGATGGCAGACATCAGTGCGTCTTCGGTGTCCTTATAAATTACGGCGATGCTGGAAAGTTTTCTCTTCGCCATGACGAATCTCGAAACAGTACGATTAAATTCAGGAAAACTGATGTCGAATACAAAACAACTGGTATGAATGTTATTATGAGAATTTCCTTTGTCTTCAAACGATATCTCAATAACTTGATGATTAATAATGAAGCGTAAAATAAATAGATACTGCATTTTGAATTTTGGGAAAACTGAACTGGATGCTGAATCGGGCAAGAATGGACGATTTTCATATTTTAATGATATAAGCGGCCCGACAGCTGACACGTTACTCTTGCCGGGGTTATCATTTTTAGATAGTGACATCACAATTTAAGCAATAACGTCAAAATAAAAATCCCGGCGAATAGTTGCATGTCGGGTCTTGGACCGCTTATATCAAGTAAAATATGGTCGTCTATTAGAATACGATGTATATTAACGCCGGACAGACACTTTCGTCACAAACAGGTAGGAAAAGTGCTTTAATCAATAAAAAATATATTGTCTGCTGAGCCACACTATGATTACCGCATAGAGTTTCAGCAGCTCTTATACCTAGATCGAATAATCTTGATCTTTGTCTGAAATGTCAAAAGCGTAAGACACAAAGAGGGTCACAAAGTAAAATACAAAAGGACATGTAACTTGTCAATGTGGTTCTTGATACAACATACATGTATCACGATGTACATGAATCCTTGCAGGTGCCCGGAAGAAGTAAGCATCTCTTGTATGTCTGAATACCCGTTTTGGGTTACATGTATAATCGTTACAGCCTAGGTAACAAAATCTACACATTGTAGTCTTTGTTTTGTCTTTTGGTAAAATCTTTACAGTCTAGGTGGTAAATTTACAGATTTTTAGCATTCCCTGTATTAGATACTAAGGTTGTTTTGCTATAGTACCTACTACACAATGGTATAGTTCAACTTAACTTCAGTTGCACAACACAGGTGTCTGTGTAGCACTACCCTAGCTTCGCCACTGACTGTATTGATATGGTATATCAATACAGTCAGTGGCGAAGCTAAGGTAGCGCTACACAGACACCTGTGTTGCACATGAACGAAAACACAACGAGGCTAACCATAACGGGGGTAACAGGTTGTACTACATACAATATTTAAATATCAGGGATCCAATACTTTACACCTGCCTACCCCTAATAGTATACCACTGAACGGTGTTGAGTGTGGGATTTAATGGTTGTGTGTAGTCCATATCTATTTCATGTTTACACTGTTGAAATAAGTTGTTGTTCGTATAGTTTGATATCAAGGTGGTTTCAGAAAACAGGAGATGCTTACTCCTCCGAATATCATGCTCTCACTATAAATGTTTTAACAGACCTTTCTCATATTGATTTCATCCATCATTAGATGCCCCATGTATGACGATTTGCCGCTCAAAGTTGCATCATACTACTGACCCGGAACAATCCAAGAAATGACGTCATAGTGAAAATTACAGCAAAGAGTGGTTTGCTGGGCTTTAGGCTCTTTGTATTACGTAAAATGTGAAATTCGTGTGTACTAGTGCATTACGTGAAAAACTGTACATGTTTCGTATATAATTTCAGTTAAGATTGATATACAGCCTCCGTTGACATTCACAGAAACAGAAATGTATCCATGTAAGTACCCCAATTAAGAGATTGGCCAGTTTGACAGACTGAAGCATTGAACCTCGGTCTGAAATCCTTTGATGGACGAAATCGACTGGAATTGATAAAATTCTAAACGTTCCATTACTTACGTATTTTTG
Organism: Pteria penguin; assembly: GCA_035048485.1. Taxonomy (NCBI): domain Eukaryota; kingdom Metazoa; phylum Mollusca; class Bivalvia; order Pterioida; family Pteriidae; genus Pteria; species Pteria penguin. The sequence goes on along the minus strand of CM068585.1, from coordinate 33,707,303 downwards.
ACACATCTCTCTGTCGTATACCTCCAAACTATAGTGATAGGCGCAAGGTATCGCTCGGTCTGGATACTTTAGTCGGGAAGAGTGTCTGTCAAGAAAGTCTAGGGCTGGATTCCCGATTCGACCACATCTTTTCCTCCCATATTACAAATCTGGTGTCTAACTAAATGACTTGCATTGATGGTTGAGGCTCCAGAGTGAGGATTCCCTAGGAAGGAAAACTTCAGAGATTGGTGAGAAGGAGTAAAATTTAGAGAAATAAGGTTATCGAGAATAGAATCGGTAGTTTGATTTCTTTTAAGCTCACCTGAGCCGAAGATTCAAGTGAGCTATTGTGGTCAAATTTCGTCGGGCATCCGTCCATCTGCGTATTCGGCGCAAACTTTCGACCACTCCTTCAGAAATGCGGGAAGGATTCTGATCAGACTTGGTAGGGATAAAGTACTCCAAGTTTAGGGTTATTATTACATGTATTATTATTATTATTATTATTATTATTATTTTGTTTGTTTGTTTGTTTGTTTCCCAACTTCAGAGACATATATACATATGTCTCTGTCATTTCTCAATCAATTTTTTGACGTTTTGACGACTTTCTGAACATTATTCTTTCTTAGCATTTTCAAGTAAATTTTGGTTTCTCTATATAGGTTGATCATAATGCACTGATTCTATGGATTTAAACTGATTTTACAAATGCAATTGGAAAGAAATAGATTACACAAAAATTTTTAGAATTATTTGCAGTTTTTAAGGCATGAGTTGTCAGAAGACAAAACTCGCCGGTGAATTTTTTTTATCATTGGATGGGTAGCAAGGATTTATATATACTAACGATTCAAAAGATTTAGCTCAGATTAAAGGTTTTGGAAAGTAAGTCAGAGTCCAAGTTCATTGGGTCAAAAGTCTTGATACCAAATAAAAGATCTGATCATGAGAAATCTGCATATGAAATAACAAAGCCCTAGCACTAACAGTTCAAAAGATACAGCCCAGATTAAAGATTTTGAAAAGTAGGTCAAAGTCCAAGGTAAAAGTCACTAATTCAAAAGTCCTGGTACCAATGAAGTTCTGATCCTGAGGAATCTACATGTGAAACATAAAAGCTTTTCCACCAACGGTTCAAAATTTACAACCTAGGCTAAAGTTTTTGTGCCCATGAATGCTGACGCCCGGGGGTATAACAATAGCTCTCCAGACATTTTGTCCCGGCGAGCTAATAAAAAGCATGTGGATACACTATAAGTATGCAACAATATGCTTTGACGAACTTCTCCTTCAGAACCAGTTTAAAGATATTGCTAAAACTTGGAAGATATGAAATACTCAAGTTAAAGTAATTTCAATCTTTGCAGCGTACCCTCCATAATCGTTGAGGGATATTTGACGTGCTACGTCCACAGGTATTTGAAACTCTGTAAGTCCACAACAGACATCTATTATGCCCCTATAGGGGTAAACATCAAAGAAAAAAGAGAGGTATACAACGATTTTGGAAGCAAAATTACCACCGATTCAGACACTCATTTCGGCCATTGAAATTGGAAATTAACATAATTACAGCTCAGTGCCACATAGTTTGACATCGGAACTAATTCCTTACACAATGCAATTGTCAATCCATGCCCATTATCCCGTATTTCAAGAGCCTCCCTTTGCCGCACTTGTTGAAGACTCCATGTACGAATTTAACCTTCACCTTCGGAGATGTCTAGGCCACGAACACGGGGATGTCTATGCGACGAACACAAGATGTGTAGGCGACGAACATGCGATGTCTAGGCCACGAACATGGGGATGTCTAGGCCACGAACACGAGATGTCCAGGCCACGAACACGGGGATGTCTATGCCACGAACACGAGATGTCTAGGCCACGAACACGAAATGTCTGGGCCACAACCACGAGGTATCTGGGCCACGAACTCGGGATGTCAAGATCATGAACACTAGATGTCTAGGCCACGAACACAGGGATGTTTAGGCCACAAACAAGGGGATGCCTAAGCCACGAACACAGGAATGTCTAGGCCACGAACACGAGATGTCTGGGTCACAAACAAGAGATGTCTGGGCCCCGAACACGGGATGTCTAGACCACGAACACCAGATGTCTAGGCCACGAACTCGAGATGTCTGGGCCACGAACACGGGGATACCTTGGCCACGCACACGAGATGTCTGGGCCACGAACACGGGGATGTCTGGACCACGAACACGTGGATGTCTAAAGCACGAACACGAGATATCTTGGCCACGAACACTATGATGTCTGGGCCATGAACACGAGATGTCAAGATCAAGAACACTAGATGTCTAGGCCACGAAAACGTTATTTCTATGTCATGAACACATGATGTCTAGTCCACGAACACGAGATGTCTAGGCCACGAACAGATGATGTCTGGGCCACGAACACGAGACGTCTAGTCCACGAACACGGGGATGTCTAGACCACGAACACGAGACGTCTAGTCCACGAACACGGGGATGTCTAGACCACGAACACGAGATATCTAGGCCACGAACACGGTACCTATTGGTGAGCCCGGGCCACAAACACGGGGTGTCTGGGCCACGAACACTGGGATGTCTGGATCACGAACACGGGGATGTCTGTGCGACGAATACGGGGAAGTGTGGGCCACAAACAGGGGGGTGCCTGGATCACAATAACGGTGATGTCTAGGCCACAAACACGGGGTGTCTAAGCCAAATGCGGAGTGTCTAAACCACGAACACGAGATGTCTGGGCCACGAACACTGGGATGTCTAGTCCACGAACACGAGATGTCTAGGCCACGAACACGGGGATGTCTAGACCACGAACACGAGACGTCTAGTCCACGAACACGAGGATGTCTAGACCACGAACACGAGAAATCTAGGCCACGAAAACGGTACCTATTGGTGAGCCGGGGCCACAAACACGGGGTGTCTGGGCCACGAACACTGGGATGTCTGTGCGACGAATACGGGGAAGTGTGGGCCACGAACAGGGGGATGCCTGGATCACGAACACGAGGATGTCTAGACCACGAACATGAGATGTCTAGGCCACGATAACGGGGATGTCTAGGCCACAAACACGGGGTGTCTAAGCCAAATGCGGAGTGTCTAAACCACGAACACGAGATGTCTGGGCCACGAATACTGGGATGTCTGGACCACGAACACGGGGATGTCTGTGCCACGAACAGATGATGTCTGGGCCACGAATACTGGGATGTCTGGACCACGAACACGGGGATGTCTGTGCCACGAACTGATGATGTCTGGGCCACGAATACTGGGATGTCTGGACCACGAACACGGGGATGTCTGTGCGACGAATACGGGGAAGTGTGGGCCACGAACAGGGGGATGTCTGGACCACGAACACGGGGATGTCTATGCCACGAATACGGAGAAGTGTGGGCCACGAACGCGGGGATGCCTGGGACACGAACACGCGGATGTCTAGGCCACGAGTACGGGGTACATGTATCTATGCCACGAACACGGGGATGTCTAAGCCACGAAGTAAGCTTGCTATTCATTGAGAATTGCCGGATCAGAACAACTGAAATTGAAAATTTTGTTTGTCGCACTACATGTAAGTCTGAGAAGTAAAACGGTATTTTAGCCCCATATGTGTTTGCCGATTCAATAATACATTTCCTCTCCTCAACAATGACAAATGAACCATCAGTTACGTAAATCAATGTCATGATCGTCATAATAGAAGGATTATTTTAAAAAAAAACTTTTCCAAATATTATAAACGTTTTAAACTCTTGTTTCTCATTTGTGTGTCATTTTATAAATATTTACAGTATTGATTGTATTAGAAACTTCAACAATCATATTGGTCTTATGACAAAAAACAATTCTAAAAATTGAAAGTAACGAGGCGAAACACCCTTTTGAGATAAATAACAATTGACTACAGTTTCCCAAGGTAAACTCTGTGTTTTTCTGTCAATCTGAGTATTATCAATTATCTTTTACAGTATATATATGGTGGCCTATCTATGTCATCCGCTGGTCAGATTTTACTTTAGCATAATTTTCTGAGAAGTTGATACATAACAAATGACAAGTCGACTTTTCTCAGACAAGTCTAAATTATATATGACAATACGACTTAACATCTGACAAGTCCACTTTTCTCGTACAAGTCTACATTATATACGACATATATAATGTCTAAAAAGTCGACGTAACATTCCGAAAGTCGACAACATATCTGACAAATCGACCTAGTATTATAACAAAACGATATATCAGACAAGTCGGCATTTTATCTGACAAAACGACTTAATATTTGACAAGTCGACATAAATATTAAACATAATGAAAAAGATATAACATTTGATAAGTGGACATAACATCTGACAAGACGATATCATTATCTGATCAAAAGTGAGCAGAAATATGTTATCATGACGGTGTGCATAATTTTAAGAAAAGTACATATAAAATATCTGACAAGTCGACATTATATTCTGACAAGTCGACACAATATTCTGACTAGTCGACATAATATTCTGACAAATCAACATTCTATCAGATTTCTCGATATTATACCCGACAAGACAATTTTATATCTGACGATTCGACATTTTGTCATGAGACAGACATCCCCGTGTTCGTGGCTTAGACATCTCGTGTTCGTGGCCTAGACATGGACTTGAAATATAAGAAGCCGACTTAATATCTAACAAAAGAATATAAATGTAATTTCTGACAATATGATACAATTATCAGTTTGCCAACAACGGGTTGGCAGAGGTATGCTATTATAGCAATACGCATGACATCGCACTTAATGTTTCATTAAACTCTGACGGTTTTTTTCAGGCACGAATCAATCCATTGAAAGATTATCAATATTATCAGGTAATACTTACATTTCATCTGTTGAAAAAAAGTATACTAACTCATCGCAGTACACAAAGCAAACATGATGTAAAGAGATCCCCCCCCCCCAAGAAAACAAACTGCAACAATTTACAACTTAAAACTTGCAAGCAAACACGCCAAAAAGAACTTTTAAAAAATTTTACATACAAAATTTATACGTATGTTTATATGCGTAAACACTGTCAAAAAGTGGAAGGGTGCATACCCATCTATTCCATCATCATCACCGCCATCAATACCACCACCACCACCACCACCTTGCGTCACTGAAATGCTAGGTTAAGGTCAGTTGCCAGCACCTTATTAAAACTACAGATTAATAGACGAGATAATGCAAAACTTAACGACCCACAAATTTAAAGTTTTCCATTAAGTTGGATGTCTGTAAATGAGATCGCTTTTTATTACTTTTCAGAACCTTCACAAACTTCCACTTTTGAAACACCTAATACACCAGACTGTTGCGCATGCCCAGGAAACGAAAGCAATACGACAGAGGCAATTCAGAAAACATTGCATACCATTAAAACGGATCTTACTTTGTCGAAGAAGGATTTGACGAAGTACAAGAGGACAAAAATATCCGCACCGGACGAGAGACTTACATCCGTGGTCATGGGAACAGTTGCCATTATTTTTCTTGTCTCTGTTGTCATGTTGTTACTTCTGGCGGATCTACGACATATTCCTGTTATTGTGAAGTACTGGGCACATTTTTGTAAAACAAACGATTAGCAAATGCAATATTACAGTAATTAATGTTCTATGCATTCAAATTATAATATTGATAATATTCATATAAATACAATTAAATATTATATACAAATAATGTAGTTCAATCAATTTTGAAACAGGCATTCTGAAAGTATTGCTTAGGCAATACTAAGTCCCCTACCGGCAAGTGGAAAACTACGACCCCCCAAAACACACACACACACCCACACCTACACACACAACATACTGTCTTTCAGGCTGCCAGCAAGCTAAGTATTTGATCACAACCTTTGATGATGATGAAAACTAGAATTGTCTCGAACTTGATCTGTAACTCATGGTGGTAGACTCACACACCAAAAATTGTATGAATATCTACAAGCGTTTAGAAAAAAAGTCCGGAAAACTGCTATTTTAAAGAAATTTTCTAATTCCAAGGGCCATAATTCCGTCAAAAATCAGTGGACCGAAACAGAACTCGAACTTGATCTGTAACTCATGGCGGTAGACTCAAACACCAAAAAAAAGGATGAATATCTACAAGCATTTAGAAAAAAAGTCCGGAAAACTGCCATTTTAAAGAAATTTTCTAATTCCAAGGGCCGTAATTCCGTCAAAAATCAGTGGACCGTAACGAAACTCGAACTTGATCTGTAACTCATGGTGGTATACTCACACACCAAAAATTGGATGAATATCTACAGGCGTTTAGAAAAGAAGTCCGGAAAACTGCTATTTTAAAGAAATTTTCTAATTCCAAGGGCCGTAATTCCGTCAAAAATCAGTGGACCGAAACGGAACTGGAACTTGATCTGTAACTCATGGTGGTACACTAACACACCAAAAATTGGATGAATATCTACAAGCGTTTAGAAAAAAAGTCCGGAAAACTGCTATTTTAAAGAAATTTTCTTATTCCAAGGGCCGTAATTCCGTCAAAAATCAGTGGACCGAAACGAAACTCGAACTTGATCTGTTACTCATGGTAGTAGACTCACACACCAAAAATTGGATGAATATCTACAAGCGTTTAGATAAAAAAGTCCGGAAAACGTGAGTGTGACTGACGTACAGACGGACGGAGTGCAAACCTATAGTCCCCTTCGGCGATGCCGGTAGGGGACTAAATAAAAGTAAAAGAGATAAAGAGCACAAGGGGGGTAACTTCCTATATAAAGGTATATACTGACGTCCTGCTGGAATGGGGTATACTTTTAAGGCCACCCAATATATTAATGGGTGTCATTTTCCTTCAGATATATATCAATGGGTATCTTTCAAATCATAAGATATATGAATAGGTAAAACGCAGGTGGAGATTGCAAGAGAAGATATTTTTGCACTAGAATGGGTCACAAAAGGGGGGGGGGGGGTTAACTTGCAATGATTTGGTTACGGACGTGCGGCTCTAGTCGCTGGCACCCTATTCACTCATATATTGAGCAAAATATAAAAATACATGTATACCCATTCATATACTGACAAATAGTGCTGACAGAAACTTTCGCGTAATATGCAATAAAAGGTGTCGTATCAGAGATGACGTCAGAAATAAATTTCCCATTAGTAACCAAGAATAGGCTTGCAATCAATTTCTGTATTCTAGATTCTAGAGCAAAAATTGATTGATACATATTTGAAGGGAAAATGATACCCATTAATATCTTGAGTGACCTTAAAAGTATACCCCATTCCAGCCGCACATCTGTATATGTACCTTTATATATAGAAAGATAACAACCCGCCCGCCACCCCCCCCCCCCCCTCCTCTTTTGGAATGGGTATGCTTTTCTCTATGGTCAGTATATGAATGGGTATGTTTTACACTTCGATGAATATATAAATGCGTATGTTTTACACTTCGCTCAATATATGAATGGGTAGGGTGTCAGCGACTCCAGTCGCATGTCCGTGCCCAAAAATCATTGCAAGTTATTTCACGTGAATGGTGACGGCATCTGCTTGATGCATTGCACAAAAATTTATACCTTTGCAACGAATTCGCCCAAAGTAATGAAGAGATCTTTTACGAGTCACGCCTGCTGTGACACGGGATTTATGTGTCACGCCTACCGTGACACGGGATTTAGATTTCAACATCTCATACGAAAGACAGGACACCGACGTTCCCACGGCGGGAGTCGAACTGGGACCTCGGTCACGAGCCGAACACTCCATCCACTTAGCAGCACACACACACACACACACACACACACACACACACACACACACAATCTCTCTCTCTCTCAGGGATCTGTCCATTGACACTAAAAATATTCATATGACATCTTTAATCTTTAACAGCTTATAACATCGAATTTGAACATTTCTATCGTATACAACTTGTAAGAAGAAGTATGTTCGCTTCACATTTGAGACTTCATTTATTTTGCAATAAAACGAATTCGGAGCTGATATTGTAATGCAAATGAATATACAAAACATTTAATCTGATTAAAACCAAATCTTTAATCCGCAAATTTCCCGTTTCTCCCACAGCAGAAACATTTGTACTTTACAGCTATTAGATGAATAGAGAAGCGAAATAAAGATCTACTTTGATCGAATTGATAGAACTTTCTATATATAAAATCTGCATTCGAGACAAATACTTTATCAATACAACTCTTTATTTTTATCTACGAAGCAAATAAAAAGGTAAGAGGCATATTTAGTATAGTTTAGGAATCAATTTGCTTTAAAGAAAAATTTGTTTGTACAAATCTGACATTTACAGTCGAAACTATTTTCCCCGCATGTTAAAATGACATTTTAGATATATAATCTTATATTTTATTTACTTGCGTTTGTAAATAATTTCGATCTTTTGGAGGTTATAATAATAAAAAAGGGGCGGTATCCTATGTTTTATAACAGAGTAAATTTCTATAAAATAGCAAGTGTCTAGAATACGAAAAATACATTCTCTTTGTACCACATCTAGTGCTTAACTGCTTTTCATTCCCTTTGTTTCGTCTTTCAATAAGAAGCAGATCCACGTAGTGTTTTAAGGACCAGCTGTGACCTTGAAGGTCAGACCTTGGATAAGGACCTGTCACACTTTTGTTTCATTGGTAACAAATGCGTGAAGAATGAAATAAATTCATCTCATTGCCAATGTTTATTAATAATTTTTCAAGCTTCTCTACCACACGAATACACGGACGGACATTTATATTATACAATTCCTTCCGATTTTTCCCCCAGTATTTTTAAATTTTCAAATTTAAAATGTTTTTTTTTTCAATAAAATGAGGTTCATTTAATCAAAGGTATCAATCTCGTATAGATCATGACAAAACTACATACTTTTTATCCATATCTAGGTGCTTGTTTATTGATGTATTTTCAGTTTTATACAAACATGAACGTGAAATATATAACAATATTTAACATTATCATCGAATGCAAATGAATACGCAGGGATGTGGCGGGAAACTTAAAACAAAGGGGTAAGAAAGAAATGAAAGGGGGTTGTAAGTGGGTGTGTGGCGGGGGGGGGGGGATACTAGAAAACTTAGACAACTTCTCACATATGTGAAAATATTTCTTTGGATTGCGGTCCAAAACATTGGTGGAAGCGACGTAGAGTCCAAATCTACCCACTCGTTGTAAACTAGCGGACAGGTAACAATAAATAATGAAAAGAAAGAGGAAAAGGGGTGTTTATACTAACCAGCCCCCCCCCCCCCCTTCAAAGAGAGATTCCGTTGTATATAAACATTTCCATATCTATGGTAGATATTTGGCAAAGCAGTTGGTATTAGCCGTAGAGTAATCCCTATGTCCTCGTTCCTGCAACAGCTTACTATTTTGAAGAGTCATTCGATAAATATCTGAAACTGAAGCTTTATGAAAAACTAGGAAATCTTCACAAAACGATTTTGTGCGAAAAAGTTTCAAAACGTTGACATAAAGTTCATGAAAATCTCTGTAATACCATACCATTCGATTGTTTTCTTTCTCATCGATAAACTTTATATCAGTGTAAATGTCGATCCAGTATCGGAACTGATGACCACCGTTCCCGTCTTCCAGACAGTTGGTTTCCTGCCGTTCGGAACAAAATGGGCGACGAGCGATCCTTTGCGCAAGTTTTATTCCGATAAAAATGAACATTTCGTCAACAGCGGCCATGTCACTTTTCGTGGATATGCGCGTCGGATATCCATAATACAACAGGGGATGATTAACTTCCTTAAGTCTGTCGAATACCTGAGGAACGCATGCGTAGACGTCATCATCCATTTTCCCGACCATTAGAGCATTTGGAAAATGCTTCACCACAAAAGAAATCCAGGTGTGCAATTTCTTCGCAAAAAGTTTTTCCCAACCATGCACCGTTATGTTCAGAAACAGAATGTCATGATACATATCCTGTTCCTTTTGAAGCTGGGGAGTTTTTGAATCAATTAGAAAGTATACCTTAATGTCCAGTTCCTTATGCAAACGAGCTCTTGCGATAAAGGTCTTTCGCTGTGCTTCTCTCTCGCACACATGATCATCCTTCGATAAAATCCCTATCAAAACAGTATCCTTTTTTATCCGTGTTACTCCATGTAGAAATGGATTCTTAATTGATATGGTCAATCCTCGGAATGATAGGCTATTTGGATTCGAGATGTGGGTCAAAAGTAAACACATGCTCACTATGAGAAAGCATGTAGAAACAACCACTGACAAACGAACGCCGATGATCTTCATATTGATAACTCCGATGTAAACGTTTTATTCACAATACAGGTGGTGAAATCATCAACTTGTTAATGTTTTGTTTAGTCTTCCCCCTGAATAACATCACAGAAGAGGGTTAATTCAGTCATGCAAAACAGAATGGTCGATTTCATAGTTAGAGACGAGTCGATTTCATAATATAGGTAAAATCCGATTTGTAATAGACGAGTTAAAATATCATCATTTCACTAAGAATCGGCGAGGTATGCAGAAATGTGTGTATCACGTATGCTAGTTACGTTCCTTTTTGGTTATTCATTCTAATTCTTCGGTTAGAAACTTGAAGATTATTTACAAAGTATCCTCTTCTATTAAACGTTCGAACACTCCGATTTCATTTCGTGAGATACACGAGTGATTTTATTATGTACCATATTTAGGAAATCTAATTCAATACAGTGCAATATATTAGAAATTTCAAAATTTACAGTTTAAGATTTAATCGTTGAATTTTCAGAAATATTTGGCAACTTCCGTATTCCGATATATTTTCGTATGTTTATATTGTGGTGTGTATTTGAACAGTACATTTCACTCTTCCACAAACCAGAGACATGTATACCTTCAGTATATATGTCTCTGCATAAACGCAATTTTTCGCTGCGATGACGTAATCCACGGACCCATCAAAACCCGTATTTGTTTATAAGGTCATAAATAGAACAATTGAAAATCTTCTGAATTCTTCGGATTTCTTCGTATGAGTACTATGGGATGTGAGGCGAAAAAAGGATTGCTTTTATAATTTGCAGTGATCGGGAAGGCAAATAGGATCAATGGGACTATGGCCCCTCTTGCCGGCGACTCGATGGGCCATTTTCAATTTCTATGGGCCATCTCATTTTTTCAATTAGCCATTTTAGCATGTGTTTTTTTTTTTTTTTTTGGGTGCACAAAATGTCATACAATTGAATCAGACACTGCCAAATTACTAAGTTTGTGAATACAGAATAATACAAAACAACAGAAACAGTAAACAACCACTTGTAAATGCATTGTTTTTACCGTTAGCTACACATACTTTACAAAACATTTTATTGTTGGAAAAGTATAGCCAAGGCCGTATCTTCAACCAGCGATCATGCAATTTTCTTTTACGGTCGTGGCCTTGGGCAGGGTCAGGTATATTGCCATCACCCTCATCATGCTCAGATATTTCGGTAGGTCCCGATGGAGCATCTCCCGCATTTTTGTCGGGAGGTAGTGTACTTGACTGATGGGAGAAGAACCTTAGCTTCGGTTGCTTAGGGTCCGGTTTTGGAACTTTTTTGGGTGGCATTTTTGTGCACTGAAGGTCATGCTACAGCATCGGTAGGTACTAAGCATGTACACCGTTTTGAATCTCCCCGGGCTGAAGAGTTTATTTATTTGAGAGAGCAAATTTGATTGGATTATGTTTGAATCGATCAACCAATCGGATAAAGGTCAAAGAAAGGTAATTAACGAGAGCCGTGATTGGCTGATGTGGTGTAGGGAGAGAGGGACTACTATTTCAATGTATCAGGAGCTGTGATTGGATGAAATTAGTTGATCTATGTATAAATAAAGATTGATTCTGCTGTAAAATCATGAATTTTTATCTCATTTCGCTAATGTAAAAATTTAATGCCCTAAAAAGGGGTGGTTGTTTACATTTGAATTTTGGCCAATTTTGGGGGGTATCCCCCTTCCAGCATGATTTTCTCGAAATTAAGGTGGATAACCTATAGTAAACTGTTAAAATTCTGATAGAGGAGGGTCTGGCAAACATTTTGATATGTGGATTATATATAGCTAAAATGAAGGATGTTGTGTAAATCTTGCTGGAAGTTCGGTAATTTAACATGGGACCCTATGGGAAATGGAATTACTATGGTTTGACCTATAGGCCAAATACTAAATTTCTCAAAAATGCAGTTTGACCTCATTTTCTTGTTCATGCAGTCCATTTAACCTAAAATCATATCAAATTGGCCCCAAATTTTGATTCAAAGTGCCTAGAATTTTCAATATTGAAATTTCTCGAAAAAAGGGGGGGGTGGTTTAAATTTGCCAAATTTTAACAAATTAATTTTGTGTATTTTGCATGGATGACTGATTTGATTCCATTGTGTTGGATATTTGAGACATTTGAAACAGTATTTACAGAATTTTACCCCAATTTTTTCGGATTTTGTGCACTTTTTACATTGAGGACTGTGAAACTTGAATTTGTAAAAGTACGCAATTCGATGTAAATTTTGGGGGATTTTTGATAAAAATTATCATATGATCTTCCCCGTACAAGTCAAAAACACACCGAATTAAGCCGAAATGTGTATAACATCATTTACCTCCAAAGTTCTACTTGAAATAATAACATCATGGAATGTCTGTATTTTTGTACAGAAAATGACATATTTAGCTTTCAAGAGTATTATTCAAAAATCAATATGACTCACAAATTGATTAAAATTTTATTAGAACATGTTTATTCAATGTATAATGAACAAAACTGAAAGGCTAAACCAGGTAAAAGTCATAAAGTGTTATCAATTTACAGGCCCCTTAGACATGACCCCTAATCCAAATTTGTGCCCATTTTCAATACACTCCAGATGGGGGTAGGCATCTTTAAAGTGACATTTCTTATGAAATACTGCATGGATTTTCATGAAATTTGTGTCATTTTATTCAGAAATCAACACACTTTTGTTTGATAGCGGCTTTCCTAGTTTGATAAAGTAGTTAAATGCCTCTATAGGTCAAAGAAAGGTAATTAACGAGAGCCGTGATTGGCTGATGTGGTGTAGGGAGAGAGGGACTACTATTTCAATGTATCAGGAGCTGTGATTGGATGAAATTAGTTGATCTATGTATAAATAAAGATTGATTCTGCTGTAAAATCATGAATTTTTATCTCATTTCGCTAATGTAAAAATTTAATGCCCTAAAAAGGGGTGGTTGTTTACATTTGAATTTTGGCCAATTTTGGGGGGTATCCCCCTTCCAGCATGATTTTCTCGAAATTAAGGTGGATAACCTATAGTAAACTGTTAAAATTCTGATAGAGGAGGGTCTGGCAAACATTTTGATATGTGGATTATATATAGCTAAAATGTAGGATGTTGTGTAAATCTTGCTGGAAGTTCGGTAATTTAACATGGGACCCTATGGGAAATGGAATTACTATGCTTTGACCTAAACCTCGTTTCCTTCGGATATGATAAGATGAAGAAAATGACGAAACCGATAACGGACTTCGAAGTTTGGTAGTCCTATGAGATCGACGCGAAGGCTGACTGTTCACGAGCTCGATATGCCGACTTGTATGTCACACTATCTCAGATTTTCGTAATGCGCACCTGGGCGCACCGAGGAGATAGTTTAATGCGCCATTTTCCGTCTGAATGGGACTATGGCGCAGGGCGCGTTGCCTTCCCGATCACTGAATTTGGGATATGAGAAATTTCAGTTTGACAAATAATGTACTTTTTAATGAATACTATACAACCTTAAGGACAATGCAATATTCGTAGCGAAACTTCACATTTTTAAAAGTTATAACACTGGAAATAAACGAATCAGAGGAATCTCGAAATGACATGTGACTAGTGCAAGTGCGTAAACTTGCTCTTTTGTTACATAACTTACATAACAACTGGCAATCTCTACGCTACTCTCCGTTTCCCTCACTCTAGGATGGTTCAGAATCGTAGTTACTACGCTAGCCGCTAGCTTTAGTACATGCATAACACATCATTCTGAACGCTCTACTAAAGTTAGCGGCTAGGTAAAATGACGGACAGTTATAAATCCTCCTTCACAGTTTGAAAAAAAAAAGTTATCCGCTTTAGTCGATTTCCTTGATATCAGGTAAACCAAGGACTTAAAAATTTTATAAGTCCTTGGGTAAACTTTGAACATTGTTTCGTATCACGGATCAACGCGTGATCGTTTCCGACTTAACTTATACTTTGGATTGGTTATCAAGATATTTTCAAGCAAACACGGGAAAGAAAAAGCAAAAAATAAAAAAATGAATGTCCGCCATTATGAATTTGAAAGCTAGCATAAGAATTTAAGGCTCTGTTATGCCAGGCGAGCAGAACGTTCAGTTACCGAACAGAGCCAGCTGAGCATCACGTAGACGCTACTGTTGTTCAATATTTTTTATGAATGCATAAGGAATTCGGGAGCACAGTGGTTTTTAATACTTGTTTCTATTATGCCACAATATATCAGTTTCACTCTCCAATAAAAGGATATGAAAGCGAAGAGATTTCATCAGGTTTCGAACCGTGGACCTTACTCGCTTCAGAAGTACACCAAACTATTGTGGCTCTTAAAGGTTATATATTACAGTCTAGCTTACTGCCCTATGACATATTTGAAATATTCTGATATTTAAATATGCATAATGACTACTAGTAGTCATTATGCACATTAAAATACATGTATCAGAATATTTCAAATATGTCATAGGACATTACCCAGTGAACTGTGCTGGCTCACAATGAGGTCATGAATCATGTATTTCAATTCTTTATAAAAGAGAAGGAAACTTATATTCATGAGGTAATCAACTGAACCACTGTCAGTTACATAGACAAAATTTGCAGTTTCTTGGGAAAAAAAAATACACATCATACTTCAACAATAAATGTATTCTATTTCTTAATGTAAAAAGACAATGAAATACTGAAAAAACAACACTTTACAATGACACTAACATATATACAATGTAGTTCATTATCATGCACAATGTGACAAACTAAATTTTAAACATTGTAGTTTACCAGATGTATAAACTGAGATCCAAAATGATCATATATCTAAAATTTACCTTTTACTCATTATTCCTGACATGAAGTTTATGCATTGCATTGTATTGATGAAAAACCCTAATTACAGTTAAAACCAAATTGTGTTTGAAGGACAAAACCAGACAGACAGATGGCATAAAATTCCTTAAGAATTCATCCTAATTAGATATCATTTACAATATGACAGTGGTATATTATATTTTCATTAGTACACAACAATACTATTCCATTAACAACCTATTACACATTTTCAAAGTCTGTGATAAGTTTAAATTTATGTACTTGTCAATACAGAAGCACAAAGTTTTGTATAAACTGGAATATGACTTAACTGTCAATACATATCCAAGCAAAAATCAAAGGAAATTTGATTTCATCACTGTTACCCAAGGTCTATTGAAATGGATTTGGTAAGTAATTGTGAAAAAAAATTTAAAATGAGTCAGATCAGTATTCTTGGATTTTCCAACAGCTTTCCTACATGGCATGATCTGAAAAAAAAATTATTTCAAAACACATTTTGTCATACTTAAAGTAGATGCATGTATTGATTCATTTACAGCTGACTCTTGTTTACTTGAACACTAACTACAAAGGAAGATTTGTTTGTTTGATAAAATGATTCTTGGTTTTGTCTGACACACCAAGATTCTTGGACTTTTTGATTATGGTGATGACATCTGAGGAAATTTAGACCTATGCAAACAACCCATTTGAAGCATTAAGGGATCTTTCACTGTCTACCATGACCTCTTTATTAACCGTCTCAACAAAGAGCATTCCAACGAGTTACTGGCAAGACTCGAACCTTGGACCTCTCTCAACCATAAGCCTATCATGTAATTGTGTAACACAAGCGCCAGAGGATAATGAGAACACAAGACTACTGCCAACTGTGGTACATGAAACACAAGCTTCAGAGGATAATGAGAATGCAACACTAAAAAGCCAACTGTGGTACACAAAACACCAGCTTCAAAGGATGATAAGAATGCAACACTACTGCCAACTGTGGTACATGTAACACAAGCTTCACAGGATAATGAGAATGCAACACTAAAAAGCCAACTGTGGTACATGTAACACCAGCTTCAGAGGATGGTAAGAATGCGATACTAATGCCAACTGTGGTATATGTAACACTAAATCCAGGAGATGAGAATGCAATGCTAATGCCAACTGTGGTACACATAGCACCAGATCCAGAGCATGATGGGAATGCAACACTACTGCCAAATGTGGTACATGTAACACCAGATCCAGAGGATGATGAGAATGCAACGCTAATGCAAACTGTGGTGCACATAGCACCAGATCCAGAGGATGAGGGGAATGCAACACTACTGCCAAGTGTGGTACATGTAACACCAGATCCAGAGGATGATGGGAATACAACACTAATGCCAACTGTGGTACATGTGACACCAGATCCAGGGGATGATGGGAATGCAACACTAATGCCAACTGTGGTACATGTGACACCAGATCCAGAGGATGATGGGAATGCAACACTAATGCCAACTGTGGTACATGTGACACCAGATCCAGAGGATGATGGGAATACAACACTAATGCCAACTGTGGTACATGTGACACCAGATCCAGAGGATGATGGGAATACAACACTAATGCAAACTGTGGTACATGTGACACCAGATCCAGAGGATGATGGGAATGCAACACTAATGCCAACTGTGGTACAACTGTGGAATTCTTGAAAATGAAACAGACAGACAGCAGATCAAATGCTATGGTTTCCAAGAGATTGACTGATTTTTGTTTAACGTCACACCATGAATATTTCACGTATATGGTGACGGCATTTGCCTGATGCGGGGCATACAAATTTTGACCTTTGCAACGGACCCACCCGAAACAGTGAGGGATCTTTAACGTGCCATGCATACTACGACACGGGGCCTCGGTTTTTACTGTCTCATCCCAAAGTCAGGACACTGGCATAACCGGAGCGGGAATCGAACCCCAGCCTCCCGATACCACTAGGCCACACCGGCTCTTGTTTCCAAGAGAGACGGCTAAAATGCCATACATAGGCCTACTCTCTAATAACATCTGAATCTAAATCTTTGAGGTCCTACCATCAGTACCATATAAAATTATGTTGGAGAATGAAGTGATTTTGGAAAAAGATGTTACCAAAGAAATAAAGTCTCTTAAGCACTGTCCCATCTCTATTGTTCATTAAATTTCTGTCATTTCATGACACATTGGATTTTTCTGCTTTTTCGGTTAAACAAGGTAGACTGAATATGTACTAAAATCCATTTTTATCTAAAGAGGTCCCTTCGACCGTTTTAATAAAACTATTCTACTTCTTGGCAAAGTGACCACAAATTTACAAATATGATCATGTAATTCATACCTACCAGCTGATCCCTGAAGCATCTCCGAAAGATATTGTCAAAATTTGTTTTAAGTGACTACAAAAGGGAAGGTGGAAAAGTGGTCACTTCAGACAGGTGGTCTTTTATACAGGTTGATTTCGTATAGACCAATAGTATTTATGAACAGAGAGAAGTGTTTTTATGATAGATGATTGTTAAATACAGGTGGTCTTTAAAGCAGATTTAAGTGTACAATGTATTCTTACTATAATAAGCCAACGATAGAGTTCAAAGTTTAATCTACTTGTATTTTAGATTGTATTCAACTCTCACAAATTCACTACGCAATAGGAAAGTGGAACCATATATCCACATAAGTGTGACTGGCGAAATAAACACAGTTGAAAATATATGTCATAATAAGTACCTCAACAAGCTTCTTCTGCAGAAACATATGCTGAATCCTGAAATAGTTCATCATGCCGCTCCATAAAATAACTGCAAAATATCATCAAAATATCAAATTATGTGTTATAAGTTATTATAGTTTACAAGATTCTGAACTGATGAAAATATTTTTACTGTATCAGTCAATGAAATGAATCCCTTTCATGAAAATGAAAGAAAATAATTCTCAAATTTCAAATGTACAAGAAAGAAAATTGAAAAAAATCTTCTGAATCTTCTGCCCTTTTTATTTTGTAGATTCTTTGAGTAATTTTTTACTCAGCAATTGTCTAATGTCAGTATCAAGTCATGTAAGTCACAGAGGAAACTGAAGAAGATTGCCAGACATATGAGTCGATACGTGGGTTCATACTATTCAGAAATGACAACGATTTCCAGTCTGGTAGTGTTAGCTGTTCACTCATCTAGATTTTAAATAAATCCCAACAAGTAGATCAGTTTCAGAGGATGAATTTATACACTTCAGTAAAGTGACCAATTTTCAACACTTGCAACTAAAGTGTATAAAATTTCGAAGTTGAGATACCTGTATCTACTATACATCACTTTATTTTTGCAAATTTATAGTAATTTCTGGAATTTAATTTCATACCAGATACTAGATAATAAAGATTAATGTACTGTATTTCATCTCCTAAAGAGAACTATCCACGCATACAAACAAAAATTCATCGAGGAAAAGATGGAGTAAGTTATTGCTAACAGTAAATGGATAACTTCAGTAAGAATGCTAAAATATGGACTTACTCCAGAAAATGCTGCAAGAGTGTGAGAAGCACTCTCACTTTACATCTTTCCATATCCATATTGCTGATCAAATCTGGAAGCTTCACTGTAAAAAAAAATACTAAAAGGTTAATCGTTTTTTACATTCTAAATATAAAAATTGCAATCAGCTAATTGGCTACTGTGAATAAGATTTAATGAGAGTACAGTAAAAGGCTATGAGAATCATCTTTATAAACCATGTTTTGAAGACACTATTATTAAGGTTAAACACAACTTGTTACTGCTGAATAGGCTTCACAATCCATACAGTCATTACAGAAACTAAAAATAGTTTTCTCTTAAATGAGGAGTTTGAGTTGTTCATCTCAAACACTTCAAACTAATGTACATAGTATAAGAATTTTAAGGAGTTTACCAAAAAGTCTCAGAAGATGATGAGCTCCATATATCAACGATGGTGCATTAGTACTAATCTGAGTCATGTCGCTAGGCAACAGTTGCCATGCCAATATCCGATCCACCACATCCTCTTGATATGTAACAGGATCTTCGTCCACGCTGCTAGCCTTACTGTCGTTCCCAGTCTCTGTCACTATTGCACTTGGAATGAGGAGAGGTGGCGGCCTTTCCCCTCGAGATTTCTGAGTTTTACCATCCCCGCATTTTCCTTTAGATGATGATGATATCTCCCCTTTTGCAGAGGATTCAGGAACAGAATTTTCGCTGAACTTTCGACCTCTGTTCCATCCTCTTTTTCGATGGATTTCTGGCGGCTTTTTGTCCTCATTGTCATCAGAGCTCGACACCACATCAATAAAAGGAGATTTCTGTCTTTCTGATTTCTTTGAACTCTCGTGTTCATGGAGAGAACGTCTGGTCATTCTCCTTCTAGATAAGTCTTCAATTTTAGAAGATTCAAAAGGCTCATCAAAGCCAATTTTGTCTTTGAAAATCTTCGGTGACAACTTTGGTATCTTCGGTGAACTTTCCCCATTGCTTTGGTTGGTCAGTGAAGCTGGTTTGGGTATTGCCTTTCCCTTAGTAGGGCTCCGAGGAGTTGCTGTTTGGCTAAAAAACACAAAGCAAAAAGATTATAAATGATTTTACATTATATCTTGTTTATGTTAGTTTCTGGAGTTCTTTATTTAAAAAATTCAATAGTTTTGGGGGGAAATGGGTAGCAAGTGGACTTAAATTGGAATACACTTTAGCCTCTCGTCTAGAATGATTATGAGTTCAAACTGATGATCAGATATGTAAATGTAAGATGATTTGCAAGTGAACAGTGTGCATAAAAATATTTCCCAAGTTAGGGATGTTATCTATATCAAGAAATTAGAATCTGGACTTTAAAAATAAACTATTCGAGTAAATGAGAATGGACTGCTGTTTAATCTGACCTCTCACCTTTCTTTTCTTTACAGAAAGAAGCATGTGATTTTGTTTGATCGTTGTTTAACTTCACACGAAAATTATTCACTTCAATATGGTGATTGCATCTACCTGATGCACTGCAGAGAAATCTAAATCTTTGCAACAGATCCATCCATTGCAGTAAGGGATCTTTTATGTGCCACGAAACACGAAATGCAATTACACTTTTTAATGGCTTATTCACTTGTTATCCTTTTGCTTTAACTAAACTTAAAAAATATTGTTCAAATTACATGCCTACGAACAAACAATTCCACTTAAAGTTAAGATTTCATAATAAAAAAAACAAAACTCAGAAATAGTCTATTGAACAATTATCAAAACAAAGTTTCATATTTCACAACATATGTCGATACCTAATACTTTTCTGGGGTGATTTGTTCCTAAACGTAGAGGTCAGTTTCTTCAATTGTTCCCTCTCTGGTCCATACAATAAAATTAATGGCAGGGTATAGTCAAAACATATCCTTAATCCATCTACAAGTTCTTTGCACAAAGGAATACTGTAACAATTTGAAAAAGAAAATACATGTATGTAATAAGAAGATATCATCTTGATGATTACATGTAAATGACAAATTGAAATAAACAATCCTTTAAAACACATTTTGTGAGACAGGGCTGTTTGTAACTTGTTTTACATAATGTCAGTATTATTTCAGTGGTTTTTTTTTTTTTAAAGGTGTCTTAACCTTTTCATTGGGGATCTTTTGTCACATCTGCATAATGCGGAAAGGTCAATGTTTGAGAAAAATTTTGACAAATTTGAGGAAAAATCGATGAAAATTCCCTTGGGAAAGGTCCTTAGGACAGCCCTGATTTAAAGAAAAAAAAAACCCACTTTCACCTACCGGGTACTTGTATATAACAGTATCTGCCTGATACATTGCTAGACAATTTTTAACTGTGTGATGGACCCTTCAAAAACAGTGAGATATCTTTTACAAGTGTCTAATGTGAAACAGGACCTGTTGTCTTTTGTTCTCCTGTCTCACTTGAAAGATAGGACACTGATAAATGAGTCAATGACTCATATTCAGGACTTCTTGGCTCCAAGCCAAGCACACTACTGACTAAGCTAAATCAGCTCTGAATGCAAGAAATCAAAATAAACATTACATAAGAAAACTGTACTGGTGGAGGACAAATTATTGGCTATGAATAGTTATTGGCTACTATATTACTAGGAGAGTTCAAACTTGAATTTATAAAATTTTCTGATGTAAAGGTAGGTGCCTCATGTACTTCAGATTATCACACGAAAAATCTGGTAAAAGCAGACAGCAGATCAAATTGCTATGGTTTCCAAGAGATTGATTAATTTTTGTTTATCGTCACACCACAAATATTTCACGTATATGGTGACGGCATCAGCCTGATGCAGGGCATACAAATTTTTACTTTTGCAACGGACCCATCCGAAGCAGAGAGGGATCTTGCCACGCATACCACAACACAGGGCCTCAGTAAAACCTGAAATAATGCAGTAGCCAGTAACTAGTATTCTACCAGACACTGCAAGTCAGAGCTTATGCCAAGTGTACGGACTCTATCATAATAAACACGATGAAGATGTTTTTTTAGAGAAAAAAAACTTTCTGATTCAATAGGCAATAACTCCTACATGAATTGTTGGGCAACCTTAACCTTTATTCATCAGATTGTGACCTTTTTAGTACCGCATTTAATTCAAACGCAATCTGGAGTCAAGGGAGAATAGTGATGACAACATGTTGCAGTATATTCGACAAAAAACATTTTGTGAGTTCAAGGGCTATAACTCCTACAGAAATTGTCAAGTAGCCTTCCCCTTTCTTCGTGCACACCCACATATTGTGATATACCTTTGTATCGTGTTTCATTTAAATCCATTCATAAGTCAAGGAAGACTTGTAATGACAGCACAATGAAGTATATATAAAATTATCGAGTCATATTGTGATCTTCCTATGTATCAAGTTTCATTCAAATTCATTCATCTGTATTAGATGGAGTTGTAATGACAAGATAATGATGTTTATTTAGCAAGAAAAAAGAGGAGTTACTGGCTCAGTTATGTGGCAGATGTCACCATGGAGCTATACATGGAGCAAAACAAAAAAGTCCTATAAGAACTTTCCGAGAGCAGTCCTTTGCCTTCCAAGAAAAGGGGCATACTGGTTGTTCTTCCCACTTAATTTAACTAAAATCCATCCAGGTATTTTGGAGAACTTCTGTGGACAGAAAGGAAGACCAGCATGGCGATTCCTAAACAAACCTCCCGCCTCCAACCTTCTTTGTGGAGGGTATAATGATAATTTACATATAGATACTGGTAACGTATTGAAAAGAAAGAACCTTTTAAGAAATAAATGCATTTTTGTACATCAGTTTCCTTAAGTAAAAATACATTTCTATATCACCAAGAAATAAAATACTTAATATAATATTTTGTGTCATGCATTTCAGATATTTGCTTGGAACATTTCACCTTGTTATGAACAATTATTATGACAGAAAACTTACTTCTTTTCAAATGGTATGTAGGGCCCTTCTTTAGAGGATTTGATGGGGCTGCCACATAACAAATTTACACAGAAATTCTTTACAAAACCTTCCAAGATCATGACCACATTGTCATTTTCAGCTGGGAGCTTAAGCAACTGAAATGAATCAATATACCGGTATCTTATATATATATATATATATATATATATATATATATAGACACATGTATATATATACAGTGCCCGTCCACTTAATTAATATCACATTATTGAATATTTCGTTTTATTGAATAAGATCCTGAAATCAAAAACCATTTTCTATCAAATCTATTGAAAATCCGCCACTTATTACACTAGAGTAAAGAAGCAACTTCGTTTATTGTAATAGCACTATTATTCTTCAAAGCATACCTTTGTTAAAACTTCAATGTATTACGCCCGAGGTCATGTTGTTTACTACAGTGTGAGCGACATGTTGTTTACTACGGTGCCAGCGACCTATCTATTAGAGATAAATGGTTCCACACCTGTCCAGGTAATCCCAAAAAAAAGATTACTGTCCAGGTAAAAGTTGTTGACCAAATCACACATTAATTGTGTAATAGGCTGCAGCGGTAGGAATGAAAGGATTAATTAATAACCAACTGCCGAAACCATGTCATACACAAGATCATTGGAAACATCGATAAGATGACGCTGTCAGCCAATGGCATTGCGTGAAGACTGACCCTACTAGATGCCATCCACTTACTCAGTAAGGCCTGGCACACCGTCAAGCCAACAACCAATGCCAACTGCTTCCGAAAGGTTGGCTTTGCCTCGTCAGACAACGACACAAGCGAAACTAGCGATGTCCAGCCGCCAGAGGATGTTGATAGCTAGACGTTTGATATCTTTATCACAAACGATGGCAACCTTGAGAGCTAAGCTCTCCGGACTGACAAGAAAATATTCATGAGTTTCCACGACGATGAGCCCCGACCATGTGACATCAGTGACGACAAGGAGGCTGTAAAACAGCACAAGGAACCCATGGCGAACTTACAGACGCAATGGCCACAATTTGATGATTCCTTGAGGAAAAGCAAAGCGACGAATTAGCCTGTTCTATCAGATGGAAAATTGAAATTTCTCAATTGTTTTAATGTGCCTTTTAATTTGCCTTTGTTAAAACAAATTGCTGAAGCTGTCTTGTGTCTTTGATCACCCTGGTTACACGGCTGAGATACAATTATGTGCATTTAAATAGACGACGGTTTTATCTTTACGGTCATTTGAGCATGTGTAATGTAGCTATTTAACAAGAAACCGTCAAGGACGGTATGACCGGATTGCAAATGCTAAACGCAAAATGTTGACGACAGACGGAGGGACAGACAGACACAAGAACGGACCGATTTTGCCAATTTATAGACCAGAATTGCTTTGCATTAACATTAACAATACATGTATGCAAGTGGTCACCCTAAAGGCAAAAAACAGTGTGTTCACTGAAGCATAAGGTCAAGGTCACTAAATTTTGTATTGGTTGGATAGAACATTCAAGTATCTACAAACCTACCAACTTTGACATAAGTACCCTTTAGGGTATGAAAGAAACCAAGCTAAACGCAACTAAAAAACAAAATGTTGACGCCGTGCGGGCAGACGGATGGACAGACTGACGGATGGACAGACTGACGGAAGGACAGACGAACAGTTTTTGCCAAATCATAGACCGGAATTGCTTTGCAATCCGGTCAATAACATTTGGTCACTGTACTTAAAAAGACAGTGGCAAAATTATCAAAAATGTGGTCTGTTGACTGTAGCTCAAGCAAACAATAAAGGGATCTAAGAGAGGTAACTCTAGTGTATCTATATATAAATACATGTACACTGATTTCATTACAGATACGGCGAGAGTTATACACCTATGCAATTCTTACAAAATCTGTCGATCATTTGGTCTTTGAAACTGCATTCGTTCATCATGCCGTGTAATTGAATATTCGTTTATTTGAATAATAAAGTCCTGACAAGTAGCCTATTCAATTAAGCGGCTTGCACTATATATATGTATATATATATATATATATATATTGCATATAGTGCATAAAAATAATAATTATAATAATGCCTATACAATAAAGAGGACATTATTCAACTTACTGTAATGATCTATATTACCAAGATTTGTTACTTGGATGAATTACTCACCAAATTCTCTCTGTTTACTGCCAAGAAGTCACGTTCTAAAACATCTTTCAGTTTCTGAGGAATGTCCAACTCTATATCTATCTTCCTCTGGAAGGATAAAAACACAGATATAAGCATTCTAAGCTGAATCATTGATAATGCAATTAAATTATTTTCATCTATCATATTTATTTCATATTTCTGAAAAATAAGACTAAGGCTACACCAAAAAAACTTCTTGTTTTTTTTTATTTTTATGATGAAAATAGAGGCGGCGAGCGAAATATTTTTTTTTTTGAAAACTGTACCTTCATATATAATAGGACTGTTTAATTAACATGCTTACAACTCCAACATATGACCATTTCACTGTATTTTTCCTGTATATTTCAGTGATACATTGACAACGTCTAGATGCCTTATTCAATGCTGCCTAGAAATGGTGAAAACCGGAACTGGGCACGTAATACAAAATTAAAAAATAAAACCGGATCGGACCAGGTTTTTTTTCCTGAAATTTGAAATTTTTTTCAATAAAAATGAAAACCGGAGCGGCGTTTTCGTCAAACAAGACATTAATTTGTTGTGGCCTAAGAAATAAAACATGAAGATTCTTCAGTCTTACTTGTGTTTTCTAGCAATCTATATAATTAATCAAATTAGTTACACTGGCATGAAAGACTATACTAACTAGAAATTATCCATATACACAACTGCCCTACCCTGGCATGGGTTCACCACACAGTTACTCCTCATAATATTTAGTTCATAAATATTAAGTTGTATGAACAAGTCCTTAATTAATGATAAAGTAAAGTAAATATAAATACAGGGACATGAACTCACATGAATTAATCTTTTAGGATATAGAATAAATACAGAGACATGATCTCACGGTAAAAAGAGAAGGCTTCACTTTTGTTTGTTTGCTATTTTCTTTTTATGATATTTGTCAATCAAGATTACACTTGTATTTCATTTATATGGTGACGACATTTGCCTGATGCACTGCACAGACACTTTGACCTTTGCAATGGACCTACTGGAGGCAGTTAGGGATCCTTCATGTGCAAACATCTAGTGTAACACACAGCTTCAGGACTTTGGGTTAAAATTTAGACATATGAACACCCAAATCTAGGAGCCAATAAAAATTCCAAGGGTCTGCAGATTTCTGAACAAGTTTTGTATTACTTGTTCTGATTGCAGCTTCTCAGTTTGATAACATATATCATACATGTATATGTAATGCTGTTGTCATTATGACAAAGTCAAGGTCACCCATTCTTCACAAAAATTCAAGCTTGTTTTAGTTGTACCCGTCCATGTGTATGTGAGAGGGAATTTTGCTTCTATTGTGCACTTCAGCTTTTTAAACCTAGCAAAAATATCAGAGGCAGAAGAGAAAATATGGAACTGTCAAAAACCAAATGTCAAAGTATGGTAATTTTTCTGAGTCCAGTTGCTGAAAACTTCTACCACAAACTAAGTTAACAAGTTGTTAATAATTGATAGACATAAGTTAAATTTGTAAAAGCAGTACAATACTGTACATATAAGTATAAAACATATGTTTCATTTCAAGATTAGTATAAATCCTCTATCAGTATTAAGAAGATACTAAAAGATTAATTCATTTTAATGAATAATGAAAGGAAGTTTAATCTGATATTAGTGATAGTCATTTGATCAACCACTGGTTAAGTTTCGAGAACTGACACCAGGTGTTTGCTAGACTGATTTGGTCGACTTGGTATTAGATGAGTGGAGCTGCTATTTCCATGTACAGTACAGTCCGGGTAGAACTGAATTTGCCCACTGGTCACAGTGGGCATTTTTAAAGTGGGCATTAAAAATGTCCACTGGACACAGTGGACATTCTCTAAGAGCCAGTTAGAATTAACATACAGGTAAGTGAACAGCTTGATAGCTCAGGTAAATGTCCACTCCTAATGCCCAGTGAAATTTCAGGTGGACTGCCCACTGTGGACAGTGGGGCATTCAAAGTTCCATCCGGACTGTACTGTATCATAGGCTTAGACTAGATATTATCAGGGATCACTCTGGGTCACATCACTGCATGATTTGTACAGTTTATGGGAATGGCACATTGAAGTTGAACAAAAGGGCCACTTAAATGCACTTGTTACAAAAATGGTTGGTCCATTACATGTATATGCACCCGGTTGATCTTGTCAGACTGGCGAAAAGTTTATAAACACAAAATTCCAGAGTTGTTTATAAATATTTATCAGAAGTCATTTGTGTTAGATTTTGTTTGTTACGATGTAACATGAAATACCAAGTCTTCCCAATCTTTTCAAATCATTATTTCTTGAGTGTTTGAATACATGTACGAGCACTTTGTACACACAATATGTATGTGTTTTTCCTTGATGTAGATGACAAACTGAATAACGACAACATGCTCTCTGGCAGAAAATAACAGCAATTACAGGTACAAAGTCACAACAAAGCTGAGATGTGGGACATTTGGGGAGCATGTGGATGAACAAATGTATATCATGATTCAGGGGCCAAAGGATTGAATCACTTTCAACTTCCAGGATGCACTGAAGGAATTCAGAAAGAAAAAGAAGAGAATTTTTCAGTGTCTGACTTACTGCCAATACTGAATGAATGACTCAGACTTCATTTTGCTGCTTTCATACAAGTTTTTGAATGCATCCAAATTTAAGAGGAAAGGGGCCTGGTAGTGCAGTTGGTAGCACGCACGCTTCTAACCAATGTGACCAGGGTTCAATTCCTGGTGTGGTACCTGAGACTGTGGGGCTGTCACCAATCTGGCTTCATGGGTTTTCTCCGAGTATTCCGGTTTCCTCCCACACAAACGACACTCTTACGCCAAGATCCGTGCCAACGAGAAAGATTTATATAAGTTGTTAACTTGTTTCTTTATCGTTGTAAAATAAGTAAAGTTTAAAAAAAAAAAGAAAGGTGCTGGAAGGCTCAGTTTCATGAATTTTTTAAGCATACAAAACCTCATTTTTTGCAGACCCCACCAGCGGCCTCATACCCCCATCAATGGACCTTGCATTTCCTCAAGAGGGGCTTTTTGCAAAACACTGGTACTGCAATATACACCACCTCAGTCAGCAGAAAGTGATCACTAGACTGTTATTTCTTTAGGCTAATACATATCAATCTTTCAGTGGCATTTGAAAATCTAAAATTACAATTCATGTATACCTCAAAGTCTTCTTCTGATTGGGAGCTGTTACCATGGCGATTCTCCTTCTCTTCATCTCCTGTGTAGTCACTTAAGCTTTCTATATAAATAGATCAATAGAATAATAATTATCATAGACAGAGTGGTATTTGGTTTTAGAATCTCACCAAGAAAGTAAATGGAACCACTTCAAAACTCAACAAGAGGCCCAAGGGCCATAATGCTCATCTGAGCTTAAAATATCCTCTCATTCTCTGACATACTGTAAATATAGTGTGATCAAAGAATTCAAAACTCATCTCAAGGATTTTCAACCATGATGGGGTAATATCTTTAAATTTTTCATTCAAATGAGCATAGAGAAATTATTACCCAGACAAGGTTTGATGCACTGACGGACAGACATGTCTACTCAAGCAGAAAATATAGGTCAGGCAAAACATATGAAATTATATTCCTCAATTACACAGACAGATGCATCATTTGTGTAAGTTTTCACATCTTATGCCTCAAATTAAAGAAATAAAATTTTCCACATTACTAAAAGAATCTACTAAACCTGATCAATCAACCAGAGATATTGGGTCAGGCACAGCATTTGAAACTAGATTATCCTCTACAGATAAAGATGCATCATTTGTGTAATTTTTAACATCTTTTGCCTCAAATTAAATGAATGAAACTTCTTAACATTTCTAGAAGAATTTCAAAACATGTTCAATCAACTGGAAAATATGGGTGAGGCACAGCATCTGAAACTAGATTCCTCCTTAACACATATAGATACATCTTTGGTGTAAGTTTGAACATCCTATGCCTTATATCAAAGAAATGAAACTTCTTAATATGTGGATGACCGATGAGGATGCTAACATGAATGCCTACAGGATTTCATGAGGTGAGCTAAATAGCAATTTATCAGAATAAAATTCTGACTTTCCTTTGCATTATTTCTACATTACTTGTCAAAAAGGCTATTTCGCTATTAATGACCATATACATGTACCTATACATAATCCTA